>JAJOZX010001327.1:20000-620000 GCA_023014485.1 Bathynomus jamesi
CAGAAATCATATTAAATCCTTTATAATGTCCTTAAAATGAGGAGCTATTTAAATGGGATGAGTAGTCTCTTGACAAATTCAACTTGAATAATTGTTGTTAAAAAATAGAGCTGACAAGGAGGGTAATTAGGTACTTAGCCAAACATTAAAGAAGTTTGCAATGAGCAAAGACAAATTGAATAAAATATTAACGCAGTAAGTGTTCAATGTGTCCTCCATTATTATTAGTAACCATTTGTAGCCTTGTGCGCCACTGGGGAACTGCTGTAGAAATGGTCTCTTTATCGAATTCCATGATGTTAAAACGCATTTTCGAAGTTGATTGACATCTTGAATATTTTGTCTGTAAACTTTATCAACTAAACGTCTCCATATGAATAGTCAACTGGATTTAAATCCGGACTATTTAGTTATTAATCTTCTGACTGCAAGTATGCAGTGGTGTCGGGACCGATGAGATGGAGCGCCTTCTTGCTAAAAAACATAATTCTCACCGTAACTTTCAATTTCAGGCAACATCTTAGTGAAGATGTCGTCACAGTAGTATTCTGAGTAAATTTTCACACCTTTATTGCCCCTAGGTGGTGTAGTGGTTAGCATCGCTGACTACGAATCCATCGGCTCCGGGATCGAGACCCAGTGACGGCAGGCGACGCGCAGCAAAAACCAGCTGTTCATCCTTCCACACAATAAAAAAATTGGTTGGTAGATAAATGGGTACCCTGGGTAACCTAGTGGTTAAGACGCTGCGCTGCTGGTGGGGCGTGGTTCGGATTCCACGTTAAACTGTAAGTCTAAGGTGGAGTGAAAAGCTCGACCTTCGTCAGAATGAACAATTCAGGCGGAAGCAAAACCAACGTTAACCAAGGTTTATTGAAGAAAACAATGGATGTTTATCCTCTTTCGAAGGATCCTGCTTTTTGGAATGTCTTGCTTTTTCCTTACGTTACCGACCGCTATCGTTTTATGTATTTCGAGGCTGTTTAGTAGTGAAAACCTTTTCATCAGAAAACTAAATGCTAGACACGTCGTTATTCGATCTAAAACGAAGTTGACGACATCACTTTACACGTTTAACTTTGGTCTGTTCAGATATGCGATGCACTTGGAATGGAATGTTTTTCAATCATGATCTTTCTTTGCAGTTCGGTGCACTGAACATTTTTAATATCGATGCGATTAGCAGCTCCCCGTACACTCAAACTTGAATGGGGATTGTCTTCTTGTCTTCAAATAGGTTTACTTACAGCTTAAATGTTTGCCGGGGTTCCTGCTGTACGCGGTTGTCCACTTCCCGGCTTTCGTGCATGAGTTCCTGTTTCACAAATTTTTTTCAACAAACGTGACACGCTACGTGTAGACCAATGTCGATACTATATACTATACAATACTATATAATATACACAGGCGTATGAGGCGGGGGGTCTGGGGGGGCAGCAGCCCCCCGAGACTATGGAATTGAGCATTTTCAGGGCAAATTTTTCCTGACATTCCTTTGTTGTTGTTGTTTTTTTTTACTTCTTGAGGTGAATTAATTATTTGCTACTATACTTGTAGTTAATAATTAAAACGTAAGTTGAGGACTTACTGAATTCTATATCAACTGCAATGCCGTACTTTTGCTTGTCATTTAGAAATGTTGTAGCAAAATTTTATCTCATTTTTGTAAATTGTAATGTTTTTACTCTAACCTTTGCGTTATTTTATGCTACACATAGTGCTTATGCGGAAATCAGGGCACCCTGAAAATTTTTAGGCAAATTTTTTCCGACCCCTCAGTAAAGTGCCACCCCATACGCCTAATATATATATATATATATATATATATATATCAGTGGCGACTCGTGGTATAAATGTATGGGGGTGCGATTTCATAAAATTGTACGACAACACGGACTCACAATAGGCTAGCACGAATCCAACTGCCGCTCACAAGAGTACTTGTATTAACATATGCGGCTATGCCAGACGTACAATTCTAGTTAATTACAAATAAGTAATAATTTCAATAAAATACATATAAATGGCTTATATCATTATTACTGAAGTAACTATTAGTAAAAATAAAGTTGTTATTATAAAAAAAATTCGCGATTGTACTTATATTTTCATTACAACAGTAAAATATAATTTATATTTACTTGAGCGAAAAATCTATCGCTCCATTCGGCTGCAATATTATTTTGTATTAAAACAGCGGTACGCTGTTTGAAGCTATGCTATAAGTTTAGAATATTATGTACTGTATGAAGGCTTACTCAAAATGCCTCATGAATCAAGATATGCCACATGAATTTTTAAAATATATTTCAAGAATATTTATTTTAATATCTTAAAATTAATATATTTTTTATCTGTTAAATTAATATTTATCGTTTCAAGCAAGGGGGAGCGACCGCTCCATCGCTCCTATACGCCAGTCGCCACTGAATTATATATATATATTAGGATACTGGGATCTTTTCCGTTTGACTGCCGCCATTGAAACATAATTAAACTCCAGCCTTCTTTAGTTAGCTTTATAAGGCTAACTAACAAAAATATCACGACCTAACCTAACCAATCGTCAAGGTCGTACAGTTGACCTAACGATTGGTTAGGTTAGGTCGTGATATTTTCGTTAGTTAGCCTTATAAGGTTAAGTAAAGAAGGCTGGGGGCACTCACCTCTTATGTTTCAATGGCGGCAGTCAAACGGAAAAGATCCGGATACTGTTTCACTATTCTTTTAGCATCGAAACCTTTTTCCTTGTGAAGAAATTTGATATCAGTTGTCTCGTCTGCAGTTAAATGTGTCATAAAATAACAGATTTAATAAACTTCCTTCGTTTACTGCCAAATCAAAACTGATTGCCGTGACGACAATACCGTCCAGGCCTAGGTGTACTTAACTTATTAGCCTGCCTAGCCTAGCCCTCTACAACCCATAACAGTGCACCAACTAGCCTAACCTAGTCCTACCCTAAATCGGCGAGTGATCCCAAAGTTGACCATAAACTTACGATTTGATTTTTCAGTGTGACATGAATTTAGCAATTTTTTTTCTACTTTCGTGTTGTCATCTTTATTTTTTAACAACTATTGTTGAAGTTGAATTTGTAAAAAGACTACTCATTCGATTTAAATGAACTACGTCTTATTTTAAGAACAATATAAAAGGTTTAATATGATTTCTGTTTCATTTAGTTATACTTAGAACTGTGGTTTTGTTGGCGTGATGAAAAAGGTGGCCACTCTTTTGGGAACACAGTGTACGTGTACAGAATGAACCAAAAGTGCGGTCCGTGTGAAATATATATTAATTTAGTATACGTTCAAACTACGTGCCGTCATGCAGCATACGTACTGTCATATCTTTTATGCGTAAATAAATACGGACATTGCATAACATTCGAGGAGAGACGTTGGCACTCTTCTTTCGATTGTTAACCGTTTAGTTCTTCAATGCGTGGTTGTGACTAGTAAACAACGGATTTCAGGTGACTCCACAAAACAAATTTTTTTTCATAGCAAAGTTTCCATTAAACTGATTCCAGTCTCTTGACATAAACAGCGCATGCGCCAAATTCAGAATTAAATTTTTCTTTTATGAATATCATATTGAAATTGTCAATACTATTTTTCTACGGGAATGGAACAGAATTCCTCGAGGAAACACAAACACTTCACCGGACCTTCGAATACGCAAGGAATATTGCCTTTTATTACAGCTATACAGTATACTGTATAAGGTCTTGGGACACCCTGACGAAGGTGTATCAAGAGAAATTAATCTAGAGACGAAACACTATACTCGAGTCATTCATGAAATATGATAATGGTTTGGGTTATTTAATCACCACCTTAATGCCAAAGGTCGTGTGACGGAGGAGACCTACAGTTTTATGTGTGACCTGAACTATCTTCGGGTCGCTACATCATCAGAACGCGGAGGATGGTCACCCATACGAGTGCTAAACTGAATTTCGCTGATCTAACGAGGAGTGGTGTTGCGACGTGGCCATAAGAAAGGAAAGAAGAAATGAGATATCCGGAGAGGAGGCAAAGGTGAAAGAGAGGATGGGGAAGAAACGGGACCGTGAGTAGAAGTGGAACGGATACCCGCGTTCAATCACGCAGGCGTGAAGAGAAAGCTCCATTTTGATTTGTTAGGGGATTCCAAATCTTGGGGACTACTAACTTCGCAAGGAAACCAAGAAAGCTCCCCCTCTCCTCCTCCACACCAAAAAATGGTGACAACAGATATCAACAACGGAACGTCGACACCGCACATGACGGAAGAGAGAAGTTTCTTACCTCCAACGATGTACGAGGAAAGAGAAAGAGCAGAAAATGGCTTTGTAAACAGCTGTCATCAAACTCCTCCTGTTTTTCCTGAAGGAAACCACTAAACCTCCTGTTTTTCCTGAAGCGACCATTGGACCTCCTGTTTTAGCTGAAGGAAATCAGTGAAACTGTTTTTCCTGAAGGGGACAACTAGATCTGTATTTCCTGAAGAAAACCAGTGAACCTCCTGTTTTTCCTGAAGCGACCACTGGACTTCCTGCTTTACCCGAAGCGGACCACTAAGCCTCCTGTTTTACATGAAAGAAACTAGTGAACCTCCTGTTTTTCCTGAACGGGACCAATGGAACCATATTTTTCTTGAAGAAAACCAATAACTCTCCTGTCTTTCCTGAAGTGAGTAACCGTGCAAGAGATCGAGTACGGAGCTGGGTATTACTTCACTCCTGGTAATGATGAAGCGTAGGTCGTCGCCTATAACTATATTTCGGGCGTAGCCTATAACTGAAACACGGAAAGAAATCGCCTTTTGATAATAAATGAATAACAATGTTTAGAACCTTCATGGAATTGGAGAACATGACTGGATTAGCTTTAAACTTTGCTTCACTCGTGTTGCCATTTTTCAAAATTCATTTCGTCGTCAAAGTGTAAATTAGGGCGGAGTGAAACCAGACAAAAGTTTTCTTTTCCTTTAGGCACACTGAAATTATATTGTGGTTTTAACTAGGAAACACAAAGAAAACCGAAATAATATTCTAGAGTATCTTGAACTGCCCATTTTTGCCAAAATATGAAATGGGTGTTGTAACTGGGTTTACGGTGGTTTATAACCGATTCTTGGCTATGTTGTGGGGGAAACAAATAGATATAATTCACACAAAACTTTAAAATATATCTTCTGCAAATAATTTTCAGGTTATTTAATGAATTTCTATTTACTTTCTTTTCTGGACTAATGATATTCTCGAATTTAGTGTTTTGTTGCAAGGAATATAAAGAAACAAGGAAAGAAAAATAACCATTTTTTTAATTTGTTTTATTAAATAAATATAGAATAGATAAACACAGCAAATGAGTACACAAATGATAACTGCAAAAAACAATTTTAGCTGTTCGAATAAAGAAGACAAACTTTTAGCAAAATCCTTTTTGGTTAACGCGTCTGGCATCAGACTAAGTGAAATCATTCTAGCTCTGATAAAGCCATCTCGTGTTTCAAACCCAAATACCGAACTTGAAGAGTCCGTCATTAATTTAAAACAACGCTCTACATTCTGGGTATGATTGGGATAATTTGGAATGTTCAATGCGTTTTCTTTGATAGCTAAAATTTCTGCTCTTGTTAGCTTTATTGTAAGAGGTGGCTCACTTAGTTTAGTATCACTCCAATTAATTATTTCAGCCCAGTCCTTTGCAGCAAAATTAAGATTAGGAACCTTGAAATCTCTCAATTCTAAATTTTGACCAGTCTCATTTCGCACGTCCATAATTTTGCTAACAGCTTTTTCACATTTTCCCCTAGCTGAGTCACAACATTGTCAGAAGAATATTTTCCAGGTGAGCAAAATATGCATTTCGGGATATATACTTCTTAACAATTTCTACTGATTCTGTAGGCAAATGCTTAACCTATTAATAGCAGAAAACACATGCCTTGGGCCATCTATGCAATTAGGTCTACACTTGATTTCAAACCAATTAGGACCATAATTTGTCACAATGAAGTGTGTTATTGTGTAAAGTTTCTTTGTCGGTTTTACTGTTGAAACATAAAGCCTACAAACCCTATTAGCAAGAGTTAACCATCTAGTATGACTAAGAGGACCTGGCTTTACATGAGGAAAGTGTTCATCAACTGTACCATTTCTGATTGCTGAAATAATGCGGTATAAGTACCGCTGATCTCCACTAAGATCATTACCAATGTGTTGTGGCAGATATAATAGTTCTTTATCAATCACTAGTTATAGGTTTGAATTGTTTTACTGGATTGTTTTCACAACTGAATGGCTTTCGTAATAGGACCAACAAAGGTACTTTCCCCAGATGTTGTACCATCCAATGTTTCAAAGATAAGTCTTAGAGGTAAATCATTTGTATGAAGCATACAAATGAACCATTGAAGTGGCCTACCAAGTGCTCTCTTCTTCTACGGAAGGGGCGCTTTTGCGGGCATCTGCCCTTGGCCCCTCCTTCCTCCTTCCTGCATAAAAAAAGAAGCTGAAATTCCTCTTTTGGTACTTTTTTATCTCTCCGACATACGCAATCTATGTGAATTTCTTCACACTCATCATTGCATCCTATGTCTGTATGAGATTTTAAATTACATTTACAGGCACATACAGTATATCAAACAAATTACTTAGACTATTCATATATTCATTTTTTAGTTTCACTGATGTTTTTGATCTACTCAACGTTGCTCCTCTTTCTATGAATCTTGCTACCTTTTGAAACAGCTTTTTACTGAACCGTGGAAATTGATGCTTGCTGCCAAAGTAGTAGCTCCCGAGTTATTTGTCTGATGATTGGCTCGTTAGCTGCATTTTTCCTTTCTTGAGATAGAGAAAGTACCCAGCCACTCGTAAATTAGTTGGCAAAGATTATGAGGCAACTTCTCAGGAGTTCCAAACATATAATGTTGCTTAGAATACCTTGTGCTCACAATTGTTTCCTTACTGAATAGCATGGGGAACTTGAAAGCGTAGATGCTGCTGCATGAAAGCTGTGGTGTAGAATTGCCGCAAGAGGGGATGTTGCTAGCTTGCTGTGAAGAAGGATGTTGTTTCAGTTGTGGAGACACTGGTGTGTGTGGAATGCTGATTCCATCTCTGCTTTTCTACAGGTGAATTATTAACTGAAAAATAAGAACAAAAACTCAACTAAATTTCAGTGAATTTTAATTGCTTAAGGAAAAACAACAAATATTTACTCAGTTTACTCACGTCAGTCAAATGTACATTGTATCATAACGAGTGTAAGAGAATATTTTTTTATCTCATTTCTCATAGCATGCTCACTAGCTTCTTACCTCTGGATTCTGTAGCTGGGAGACAACTACTGCAGCTGGCTGTCAGGCGAACTGTGGTGCCTGGGGTAGTCAGAAGACACGATGCGTACAAGTGTACAGAACGATCTTGGCAGGAATACTTAAATCTGGGAGTGACGCAAAATAATATATTAAAGTTATAAAAATTTATAATTGTGGTTTCATAATGACATTAATGGGGGTTATTTATACGATGTAATATTGACGGATGTATGCTAGATGAGAACTCTATTTTCTGTCTGTGTTTGTTAAATTGCATTCACGCAGAAATGGGGCAATTAGAGAAACCTGGCACAATTTGTATCATCATATTTGTTTTTCTCAGCAAAAACTACAATAAAATATCAGTGTGGCATTGTAAATTATCATTTTCACACTCCACCCTAATATATACTGTGTATATATATATATATATATATATATATATATATATGTATGTATGTGTTTGTGTGTGTATGCGTGTGTGTGCGTGCGTGTGTGTGTGATGTGAAGATCGAACTATAACAATTTATAAAAAATTCTCTTAAATTAGGTGTGATAAAAATGTCTCTTACAAGTGAGATGAAGAAAGCGCCGAACATCATATTTTCATATTTTAAAATTTATTAAAAATGAAAATATGAACGTTTTTCATTTCTTTGCAAATTTGACGTTCCAAAAATGAACGTCTTTAAAAAAAAAGATGAAATAGTTTTTTTTTTTTGATAACACAATATTTGAATGAAATTATATACAGTTTACTACTACTACTACTACTACTACACTACACACACACACACACACACACACACACACACACACACACACATATATACAGGGTGTCCCGTAAGTCTGGACCCATAGGGAAAAATAATAAAATTACAAAATAGTCCAAAAATTTATTACATAATCTGTTCAAAGTGTCCGCCGTTGTGTCGCACACATAGTTGAAGACGCAATCTCCACTGCGACAGCACTTTCTGAATCACAGTCGCAGAAATTTCTTGACACGCCTCCACAATGCGTGCTTTAAGGTGGAAATGTTCTGAAGTTGACCTCGTACACTTTGGCTTTCAAGTGGCCCCACAAATAAAAATCATAATAAAAAATAATAAAAAAATAATAATAATAAAATAATAATAATAACATAATAAAAAAATATATTATAAATCCCTATGGGTCCAGACTTACGGGACACCCTGTATATATATATATATATATATATATTATATAGGCGACAAGCTTGACCTTTGTGAAATGAGAAATCATCGCACGGAACATTTGAAAGGTTGAAAGGTATATACATTTTTATGTTTACGGCCTTTATGCGAAATCGGCCTTTTTGCAAAAAAAGGTTAAGTCGTGATATTTTCGTTAAACAACGAAAATATCATGACAACATAACCAATCGTCAAGGGCAGACAGTTGACCTAACCGGGCATTAAATTAACCTAAATCAACTTAACCCTTTTGTAAAAAGGCCGATTTCGCAAAAAGGCCGTAACATAATATACAGTATGTATATAAAATTTCATTTTAGATTTTGTTTTTAGGGAATCTGAATGATAAATATGAAAACTAAGGCTTTTAATCATATTTGAATAATTTACTACAAATGTTTCGGGAAGCCTCTTCTATTTTCAGTGCTTAAAAATGATCTTATTTTAAGTAAATATAAACAGATGTAGTTCAAATTAAGTGTTACAATTATAAGTAAAGGTTCATTTATGAATGAAAAGGTTGAATGAGAAAGTGTCGTCATTTAGGCTAGATTTTCTTATATAATACTTAACGATTGTAAAATATGTAAGTCTCTTAATTGGTTGGTATTAGAGGCATCTATAATTTTGAAGTGTGACGTGCGTAAACGATGATTTTTTTTTATTATGGATGGTCTCTAATGGAAGATTTTGATGGTTTATGGAGAGAGAGAGAGAGAGAGTTACAAGGAGTTACAAGGAAAAGAAGTACCTCAAAAGGCCTTGCGGCCCATACCGAGGAGGTACCAATGGCAACGGGTGCCAGGGAAAATTTTGTAAAAGTTTATTTTTCTTTCAACTATCCTAGCAGTAGTAGAAAACTGGATAGAAAAGTAGAAGGCTCTCTCCCCACCCTCCGCTCCCTCCCTGCCAGAGGCAGGTACGGAAAAATGTTGAAGAAAATACCTTGACCCTGGAAAAGTAGCCAAGGAAATTTTACAGGAAAGTGGAGAATATATAAATAGCTCTATATTTAGCTTGCTCACAGAGACACCGAGCAAGCGAACTCCTGCAGAGTTTTCTGAGGTTTTAATCTTAAACTATGAGTGTGTTCAGTACTTTGTCTAGCCTATTTGTAAACAGATTTACACTTTCACTGGAAACAACCTCTGAGGGAAGTTGGTTCCAGATATTAACTATTTTATAGGAAAAGAAATTTCCGCAGACTCAGGTCCTAAATGTCTTTACACACTCAAATAGTGTGCAAGATTTGGTCTACCCTTTTCTTGAACTGATCCACAGAGGAACTGTTCACAACTTCCGAAGGTAACCTGTTCCATGTGTCACAGATCTTATACGTAAAGTAATTCCCACACACACTAGTCCTAAACCGTTTCAAATCCAACTTCCAACCATTGTTGCGAGTTGGGTTATCATTTAAAGTTTTTAAACTAAACATACTTCTAAAATCGACATCGTTGAACACGCGTAAGAGCTTGAAAACCTCGATCAGTTGACCGCGCAGCCTCCGAGTTTCAAGCGAAAACAAGTTCAGGGCGCGTAACCGTCGATTGTAGCCCATATGCCTAACGGAAGGGATTAACTTTGTGGCTCTCGCCTGCACTCGCTCCAGCTTCTCAATATCTTTGCTGAGGGTGGGCGACCAGAACTGCACAGCATACTCCAGGTGCGGCCGAACAAGGGAATTGTACAGTGAGAGCACAATCTCCTTGTTCCGAAACTGAAATTGCCTCCTGATATAACCCAATAGTTTCTGGGCTTTCTTTTCCACCTCTACACACTGTTTCGTAAACTTAAGGTCGCTGCTAATTAGCACACCCAAGTCCTTTTCTAAATCAGTCACCTCGATATTACTACCCAACATCGAGTAGTCCGACTTCGGATTGGCGTAGCCAATGTGCAACACTTTGCATTTACCCAAGTTAAACGGCATTTGCCATTTTTCGGACCACTCTCCTATCCTACCTAGGTCCGCACGCAGTTCCTCGATCGCTTCGGGCGTCCCAACATTGGCCCCAAGCTTGGTGTCATCAGCGAATTTGGCGATCCGACTGACGATGCCACCGTCGATATCATTTATGTAAATGATAAACAACAGTGGCCCCAAAACGGAACCCTGAGGAACCCCACTAGTGACCGAGGCCCAACCCGAACTAGCCCCTTTAATTACCACCCTCTGCCGCCTATTCCTCAGCCAGTTTTCAATCCACCTACCTATTTCCCCACCGATACCCAGCGCGCGCACTTTCGCCATTAGCCGGCGGTGAGGTACCTTATCAAAGGCTTTCTGAAAGTCGAGATAAAGTATATCAATCGCCCTACTCTTATCGTACTCACTCAACATGACGTGGAAAAACTCGAGCAAGTTGGTGAGACACGACCTATGCCGTCTAAACCCATGTTGGGAGTCCCCAAGCAGCTGGTAGGAATCCAAATGGTCAACGATCCTATCAGCTATTATCCCTTCTAATAATTTACCTACAACTGAAGTGAGACTAATGGGACGATAGTTCCCTTGACTTTCGTGATCCCCTTTCTTAAAGATAGGAGTCACGTTGGCTTCCCTCCAGTCACCAGGCACCTGGCCCATCTCCAACGATTTGTTGAAGACTGTAGCCAGGTGGGGAGCCACCTGGTCGCGCACTTCTCGCAACACTCTGGGGAGAAACTGGTCTGGCCCAGGAGCCTTAAACGCGCTCAGTTTGTCTATTCTATCGGCAACGACTGTCGCGGTACATCTAACACTATCCAGGCCAGCACCTTCGTGCCTCACGCCTGGCTCGGGGATGACGCGGGTATCCTCCCTGGTGAACACTCCCGCAAAGTACTCATTAATCACATTAGCGATGTCCGCGTCGGAGGTCCGCAGAACGCCGCTTCGGTCCTTTATCGGACCTATCATGCTTCTAATGGGCTTTCTACTATTAACATAACTGAAGAACTCCTTAGGGTTCCCCTTGCAGAGGCTTGCCATCCGTAGTTCGTTACGTTTCGCTAGCCTAACCTTCGCCTTCACTTCCCTACACAGGCGGACATACGCTTCAGTGTTCTCGCGGGAACGATTGGCCTTCGCCCTCCTATACGCTTTCCTATTTCGGATAGCCGAAGCGATGTCACGATTGAACCACTTAGGCTGCGTTGAAGCAGGGGTGACCGGTTTTGAGGGTATGGCAGCAGACTGCAGCACCATAAACTCGTCCCGGAATGCACTCCACACTCCCTCAACATCGCCGCCAACCTCTAACCCCATCTCTCCTACGCTATCCCTGAGGCTAACAAAGTTCGCCCGCCGGAGATCGAGCTTACTGCCTCTCGAGTTACTACGCTTCACCCGAGGGACGCACACACGGAACCTAATAAGACCGTGATCACTTCCGCCCAATGATTCGTCAACGGTGAGGCCAGTGACGAGGTTGTCTTCGGTCGTGAATACTAAGTCTAGAACGCTTTCGCCTCGTGTAGGCTCGTTGACCCACTGAGTGAGGAAGTTCTCATCAGCAAAGTCAACTAGCCTCCTCCCTTCAGCATCGGCAGTCCTGTTTTCCCACTTTATATCGCGATAGTTGAAGTCTCCTAAAACTACACACACTCTATCCCCTAGCAGGCTACTGAGTTCGGTGTACAGGGCTGTATCCTCCTCGAGGAGGAGAGATGCGGAGGTCTGTACACCAAGATTAACCTATAGTTCGTCCCTCCCACATTCAGATCGACGCCAAGCAGCTCCCGTTCCGATCGGAACTGGCAGAGAGAGAGAGAGAGAGAGAGAGAGAGAGAGAGAGAGAGAGAGAGAGAGAGAGAGAGAGAGAGAGAGAGAGAGAGAGAGAGAGAGAGAGAGAGAGAGAGAGAATGTTCTTGTTGAAATGCCAAGGTGTCCGTTTACTCTTAGTTGGTATTGACGGCTAGTGGCAGTGCTACTAATATAATTCGCTTGGCAGCGAATAACCTCGTTAACCTCGTTAACACGAAGGTCAAGTTGGTGGCCCCGCCTCTAGGCCTGGCTTGGTGGGGGAGAGAGTCGCTTTCTTGCACTTTTCACCGCACATAGCCAGGTACACCCGGCTCATCTTGTATACCGTCATGAGCCAGGCATCTAGTTTTCTACTGAAGACTTCAACTTTGACCCCTGTCACGTTTCTGAGGTCCTTTGGAAGCTGGTTAAAAAGTCTTGGCCCCCTCACAACCAAACTATTTTCCTTCAGTGTTGAAAAGGTCCCTTGTCGGGCCTTTAATTTGGGAACACTACACATTCTACCTTTCCTATTTTCGAGCGTTGTTTGGATGGTAATTGGGTTTAGTTTGAGGTTTGGTACGAATTTTTTGATCATTTTTCATATGTATATTATGGTGTACCTCTCTCCTCTTCTTTCCAACAAGTACAGATTTAGTTTACGTAGTCTTTCCCAGTAGTTGAGTTCTTTGCAGCCATCAATCTTAGCTGTGAAATGTCTCTGAGTTTCTTTTAGTTTACTAGCTTCCTCCATTTTTATATGGAAACATCAAGACTGAGCAGCATTCAAGTTTACAAGGGTAGCGTACGATTCAGCGCCGCCACTTCAGCGCCGACGTTTCAGCGCCAGGCCACTTCAGCGCCAGACTATTCAGCGACGGGCCCTTTCAGCGCCCGCCACAATAGTTTCAAGACAACTCAATAAAATGTGCAGGCTAAGGATCGATATATCTAATGAAAATAATTAATTCAATTTTTTTATTTTATGTGCAGGTACTAATTTTTTTTTATAATGGAAGGAAAATAAAGGGTTCACAAATTCTGAAATAAAAAAAGGAAAAATGATATAAGTGTTGGGAGCAAAATATTCTGAAATTACATCATTAGTTATATGAATAAATGTTCTTAACCTAACCTAACCTAACTTGAAGCCGGCTAACTACGGTTAACGCCTGCGGCGGGATGTTTTTAACCTAACCTAACCTAACCAAACCTAACCTAACCTAATCCAACACTAATTTTTTTTATAATGGAAGGAAAATAAAGTACCATAACCAAAACCAAACCAACATTATGCAAAGTTAATAACAACAAGTAATGTTAATAAAACAAGTAAAGTCAAAACAAGTATAGTCAATAAAAACAACAGAGAAAATGACCGGCGCTGAATAGTCTGGCGCTGAAATGGCTGCGCTGAAACGTCGGCGCTGAAGTGGCCCATCCCCAGTTTACAAGAATACAATTAAAATAATATCATATACAATAAACGAAGCAAGAGCCTTCAAAAGTTTTTCTTTGTGGATAGGTTTGATTTTATACTGCGATTATTTGTGAATATGAAATGAGGGTATACTTTTGTTAAAATAATGAATGAAGGCCTTTTTTCTTATTAATTTTAAGGTTAATATAACCGTATTGTGGAAAGTTAAAATAATTTATGTCCTTATTAACAGTTGAAATGCTGTATGACGGTTACTTTTAAAAATGTTATTTTAACAATTGTTAAAGTAGTTTTTGAAAGATTTTCTTGGTATAAGAATTGCCCGTAAAGAAGTATTAGAAAGATGTTTATGAGTATAACGAAATGACATATCTTCAAAATTTTTTTACACCTTTTCACTGAATGGATTAGTTTCCCCTTCTTACCAAGCTTTTCATCGTCGTGTAGGCAAATAGTCATGGTGCTGGATTATTTTTTTCAGTTCAAGTATGTTTTACATTATCATTTGAGGAAGGGGAATCCCGAATTCTTTTTTTTTTGTCAAAATGGCGTCGCCAGCACGAAACGGTTAATTGAGAAATAATTTTTACGCGCTTGTTAGTTATTTTTCAGTTTTTATAACATTTAGCGAGTACTGTATATTATTTATCATATATTTACCTATATTTTTGGTTTGAAATATAAAACCTAAAAATGGTATTAAGTCTACAATATGTTGTAGCTTGTAGGTGTACTTTTAAAAAAAAAAGTATATTTTTTGTATTTAAACTGTACATGCAAATTATATTTGTTTTTTAAACATTTTAAAAGTAATTTATTGAAACTATATATTTGTTTTCTGTGTAAGCGGATTTTCTATTAGATACGCACGGTCTGTGTGTATCATAAAAACCCTCAGGGAACCATTCTGAGTTCATTCCCATATATATATATAAACAAGTTTTTCGTAGATAAATAATTCTTAATTTGTCGTCCACGCGGCGGCAAAATAATTACAATTTACTAAAGTTTTATTGGTCGTAAGATTACAGTAAAATGAAGATAAGTAAAGATAATGTATTTCTTTTAAATGAAACAAACGATGAGTTTACTTTGTATTTAAATTATTATAATGTTGAATTTTTGAAGTTTGTTTTTTCAGTTTCATTCAATTACACATTTGAGAGAAAGGAAGAAAGTAAAATTCAAATGACCAGATAGTTTTCCGTGTTTGCATTTCTCCCGTGGAGATGACCAAATTTCAAACCCACAAGTTTGGAACCGGTGCAGTTTAACTCATCCAGATTTCGGTGCAATGAAACCCAGCTGATCATCCTTCCATACGATAAAAAAAATTGGTTGGTAAATAAATGGGTACCCTGGATAGCCTTGTGGTTAAGAGGTTAGGGTGCTGCTGCTGATCTGGAAGTCGTGAGATCGAACCCGGGCGAGGACTTTGTAATTTCTGACCGCCCGTGGTGGGGCGTGGTTCGGATTCCACGTTAAACTGTAGGTCGAAGGTAGAGTGACGAGCTTGACCTTCGTCAGAATGAACAATTCGGGCGGAAGCAAAACCAAAGTTAAACCAACCAAGGTATATTATTGTCATTGTTACTGAAGTTAAAAGAATATTTTGAATCCAGAGTCAATCCCAAAGACTTAATCCTTAAACCAAATTCGCGCTCGCATTCCGAGAGAATCTAATTTCGGAAAAAAGAAAAAGAAAAAAAAGCCTCGGAATAGATACTGAAGGTTTTCCTCTACTCAGATTTCAAACCCACAATTCATGCATGCGGAACATTCACACGGAAGTTTTTATCTTTTGGGCCCCCGAAATGGAGCTTGGAAAGGATGGGGGGGAAGGTGGGGCATTTTGCCCAAAAATAGAACTAAAAATGGAGAAAAAATCGAAACAGTCGAAAGAGGCCAAAACAAGAGAGAAATGCTTTTTTTTTTGTGCGCACTCGAAACATCACCCCATGTGTCCATCCCCAGTGACTCCTCCCCCTCCCTACCCCGTCATACGTTTCACCCCTGCTCCCCAGATTCCCCGGGGTCGTTTCCCTTCCCCTCCCCCTAGGATGGCGAGACGCCAAAAACAGTTTCAGCTTATGGGCGGAGCTTAAAAAAACATTTGGGAAATGGGAAAAAAATCTTTGTGGGTCGTGTTTTATGTTGTACAGAGGGAAAAAAATCCCTTTTTATGCTTTCTATTCTTAACTACGAATCCACGGTACTCAAGGTTATTAGGATAATTGAAGAGGTCAAAGAGGTCATAGGTTAATTGAGGGATTTTTTAAATGATTCCTTAAATGTATACCAAAAAATTTAATTTCACTTCAAGAATTTTGAAGTGAAAAATTGAATTTTTTATTGAGAGAGGATTCGGGGGGGGGGGGGGGGGGGTATTTAAGATTATTTTGTTTACATGCAATTTCTCAAATTGAGGGAAAACCTTTGAAAGCCTCTCTCTCTCTCCTCTCTCTCTCTCTCTCTCTCTCTCTCTCTCTCTCATATATATAAGGAGCTTCAGAAACATGTTACACTTATATGGCGTTAATATAACATAATAATAATGTTGTTTTTAAAAAAAAGAACGACATTATTATAAAAAAACAAGCAAATAAACACACAAATACTTACATAAACAGAAACCAAATAAACACACAAATACTTACATAAACAGAAACCAAACGATACACATATTAGTGCCAGGTAAGTGGTAACATTTTTATGAAGCACCCTGTATATACAAATTTGTTTCCTGCGTGTAATATAATAATAAATTACTTTCCCTCAGAAAAGATTTTCTAATTTCCCGAATCCAAAATTTTGAAATACAAATGTCAATTTAGATAAAGAAAAAAAAAAAAAAATCGTTTGAATTTTGAATTTCTAACAGCCAAAAATTTTCCTCAATTCTTTTCACGAGTTCAAATATTATTATTTTTTTGAAGTTGCTCATTTCGAAATAATGACATTTGTAGACTTTTTCATGCCTTTTTCGTAATAATCTGTCAGGAGTGCCAGAAGGTGCCACAGTGCTTGGGCCAGGGGAATGCGACCCATTGAGCCAACTCCTCGCTTATTTATTATTACTAGTACCATCGGGCGGGAGTCGAACCCCCGATTTCAGTGTCTTCGCTTCGTTTATAGGAAAACGACGTTATCCAATGAGTCACGGGCGCTGGCTAAATTATGTATACAGTATAGGTTACTATTCTTTACTGGTGCTCTGGAGCAGTGTTTCGCACGGGCGAACGACATTATTTCGGCAAGTTGTGGGGAGTTAGATTAACTTAAGTTAAATTAGGTTAGGTTAGATTAATTATCAAAGTGTCGATGAAATTCCCCTTCGACGAAATGTCTATAAATGTCGTTAAAGTAGTTTCTGTTATCGAAAGAGATTAAAGACGCGTTTTTTAGGCCTCTTTCTTCTGTAGATGTCTGTAGATTCATATTCACCCTTTAACGCCGATCATTGCCTTATGGCAACATGAGCTTGACAATCGATTTTGAGCCTTACGATCTGAATATTAGAGGTTATTTTGGCTTGAACAGGAAAAAAATTTTAAATAAAAATTACATAATTTAGGCATGAAAGGGTAAAAGAGTTTCTACTTTGCGGCAAAACAGTAGATAAATAAATAGAGTAAATGAAGAAAATAAAACCAGTAAAGAACAAAAAACGAATAATGAAAAAGTTTGTTGAAGGGAATACTTTAATTTTTTTTATTTCAACCAAAATTCTTCAACTGCTGAATAGTTGCTCTTTCTCCTCCTCCTTATTCTTTCCTTTAAACTCTGATCATAGTTTAAGGCTTTGAAGAATTATTTGAGGGTTAAGAGGAAAATGCTGAAAACGTTTCGTTCACCGGGACATCTCTCTCTCTCTCTCTCTCTCTCTCTCTCTCTCTCTCTCTCTCAATAACAAGGGTAAAGGTGTGCTAGGCGCGCTGCTCGACCGGCACCTATACAGAATGGTGAGGTCTAGTCCGGGGAGAGATGATGGGCCCCCACCGGGGAGGGATGATGATGAGCCGGTGGCGGACGTACCTTCAACTGAAGGGTGCGTCCAGGTACAGGTGGGTGACCCTCCTTCCACGTTGGAGGGGGCTCAGGCTCCTGCGGAAGTTGCCCCCTCGTTAGTGAGGGGCTCTTCAACTCCCGACAGCCCTGGCTGTTCGGGAAACGGGTCGTGCTAGGGGGCGGTCAGAATAGGGGAGGGTCCCTCCGTGCAATGCTTTTTAATGCTAGGTCGATTAGGAACAAGTTTTGCGAGCTACGGCCGCTCTTAGCATCAGAATACCAGGATATCGTTGCTATCACCGAGTCCTGGATTCATACTGATCGTAGGGACTACGTTGGGGAGTTCGAAATTCCCGGGTATAGAATGTTTCGCAAAGACCGCACCCGTGGGGAGGGGGGTGGGGTACTAATATACGTCAGAGACACGTTGAGTCCGGTTGACTGCCAGTTCCAGTCGGAACGGGAGCTGCTTGGCGTCGATCTGAATGTGGGAGGGACGAGCTATAGGATAATCTTGGTGTACAGACCTCCGCATCTCCTCCTCGAGGAGGATAAAGCCCTGTACACCGAACTCAGTAGCCTGCTAGGGGATAGGGTGTGTGTAGTTTTAGGAGACTTCAACTGTCGCGGCATAAAGTGGGAAGACAGGACTGCTGGTCCTGAAGGGAGGAGGCTAGTTGACTTTGCTGATGAGAACTTCCTCACTCAGTGGGTCAACGAGCCTACACGAGGCGAAAGCGTTCTAGACTTAGTATTCACGACCGAAGACAACCTCGTCACTGGCCTCACCGTTGACGAATCGTTGGGCGGGAGTGATCACGGTCTTATTAGGTTCCGTGTGTGCGTCCCTCGGGTGAAGCGTAGTAACTCGAGAGGCAGTAAGCTCGATCTCCGGCGGGCGAACTTTGTTAGCCTCAGGGATAGCGTAGGAGAGATGGGGTTAGAGGTCGGCGGCGATGCTGAGGGAGTGTGGAGTGCATTCCGGGACGAGTTTATGGTGCTGCAGTCTGCTGCCATACCCTCAAAACCGGTCACCCCTACTTCAACGCAGCCTAAGTGGTTCAATCGTGACATCGCTTCGGCTATCCGAAATAGGAAAGTACGTATAGGAGGGCGAAGGCCAATCGTTCCCATGAAAATACTGAAGCGTATGTCCGCCTGTGTAGGGAAGTGAAGGCGAAGGTTAGGCTAGCGAAACGTAACGAAGAACTACGGGTGGCAAGCCTCTGCAAGGGGAACCGTAAGGAGTTCTTCAGTTATGTTAATAGTAGAAAGCCAATGTGCTTAATGAGTACTTTGCGGGAGTGTTCACCAGGGAGGACACCCGCATCATCCCGAGCCAGGCGTCAGGCACGAAGGTGCTGGCCTGGATAGTGTTCGATGTACCGCGACAGTCGTTGCCGATAGAATAGACAAACTGAGCGCGTTTAAGGCTCCTGAGCCAGACCAATTTATCCCCAGAGTGTTGCGGGAGGTGGGGCGACCAGGTGGCTCCCCACCTGGCTACAGTCTTCAACAAATCGTTGGAGACGGGCCAGGTGCCTGGTGACTGGAGGAAGCCAACGTGACCCCTATCTTTAAGAAAGGGGATCACGAAAGTCCAGGGAACTATCGTCCCATTAGTCTCACTTCAGTTGTAGGTAAATTATTAGAGGGGATAATAGCGGATAGGATCGTTGACCATTTGGATTCCTACAAGCTGCTTGGGGACTCCCAACATGGGTTTAGACGGCATAGGTCGTGTCTCATCAACTTGCTCGAGTTTTTCCACGTCATGTTGAGTGAGTATGATAAGAGTAGGGCGATTGATATACTTTATCTCGACTTTCACAAAGCCTTTGATAAGGTACCTCACCGCCGGCAATGGCGAAAGTGTGCGCGCTGGGTATCGGTGGGGAAATAGGTAGGTGGATTGAAAACTGGCTGAGGAATAGGCGGCAGAGGGTTGTAATTAAAGGGGCTAGTTCGGGTTGGGCCTCGGTCACTATGGGATTCCTCAGGAATCCGTTTTGGGGCCACTGTTGTTATCATTTACATAAATGATATCGACGGTGGCATCGTCAGTCGGATCGCCAAATTCGCTGATGACACCAAGCTTAGGGCCAATGTTGGGACGCCCGAAGCGATCGAGGAACTGCGTGCGGACCTAGGTAGGATAGGAGAGTGGTCCGAAAAATGGCAAATGCCGTTTAACTTGGGTAAATGCAAAGTGATGCACATTGGCTACGCCAATCCGAAGTCGGACTACTCGATGTTAGGGAGTAATATCGAGTACTGATTTAGAAAAGGACTTGGGTGTGCTAATTAGCAGCGACCTTAAGTTTACGAAACAGTGCGTATAGGTGGAAAAAAAAGCCCAGAAGCTATTGGGTTATATCAAGAGACAATTTCAGTTTCGGAACAAGGAGATTGTGCTCTCTCTGTACAATTCCCTGGTTCGGCCGCACCTGGAGTATGCTGTGCAGTTCTGGTCGCCCACCCTCAGGAAAGATATTGAGAGGCTGGAGCGAGTGCAGGCGAGGGCCACAAAGTTAATCCCTTCCGTTAGGCATATGGGCTACAATCGACGGTTACGCGCCCTGAACTTGTTTTCGCTGGAAACTCGGAGGCTGCGCGGTCAACTGATCGAGGTTTTCAAGCTCTTACGCGGGTTCAACGATGTCGATTTTAGAAGCATGTTTAGTTTAAATGATAACCCAACTCGCAACAATGGTTGGAAGTTGAATTTGAAACGGTTTAGGACTAGTGGTGTGGGAATTACTTTACGTATAAGATCTGTGACACGTGGAACAGGTTACCTTCAGAAGTTGTGAACAGTTCCTCTGTGGATCAGTTCAAGAAAAGGTTAGACCAAATCTTGCACACTATTTGAGTGTGTAGAAAATTTTCCGTGGCAACCCGTTGCCATTGGTACCTCCTCGGTATGGGCCGCAAGGCCTTTTGAGGTACTTCTTTTCCTTGTAACTCCTTGTAACTCTCTCTCCAGGAGCCAAAATACCTTAAGTTAAAAAGGGAATGAATATAACCACAATAGAAGCATTCTACGGGTTCACCAAAGAAAAATTAATTATATATATATATACACACCAAGTTTAATTTTGATTTTTTTTTAAGATGCAAAATACGTTACCAGAAGCTGTCTAAATTTGATCTGACGAACTTAAAAGACTTTACTTTTCCATAGAGAGTGAGATGCTGCGGCGGGGAATGGTATATCTTGCTAAAAATAATCTCTATTTTGTTTTTGCTTTTAAGTACTTTTAAACTTACGCAATTTATTCAATTTTAACATATTAAGATTGAAATGAGGATTAAGATTAAGTCGGAGTGTAAAATATAAAGGTTATTTTCCATTTTCTGTTTAATAATCATCGTGCCATCAGCATACCAGACTACCAGAGTGTTCGAAAACTCTCTACCCAATGTGTATTACATTTATTTTATTAATTAATTGATCACTTGACTACCTTAACGCGCTTTGAATTGAATGGGGGAATGTTTTGAGCACGTATGATATGGTTCCATTAATTAATAAATGTATTTCCCATCAGGTCAAGAATTTAAATATTTTTTTTCTACTGAGCAAAGGCTTTTTGGATACTTTCTCTATTATAACACCAGTAACTTGTAGTTAAGTCAATTAAGTCACTTACGTACGTAAATATTGAATAGGAACCTTGTCAAGCAACTACCTTGGGGTACACCTCATTATACATCAGATAAAAAGAGAGATTCAGGCGAGCCAAATTTCTTATACGTTCTTATAACAAGGCGTTACTATTCAAATTAAGGCCCTAAACCTTAGTTTTACTTAATTTTCCTGATAATATGTTGTAATCAACTGTAATTATGAAGTCAGCCAAGATCCTTGCACAGATATACGTAAAACCTTATTAAAAATGTAAAAGTGATTCAAGCACTTTAAAAAATGTAGTCTATTGATTAACCTTTTCTTTAGAGCACATTTATTATCATTAGTAACTTTGTTGAGACTATATTCAATTGATTCAGAAGTTTCAGAAACTTTGGGTAACAGTTTCAGAGTTCCTAAAAAGGACGTTTTGGAGTGAATATATCAATATACGTTAATTTACTTTAAAAAAAAGATGATATATCTCCATGCACAAGGTTAAGGGACGTTGGGTCTGTTCAATAATTGTATGGGTGACCGTCCTCTGCGCCCAAATGATGTATCAACGTGAAGCTGGTTCGGACTTTGGAGCTGTTAAGTTCTCTCCGTCACGCATGATTTTTGCCGTTACGAACAAAGTAAACCACCCCAACATTGAGTGCTGATGTATGGTTGATATTTGTGACAGTTCACAAATTAATATTGATGTATTATTGGTACAATAATATGTTGATAAAATCAAGTGTTTCAGCATTTCCAAAATATATTTTTCTAAAACGTGAGGATATTAAGTTGTTTCTGTATTTACTGAATAGGAATTTACATCACTTCTCACTTTCAACCCCATTTTGATATTGATATCGAAATTCATTTTAGATTGCTATTTGGAAATTGGCAGGTCACTATAGTTTCAATAATAAAAGATTGATTCATCAACATTTCTTCATCACTATATCGATATAAGTGGGCTACCTGGATATATATATATATATATATATATATATATATATATATATATATATATATATATATATATATGAGTCACCCATATATATATATATAATATATATATATATATATATATATATATATATATATAGTGTATTTCATCAATCAATGTTTTGACAATTCAGACAGCAGTTTAAAAAGAATAAGGAAGAAAGGTCTCAGATCACGCAGAACATCATTCTAGAACTCGAACACCCATTCAGGGTACGAGTAGCTGGCAGCATCATTTGAAAGCAAGAATACTCTGTGTTATCGTAGATCAAAGCATATCCACATCCGTTTTCATTCGTATGCAGTTTTCAGCTGTTTGTATTGCAGGTACCTCCATAATTATTATCGGTCCAGGTGCATGATTCTTCAGGGGCAAGATGCACTACGAGTTTGTTTCCTCACACACACACACACACACACACACACACACACACACATATATATATATATATATATATATATATATATATATATATATATATATATATATATATATATATACGTACGTACGTATGTTAATCGTAATACATATATAGGATACTTTCTTAATCCTCTTTATTGGACAATATAGGTTTTAGTATGAGGTAAAGAAGGGCTTTATAGTGGAGTTAACAACCTGTGAAGAACAATTAATAACTGCAATAAAGTCTCTCTCTCTCTCTCTCTCTCTCTCTCTCTCTCTCTCTCTATATATATATATATATATATATATATATATATGTGTGTGTGTGTGTGTGTAAACCACACACATACATACACACACACACACATACAAAATTTGTGAACAGAAGAATCTCTGTCCCAAGTTTTCTATTTAAAGGGGACTTGTTTTCCCGTTTGGTCCCGTTACCACCCATCTCGATGGTCGTTCATGGTTGAAAGAAAGAAAAAGGAATCAAGTAACCGTACAACTTCTTCATATTATGTATAGATTCTTATAAATAAAACTAACAATGAATTAGAGCATGTTTACAAATAAGCTTTTCTGAACGTGACAAAGTTATCTTGTACGATTAATACTCAAAATATATAAATACAAACTATCAAATAAAAGTTGGTAATGCTGCTATCGCGAGGGTGAATGAAGCTAAGGTCTTTGCGCGAACTTAGACGATTAATTTAATTTCAGAAGTCACGTAGAGCGTATTAACTCCAAACTATCAACTCCCCCCTTCTTACCTCGTATTACTCCATCTATCCACACTTACTGTCTCGTATTACAACATGGGGGGGTAGCTCAAAAATATATGACGGAAGTCATAACGAATGCCCGCAAACCCTTTCCAATAATGATAACGGATAACTTCTCCGATGTTTAAAGGGCCAAATACGTACCTTAAAACTAAATGACTCGTAAAAATTCAGTGTCGCTCTCGCTAATGTTCGGAGTTATCGATAATGAAATCGCCGTTACCTCACCCATTCAAAGAGCAATAACTCCATATCAAATAGATCATCGTTATAACACAAGTCTTGCCGGGGATTGTATGTATATATTATATATATATATATACTAGCCGAAAACCCCGCCCTTCGTGCGGGTGGCAAAAATATCCCAGCCGACGGTGGAATATTTTCGAAGACTGTTATTAGTTAGGTTAATTGAATGCCCGGTTAGGTGATATTTTGGTTAAAGCTAACGAAAATATCACGACTTAACCTAACCAATCGTCAAGGGCGTACAGTTGACCCACACACACACACACGGGCGTCCTTTTATTATTATAGATAGACTTTTTAAAATTATAATTAAAGTAGAATTCATTACGCCTTTTTCTAATGCATTAAAATACAAATATCGCCCATATTAAAATACAAATATCGCCCATATATATATATATATATATATATATATCAAGAATCTTCTCTTTTCGAGCGTGACCGACTGACAGACATTCCTGGGTGTTTATATTAATAATACAGTATATATATATATATATATAATAACAAAAATTGGAGGAAATGCATTCTCTTCCAAAGGAGCGGATGTATGAAATACAAGTCTCATTCGTATTTTCGTATTTCCCAAATCACGGGACAAATACTTCTTTAGCTCATTCTGATGTGCGAGTCCTTCGATTTGATAACGCAGGCTTCATCATTAAATGTATTTTGCAAATCACCAAAGAAATATTTTATCGGCTCAAACGAGTCCATTAGCGTACATACCCGACTTCATTACCAAATATTATTACAATAATTAATTAAGGTCTTATAATTAACTTATTATTATTATTATTATTATTATTAACTATAAGGATTCCACAAACATCATATCTCAACTTCTCTGACTTTATCCTTTTTCCCATTTAATTTCACTTATTTTCAACTCAATTTACTAATGATAATTTTCTTTTTAATTTAAAGGATAGTCACGTTCCATGCAGTAATTATTCATGAATAAAATTAATAGTTTTTTAAACCACTTCGAAAGTATTTTCATCATTTATTTATTTATTATTATTATTATTATTATTATTATTATTATTATTATTATTATTATTATTATTATTTGTCGACAATTTATGTTTTGTCCTTTTTAGTAAACATTTAACGTAACTTTTAACATGTGTATTATCGAGAAAAGGAGTTATTATTTTTATACCGTGAGATGCATTAGCCCTTTATTGGGCAGTGTTGCTTTACTGATTTTGTTCTGGCTAACGCCAGACGATTGTATTCAGTCTCGGAAAGACCTCTGTGCAGTAAAGGATTAAGCAAACGTCTCTTAACCCTTTACCGCACAGAGGTCTTTCCGAGATTGAATAAAATCGTCTGGCGTTAGCCAGAACAAAATCGGTAAAGTAACACTGCGCGATAAGGAGTTAAACGAATGTCTCTTAATAGTTTTTGTACTCGGTGGCACATTATTGATTAGGTTTTGACTAACGCCAGACGATTTTATCGAGTATGAGGAGAGTACCCCGGGTATTAAAGGGTCAAACAAGCGTGTATTAAGGTCGACAAATGACTACATATACCATTTAACATCCGACTTCACGTTACTGACTTTACGAACGAGTTAATTAAGTTCGTTAAGAAATGGTCTTTGGGTGTGGTTAGGTAGGGCAGGTTGGGTTAAGTTAGTTTTGATTAGGTCAGGTTGGGTTAAATTAAGTTGGGTTAGCATAAGTTACGTAAGTTAGGTTTGATTAGGTCAGGTTAGGTTCAGTTACATTAGGTTAAAGTAGGTTATATCAAGTTAGTTTAAGTTAAGTCGTTAGAATATGGATGAAATTTGCGTTGGAAAAGCGTTTACGAAAGCTGCATTGCAATCCTTTAACGGAGCCGTTCTCAAACTTTTTCTTCTTCTGTACCCCTTGAATTCTTTCACGGGATTTTCTGGGTTTTCGAGAGAGATAGACGATTTTTACTTTCTTTACGACCGTGTGACTCGTGGCCGTTTGTTAATCGTATATAAAATTAAAAGGGTTATATTTTCAGGACCCCTTCGCGTACTCCCTAAGATTCCCTCGCGTACCCCAGTTTGATAACGACTGCTTTAACTCCTAATGACTCATTATAAAACCAAAGTTCAAACGCAAAATTCATCAATGCGTCTTTGTATCAAAACAATTTAGAGTTTCATTTCGAACTAAATGGACTTTGGATCACATTTTTATAAACGGTTTTGACAAGAATTCCTAATTTGATAATGAAGACATTGTGGAATGGATAAGAGTCTTTTAATGGTGATACGTCTTATTCATTTCGAATATTCTCCAATATTTTCTGATTTTTTTCCTTCATAATCTGTTATTTGAGTTTAATTTAAGTTTATTTGAAAGTTATTGTCTTCATTTTTTAACTTCTTTTTTTAACTAGTTTCAATTCATTCTTTACCTAATCCAATTTTTCATTATTTATATGCATTGTTATGGATTATATACAAATTAATTAAGAGGTAAAGTCTACCTATAATAACTCTCTCTCTCTCTCTCTCTCTCTCTCTCTCTCTCTCTCTCTCTCTCTCTCTTTGTATTTTGCCTTCGGAAGGGTTTTGATAGGCCACAAAAAAAACGGAGCCTCGATTATTATTATAGAAATTTTAAATTTTGAGCAGCCAGGGAAAAAATTCTTTTTGGAGGAAAGAAATACCGAAATGTCGGTTTTATTTCGGGATTCTTTTTCTTTATGTAAATGTAAATGACATCTTTTTTCGGTATTATGTCTCTGGAAGACTTCATTTGGAATCTGTAGTTCAATCTCGGCGGCTGAATTTGCATAAGGTTGATGATAAATAAGATTGTGCTTTCTTTATTGGTAAAAATCGCTCGACTAAAAGACTGTGGAACGGATGATGTACGATAGAAAGGAAACTACTGTCGGAAATTAGGACCTAGCGGAACCTCGCCTGGTTCCAGAGTGAGCGATCCTACCAATCACGCCGTCCCCCCACCCCAACCCAAAATGAACACGCAACGCGGATTCGACTCCCGCTAGATTATAAAATTTGGATCTTTCCTGTTTCATTAACTGTTTCCAATTTTTATGAAAACAACGTGATATGTACAGTTTTTCACGCTGATTTCAAAATTATAAACCATTTCATCGAGAAATATATAACCAAAAAGTTATAATGTGCAGAAACTAGCAAATGTTTGGGTGCTTTTCCAATACGTGCTCTACCGTAAAATTTACATTCCAATATGTGCTAACTAACGAAAATATCACGACCTAACCTAACCAATCGTCAAGGGCGTACAATTGACCTAACGATTGGTTAGGTTAGGTCGTGATATTTTCGTTAGTTAGCACATATTGGAATGTAAATTTTACGGTAGAGCACGTATTGGAAGAGCACCAATGTTTGAAAGAGCGTAGGCTATAGAAATTTTAAAATAATACGCTGATTCTAAAAATAAGTTTTTTCGAAATGAAAGTAAATTATAGAATACTACAAAAAGTACTAGAACGGTGTAATCACTGCAAGCATAGGCTAGGCTATTTTTTGAACGGTGGCGTTGCGCATCTATTTTGTTCTTCCGCTGCAAGCATAGACTATAGTTCAACATCTTTTTACTTTCCAATGACTGAAAAATTTAATTTTATAGAATTATATAGGAAGACTGAGACAGGAGAAAATGCAGTAAATTTTTTACAAGAATATAACTTAATACCGAAAGAAAAACAGTGTCCTAGAAAACATCAAATGCTAATAAGCCTAACTTAACCTAACCTAACCTAACCTAAGTATTTCTCGATGAAATGGTTTATAATTTTGAAATCAGCGTGAAAAACTGTACATATCCCGTTGTTTTCATAAAAATCGGAAACAGTTAATGAAACAGGAAAGACCCTAAAATTTATATAAAAGTATTTTCGATGTCATAACTTAGGCCGGCCGCCCACGGGATCGTCTCGCGACTGACGACTGACGACTCGGGTCGTGACGACTCGAGTCGCTTGTGATTTTACATTGACAGACTGGGAGCCCCGTATACTGCAGCGATTGCGTCACGGCCGCCTTAGAGTATTACCTATAAATGTCTTTGGTCGATGGATAATTGCGTGAAAAACTGCCAGTAATTTAGATTTAAATTCAAGGTCATAAAGAAAGAAATCTTGAAAAATGTCAAGAAAGAAATCTTGAAAAATGTTTTAAAAAAAGTCTTTCTCGATATTTTTCAAGATTTTAGTTTCCGTTTAGAAGTAACACGTATCGCAAAAATTTGTTAATAAAGATTGAGCTACACTATAAAAAAAAAACTTTTTAAAATTGAAGAATGGTTGTTGTTGTTGTTGTTTGTTTGTTTGTTTGTTTTTCTCGGGGGGGGGGGCGTAACGGGGGTCCGTAACGGCAAAGGTCGCACGAAAGAGGGGACCTACAGATTTACTCGGGGTTCGAACCATCTGAACGCGAAGGAAGATCATCCACCCAACTACTGAATAAACCCAACGTCGCTTAATCTCGCTGATCTAACGGGAAACGGCGGGGTTCTGGGATTCTTTTCTGTTCTGACACGAATCCCCTGCGAACAAGAGTTCTTTACCAAACGTTTATAGAACGTTTATAGGCGTTTTATACGTATTTATGAACGTTAGTAAACGTATCTTTGTTTACGGACTCATTTTATTTTTCTTGATGGTAGTATGAAAGTATCTGGTATTTATTACCAATAACAATAGTTGCGTGTAAAGAATTACCGGATCTTTTCCGTTTGGGGGCT
This sequence comes from Bathynomus jamesi, assembly GCA_023014485.1. Classification (NCBI taxonomy): domain Eukaryota; kingdom Metazoa; phylum Arthropoda; class Malacostraca; order Isopoda; family Cirolanidae; genus Bathynomus; species Bathynomus jamesi. Next base: position 48,511 of record JAJOZX010001327.1, read on the forward strand.
AGCAGCGAATTTTAATGAAAATCGGTATACTAATGTAGTTGTGGTCACTGATTTCAAAAATAACTTTCTTTTTTTGGAGAAATGAAAACAAATATGTTAGAACACTTTGAATAATTAATGTGTTTTTAACGAAAATATCATGACTTAACCTAACCAATCATCAAGGGCGTACAGTTGACCTAACCGGGCATTCAATTGACCTAACCGGGCATTCAGTTGACCTAACCGGGCATTCAATTGACCGAACTGGGCATTAATTCTTGATTTTTTTCTGCTACTTTTACAGTATCTGCCCGGATCCTTCAAAAAACGTATTCTTCGTAAAGTTGCACTTTATACCGTTTGACCGACGCTTTTGACAACGAAAGAACTGCGTATTTTTATCAAAGGAACACACTTTCCCACACTTAGAGCACTTTTTCATAAACAGTAGCAGTTTGTGACTCTGGCTAAATTTAACACAATCCTCCGTAACTAGTTTAAGCTAGTTAAAACACATATTTAATTATTTAAAGTGCTCTAACATGTTTGTTTTTCATTTCTCCAAAAAAAGAGTTATTTTTAAAATCAGTGACCAAAACTACATTAGTATACCGATTTTCATTAAAATTCGCTGCTAGCCCCCAAACGGAAAAGACCCGAATTACCCTATAAAGTGTAGAGCTCAGGACCAGAAAGTGTTCAGACCAACTGATTAGTATAAACCCAAGAAATTCAGAAAATATCGAAATTAACCTAAATTCAAAGCTACTTTCTGAACTTTTTACGTAAAGTAAAATATATTTATCTGAATTAGAAGGGCTTAAAAGCTAATTTAGTTACTTTCAGAAACTTAACTTTCGGAAAGTAATGCGGATTCGTAGCTTCTTTTCACTACAAATTTTAATTATCTTTATTCTAAAAATAAACATTTTTCATTTAAAAGCAATGAATTACAACAGATCAGGATACGCCCTACCTTCATAATCATTTTGACGTAGCCCTATTTTCCCTGATGCCTGATTTCTATAAATTCTCCAATGTCACCAATATCTTTTTCTTAACACATTAATAACGTTATCCAATTAAGCTTTTGCTCGCTGTCCTTAAATCTCATTACATTTTGGTCCTTTGTGCATACTTACAGACTACACTGATTCACAAAGTGAGCTGCCGCAAAAACAGCAGCAGTGTGCCACTAAAAATTATGAGCAAAGTCCATTTTCTTAATTGACTTAAAATTTATGAATACGCGTTATATATATATATATATATATATATATATATATATATATATATATATATATATATATATATATATATATATATATATATATATCCAATTTAGCAAAATATGTGTCTTCAATTTTAAATCTAACGAATTCGCTTAGCCAAAGCACCTTTTCTAATTTTTGTTATTAGATCGTAAAACTTAAATTAAAACATGGAACTGAAATTCAGTTTTAAAAAATAAACTTTAATGTTAGTAACAAGTTACAGAAATTAACATTGAGAATAAGCTAATTTCGGCCCGTTCACAATCCGCTTCGTTTATGCTAATCAACCGCTGATCTAATGAAAAAGGAGGTCTGGAGCCCTAATTTATCGTGAGCCGTCAACCTCGTTACGGATTATAAATATTATTATTTATATAAAAGGTAAAAAGTAATTAACTTCAATTAAGTTAATTACGTAAAAGTTAAATTACTTTGCTACATAAACTTATAGTTCCTTTCCATGCGATTAAATAAGTGTTAATAACCAAATTGTTGCCTAATCACGCGCTTAATTAGGATTTCCTCTTACGGATATTTTTAGCCAGCGACGGTACCTCAGTGTACCTGAATGGGTAACAACAACAACAACGTCTCTCCGTAAGAGATGCGAAGATGCCGAGATTGGGTGTTCGACTCCCTACGGAGCTGTTAATAATAATATATAATAAGGGAGTTAGCGCAATGGGCCGCGTTAGTCTGGCATGAACGCCGTGCGTGTCTGTTTCAGGCCTTCCTCACTAAATTATCATTACGAACATCCTTATTTAATGGAATTCCAAGGATATAACGTGCAGAGCTGGGCATTTGCGGCATATTTTGCGGTACTGCGGTACTACAGCAAACCGCAAACCGGAACCGCATAACGCAGTACCGCAAAGGATCGCTGAAAGTACCGCAGTACCGCTACCGCATTCAAATTTCCGCGTACCGGTTTGGTGCCGGTTTGGTAGTTTGGTAGTACCGCAGTACCGCAGTACCGCAAAATATGCCGCAAATGCCCAGCTCTGATAACGTGAATCCTTTTAAACTATTTTAATTTAGCTCAAATGATACGTAAAATTTGTTACAGAAAACTGAAACCAATTTTTATTCAATTTTATCAAGTTCCGATCGATCATTAAAATATGACGCACAAATGGATATTCGATGTAAAGGTCGATTAATCACGGGAATTTATCGTACCATTGCTTACCAAAGTAGGAATATAAGCTGAGTCATAAGGTACGTACGGGTGTGGCCCACTTTATTCCGATTTTTGTAACCGACTGTATACGCCAATCTTATAACGATGTGATGGAACATTTCAAGTTCTACGTCCTTCCTCTGCGCATTGCTGTAATAGTCGTTGGGGCTTTTTATCCTCCTTCGTAACGGCAAAAATCATGCGACACGGGGGTCCTACGGCTTTACGTGGGGTAAAAATCATTTAAGGGTCGCTACATTATCCGAATGCGGAGGACGGTCATCCATATGACTATTGAACAGACTCCCGTCGCATAATCGGTGAGGAAGGCCAAAAACTGGCCCAGCGCTCAGGCCAATTAATGCGGTCTATTGCACTAACTCCCAAATCATCGTGAGTCGAACCCCCGACCTCAGTCTCTTCGCTTCATTTCCAATGGCGCTGGCTAACGTCGCTGATCTAACGGGAAGCGGTGGAACGGAATGAGAACGGCGCATTAGTATAAACCCGCCGCAATGTTTACAGGAAATAGTCTCACACTGACTCGTATATAAACTCGAGCATAATTCATACAAATCGCGTATATGACGAAGGACTGAACTGGGACATTATAGGAAATCTTCCCCGAGTTCTTTTCTCCTTCAGCAGCTCGAAACTCCATTGTCGAAACGAGCCCGCATGCAAACAGGGATTAAGGACAGACCGAGGAAAAAGTGAGATGAGATCTTCGCTGGAATATCCTTTTTTAATGCAAATAACCTAAAATTAAGCGTAAAAGATGTATGTATGAATGTTTGTAATAAATGGAAGGCAATCTCTACTCTGCTTTCTATTCATAACGTTGTGAACCTTAATTATAGTGTAAATAGGGTAAGAAAGAGGGCTCCCATTTTGTTGACTTCACCAACAAAATGAGAGAGATTGGAAGTGACTCTAAAAAAGAGAGATAGAAGAGAGAATGTGAGTGAGAGACGAAAGATAGAAAAGAAGGAATTGAGAGAGAGAGAGAGAGAGGAGAGAGAGAGAGAGAGAGAGAGAGAGAGAGAGAGAGAGAGAGAGTGTTTAAATTATGGATAAAGTGTTGAAAGGAATGAATTGTGAATGGGGATTCTTTGTATGCATTGAAAAATATATTTTCTTCAACCTTTTTCCGTACCTGCCTCTGGCAGGGAGGGTGGGGAGAGAACCTTCTACTTTTCTATCCAGTTTTCTACTACTGCTAGGATAGTTGAAAGAAAAATAAACTTTTACAAAATTTTCCCTGGCACCCGTTGCCATTGGTACCTCCTCGGTATGGGCCGCAAGGCCTTTTGAGGTACTTCTTTTCCTTGTAACTTGTAACTCTCTCTCTCTCTCTCACCGGGGTGAAGTTAGCTAACTCGAATTCTTTCACCCCACCTCCCATTGTTCTTAAGGACAAGTTCTCCTCTCCTTCGGGACAGATGTCGAAGGAGGCACTGTCGGCGGTCGATCAAGAACGCTCGATTGACTCCAGAGTCGTTCTCATTTTATCGACACTTTTCATCTATCTTTCAATCACTCATTTTCACACATTCCGGCTTGTGAACATTTCTCTCTCTCTCTCTCTCTCTCTCTCTCTCTCTCTCTCTCTCTCTCTCTCTCTCTACGTATATATATATATATATATATATATATATATTCTTTGTTTTTATTTTATCTATCTATCTATATAATATCCATTTTTAGTTATCTGTTTTATAGTTTTGTCTGTTTTTTATCTATTTTAGCTATTTTTATTTATCTTTACATATTTCTTACCATTGTTTTTATCCGTTTTCTTCCACTTACTTTTGTCAGTATTTTTCCTTATTTATTTCGTAATAATTATCTTTTGTTTTTAGGTTTCATTTATTTTTGCAAAAGTTAATAATTTTAATTATTACTATTATTATTATTATTATTATTGTTATTATTTTATATTTTTTATTTCATTTCTTTTATTCATTTTTTACATTTCTTTTCATTTGTATTTGTATTTATCATATTTCGAAAACTCTCTCTCCTCTCTCTCTCCTCTCTCTCTCTCTCTCTCTCTCTTAGTGGGGACGGGGGTGGGGTACTAATATACGTCGGAGACACGTTGAGTCCGGTTGACTGCCAGTTCCGGTCGGAACGGGAGTTGCTTGGCGTCGATCTGAACGTGGGAGGGACGAGCTATAGGTTAATCTTGGTTTACAGACCTCCGCATCTCCTCGAGGAGGATACAGCCCTGTACACCGAACTCAGTAGCCTGCTAGGGGATAGGGGGTGTGTAGTTTTAGGAGACTTCAACTGTCGCAGCATAAAGTGGGAAAACAGGACTGCTGATGCTGAAGGGAGGAGGCTAGTTGACTTTGCTGATGAGAACTTCCTCACTCAGTGGGTCAACGAGCCTACACGAGGCGAAAGCGTTCTAGACTTAGTATTCACGACCGAAGACAAACCTCGTTACTGGCCTCACCGTTGACGAATCGTTGGGCGGGAGTGATCACGGTCTTATTAGGTTCCGTGTGTGCGTCCCTCAAGTGAAGCGTAGTAACTCGAGAGGCAGTAAGCTCGATCTCCGGCGGGCGGACTTTGTTACCCTCAGGGATAGCGTAGGTGAGATGGGATTAGAGGTCGGCGTCGATGTTGATGGAGTGTGGAGTGCATTCCGGGACGAGTTTATGGTGCAGCAGTCTGCTGCCATACCCTCAAAACTGGTCACCCCTGCTTCAAACGCAGCCTAAGTTGTTCAATCGTGACATCGCTTCGGCTATCCGAAATAGGAAAGTAGCGTATAGGAGGGAAGGCCAATCGTTCCCATGAGAACACTGAAGCGTATGTCCGCCTATGTAGGGAAGTGAAGGCGAAGGTTAGACTAGCGAAACGTAACGAAGAACTACGGGTGGCAAGCCTCTGCAAGGGGAACCCTAAGGAGTTCTGCGGACCTCCGACGCTGACATCGCCAATGTGCTTAATGAGTACTTTGGCGGGAGTGTTCACCAGGGAGGACACCCGCATTATCCCGAGCCAGGCGTGAGGCACGAAGGTGCTGGCCTGGATAGTGTTCGATGTACCGTGACAGTCGTTGCCGATAGAATAGACAAACTAAGCGCGTTTAAGGCTCCTGGGCCAGACCATTTCTCCCCAGAGTGTTGCGGGAGGTGCGCGACCAGGTGGCTCCCCACCTGGCTACAGTCTTCAACAAATCGTTGGAGACGGGCCAGGTGCCTGGTGACTAGAGGGAAGCCAATGACCCCTATCTTTAAGAAAGGGGATCACGAAAGTCCAGGGAACTATCGTCCCATTAGTCTCACTTCAGTTGCAGGTAAATTATTAGAGGGGATAATAGCGGATAGGATCGTTGACCATTTGGATTCCTACAAGCTGCATGGGGACTCCCAACATGGGTTTAGACGGCATAGGTCGTGTCTCACCAACTTGCTCTAGTTTTTCCACGTCATGTTGAGTGAGTACGATAAGAGTAGGGCGATTGATATACTTTATCTCGACTTTCAGAACGCCTTTGATAAGGTACCTCACCGCCGGCTAATAGCGAAAGTGCGCGCGCTGGGTATCGGGGGAAGTAGGTAGGTGGATTGAAAACTGGCTGAAGAATAGGCGGCAGAGGGTTGTAATTAAAGGGGCCAGTTCGGGTTGGGCCTCGGTCACTAGTGGGGTTCCTCAGGGTTCCGTTTGGGGCCACTGTTGTTTATCATTTACATAAATGATATCGACGGTGGCATCGTCAGTCGGATCGCCAAATTCGCTGATGACACCAAGCTTGGGGCCAATGTGGGACGCCCGAAGCGATCGAGCAACTGCGTACGGACCTAGGTAGGATAGGAGAGTGGTCCGAAAATGGCAAATGCCGTTTAACTTGGGGAAATGCAAAGTGATGCACATTGGCTATGCCAATCCCAAGTCGGACTACTCGATGTTGGGGAGTAATATCGAGGTGACTGATTTGGAAAAGGACTTGGGTGTGCTAATTAGCAGCGACTTTAAGTTTACCAAACAGTGCGTAGAGTGGAAAAGAAAGCCCAGAAGCTGTTGGGTTATATCAGGAGGCAATTTCAGTTTCGGAACAAGGAGATTGTGCTCTCTCTGTACAATTCCTTGGTTCGGCCGCACCTGGAGTATGCAGTGCAGTTCTGGTCGCCCACCCTCAGGAAAGATATTGAGAGCTGGAGCGAGTGCAGGCGAGGGCCACAAAGTTAATCCCTTCCGTTAGGCATATGGGCTACAATCGACGGTTACGCGCCCTGAACTTGTTTTCGCTGGAAACTCGGAGGCTGCGCGGTCAATTGATCGAAGTTTTCAAGCTCTTACGCGGGTTCAACGATGTCGATTTTAGAAGCATGTTTAGTTTAAATGATAACCCAACTCGCAACAATGGTTGGAAGTTGGATTTGAAACGGTTTAGGACTAGTGTGTGTGTGGGAATTACTTTACGTATAAGATCTGTGACACGTGGAACAGGTTACCTTCAGAAGTTGTGAACAGTTCCTCTGTGGATCAGTTCAAGAAAAGGTTTAGACCAAATCTTGCACACTCTTTGAGTGTATAGAAAATTTTCCGTGGCACCCGTTGCCATTGGTACCTCCTCGGTATGGGCCGCAAGGCCTTTTGAGGTACTTCTTTTCCTTGTAACTCCTTGTAACTCTCTCTCTCTCTCTCTCTCTCTCTCTCTCTCTCTCTGGAGTCCTTGGCTAACTTGTTACTTTGTGTGAAAAAGAAAGATTCGTAGCATGTCCCTCAGTTGAATGTTGGGAGTGTTGCGAAAGAGTTTCAGCGTTTCATAATTCTTTCACACATTCACCCACGCACGGGATACTTTTTTTTTTCCACCTGAATTCGCAGTAAAAACAGTAAGTTTCTATATATACAGGGTGTAACAAAAGTCCATTATCATAGGGAAATAAGATATAACAGAATTGAACGAGAAAATAGTTTTAACTATACCTTACAAACAATACAATCAACTTGCCAATTAATCCAGTACATGCTCAAATTGCATTCCATGTAGCCGTTCACACATTTCTACTTGTCTTGACACATTTCTACTCGATTTCCTCGTTCAATTCTGTTATATCTTGTTTCCCTTTAGAAACGGACTTTTGTTACACCCTATAATATATATATATATATATATATATATATATATACACCTTACAACCTTACAAAGGTTCGCGCGATGATTTCTCATTTCGCGAAGGTCAAGCTTGTCGCCCCTCCTCTCGAGTTGGCCTGGTGAAGTAGTGAGTTGGATTCTTGCGCTCTCCACCTCACATAGCCAGGTACGCCCGGCTCATCGGGGATTGTTCTGAGCCAGGCGTCTAGTCTTCTTTTGAAGATTTCCACTGCAACTCCCTTCGTGTTTCTTAGGTCTTTGGGCAACTGATTAAACAGTTTTGGTCCTCTCACTACAAAACTATTTTCTTTCAGGGTTAAGGATGTTCCCTGTCTCGCCTTCAATTTGGGAATACGACACAGTCTACCGCTTCTACTTTCCACCGTTGTTTGGGGAGTTATGGGATTCAGAGTAAGATTAGGGACTAGTTTCTCCATTATTTTCCAAGTGTAAATAATGGTGTATCTCTCTCTTCTCCTTTCCAGTGAATATAGGTCTAGTTCTCGTAACCTTTCCCAGTAATTTAGTTCTTTGCACCCATTGATCTTGGCTGTGAAGCTTCTTTGGATCCCCTCCAGCTGTCTAATGTCTTCTTTTTTATATGGGGATGTTAGGACCGAGCAGTATTCCAATTTGGGTATTATCAGGGTTTTCAGTAGAGGAATCATTACATTCCTATCCCTTCGTTTAAAGGTTCTCAATATCTGACCCGTTATTCTCTTTGCTCTGTTTACTGCTATCTTATTTTGTGTTTCAAATTTCGCATCATCTGTCATTACAACCCCTAAATCTTTTGCTCTGGAATTTCTCTGAATTTCCTGTCCATTTGGGGTATAATATTCCATGGATTTAGGTCTTCTCTTTTTCCGTACCGTAATAGCTGAAATTTCTCGGTGTTAAACTTCATATTGTTGTCTTCCGTCCACTTGTAGATTTTGTTTATGTCGGTTTGTAGAGATCCTATGTCTTCTGGGTTTCTTATTTTTCTACTGATCTTTGTGTCATCCGCAAAGGATGTTACTGTGCTGTCTCTGGTAACGTCCTCATCTATGTCAGTTAGCATGATTATGAAGAGTAGTGGAGCTAATACTGTTCCTTGTGGTACTGAGCTGAGGACCTCTGATTCTGATGAAGATACTCCTTGTACTGTAACGACTTGCCTCCGCTCACTAAGGAAATTATATATCCATTTCCCTACTTTTCCTGTTATTCCCATATATTTCAGTTTATGTATTATGATTCCGTGGTCACACTTGTCGAACGCTTTAGCAAAGTCTGTGTATAGTACATCATAGTTTTCATTACTTTCAAGTGAATCAATAATGTTGTTGTAGTGTTCCATTAGTTGTGATAGGCATGATCTGCCTGACGAAACCCGTGTTGGTTATCATTGAATTTTTTCTGAGTTTCCAAAAAGTCATAGATTTTCTGTCTAACTATTCTTTCAAATATTTTAGTGAGATGAGATGTAAGCGACACTGGCCTATAGTTTTTGGCCTCGGATCGATCTCCTCCTTTATATATTGGGACTATGTTCGCGCTCTTCAGGATGCCCGGTATTTCTCCCGTGTCTAATGATCGTCTCCATATCCAGTATAGGGGCTCAGCGATTGCATTCTTGCAGTTTTTGATCAGTGTGGCATTCCATTTATCCGGTCCTGCCGCTGAGTGTGTTTTTAGTTTCCCTATGGCTTGTGTAATATCATCCGTCGTAAAGTCGAAATCCGTTATACTTTCCCCTTGTGGTTCTTCTTCAAAGAACGCGTTTCTATCGCATATCAATTTGTCAGTTTTTGGGATACTGAAAGATGATTCATACTGAGCTTTTAATATTTCAGATACTTCTGTTAGATCATCAGATAAATCACTGTTCTCATTTTTTAAAGGTCCGATAGTCGCTGGTTTTTCGACTTTCTTTTTGCGAAATTATAGAAGTACTTTGAGTTAGCCTTTATCGCTTCTATAGCGTCATCTTCTTTTTCTGTATGCTTCTCGATTAGTTCCTGTATGACGACATCGATACTTTGTAGTTTATCATTTAATATTTTTCTGATGTTGTTATCTTTACAATTACTTAATTTTGCAGTCACTCTTTTTCTCTTTCGGAACAATGCCCTCTTTTGTCTTTCGAACCTGCTTCTCTTTCCTCTTTGTTGTATCTTTGGGACATGTTTTTCCACAATTTCTAACGTCTTCTCCTCTAACGTCATTAGCATCTCCCGTTGTCTTGGCCTCGAAAATGGTTTTCCAATCTATTACTTCCATGCTGGATGTCACATCTTCCCAGTTTATAGCTTTGGAGTGAAAATTAAAAATTTCGAATTTGCTTCTTTCTGTTGTGCGTGTTCTTTCCTTTCCTGTTGCCTTTATATTAGTTGTTATTTCATGATGTTGTGGTCTGATATCATAGTTGGGGATATTTCTACATTATCAATTAGATTACTGTTGTTTGTGAATACCAAATCTAGGCAGTTGTTTTTTCTTGTGTTTTCTGTTATTTCTTGCGTTAACATAAATTCATCAGCTAAAGCTAGTAGCATTTTTACCTGCTCCTGGTCTTCTCGTGTGCCCCCCTTGTCCTGGTGTATACATATATTTTTTCCTATCCTTTTATATTTCATGAATGGGAAATTAAAATCACCACAGAGAAAAATATTTGGGGTTGGAGAGTGTAGATCTTTTACTAAGTTTCTTACCTCTGTAATGGAATCTGAAAATTTTGAGGTTGGCGTGTTTGGGGGTCTGTACATTACAATTAGTACCATATTTAATTTTTCAATTTTTGCTGCTACACATTCTACGTAGTTGTTTGAGGTACTTATAGCCATTTCTGCTATGTGCCTTTCGCGTGTGTAAATAGCACATCCTCCTTTACGTCTCACTGTTCTGTCGGCTCGGAGGATGTTATAGTTGTCAATTTGTATTTCTTTTTTGTCAATACAGGACTCACAATTTTCACAGTTCGCCTGGCAGTCCTTTAGATGAGTTTCCGTGAGGCATGCAAAGTCTGCTCCGGCTTCTTGCATGAGTCCTTTCAGGTATCAACTTTGTTCGTGGACTGGTTTGATTTAAGGCCCTGTATGTTGGCTAGGATTATTTTTATTTTTTCTCTTTCTTTTTCGCATACAGGTGGTTCCGATTTGTTTTCCAATGGGGGTGCCGGTTTCGTTGCCTTGTGGTCCTCCGAGAATTTACCTCTTTTTATCTTTGTCGGTACCTGTTGTCCCGATAACGCATGAAGTGCCTTTGTTCGTACCTTCTGTCCGGCTCTCGGATTTCTATATTTATATTTGTCAGCTGGTTTTGTAATTGCTGGAGTATTTAGCAGCTGAAATGTGTTGGCTGCGTCTAAAAAATTGCCACTCTTCTTTGATGTTCGTTTTTTCTGTTCCCTCGTTGCGTTCCTTTGAGGGTGGTGGTATCGGCATTTTTTTTCGTATTTGCAACTCCCATATCTTTCATAAGTGTTGCAGACCGTAAGATGGTGGAACATGCATTTCTTATCAAACTTGCAGTATCCACTTGTGTAATGCATTTTGCATAATGTGGGATGTGCATATATGCATTGCCCATCCCGATATCTGCAGTTTCCTTTCGCGTAGTATTTGCATACGATATTTTCTACGCTTCTGCTTTCTTTCTTATTATTTTCCAAGTTCTTAGTTTTGGCATTATCATTATTTTTCTTTGGCTGTTTATTTTCTACGTTTTTAGTTATTATCTTTTTATCATTTCGCTCGTTGGACCGTTTGTCTACTTCGCCACTTTTACTTATTTCTTTCCTTTCATCTATGTCTTCCTTCCGTATTATATTGTTTATATCGTTATTTGTTATTAAATTGTTGTTCGTTATTATGCTGTTATCGTTATTTCGTCTTCTCTCTCATCCACCCTGTTTTTCGTTGGGACCATTTCGGACCCGTGTCCCCATTATTTCATTCTTTTTTGTAACTTTCGAGTCTGCTATCTCCATTTCTTTAAAGACCGCGAAAGAATTTACGTCTGTGTACATGCGCCACATAGAAATTTGATCCCCACGACGTTTAGGCGTTGGCAGAAATCACATCTAATCGCTAAGTTTTTCGTTGTTACTAGATTGCACAAATTACAGATTAAGTGAGAATTTGGACCCATATCCATGCTATTCCTTAATTCTTTATTTATTTATTTTTATTTTTATTTCTGTTTCTTTCCTTTCGATGGTCGAGGGTATTTCGAGGGTTTTCTGACCTTTGCGTTTTATGACCTTTTTCCTGCTTTGTTTTCAAACTTTCTCGAATGCCAACCGTATTTCGTTTTGAATATATACGTTAAAATTGGTGATAAATTATGTAAACTGTATTGCACTTTCTTAATTTTAATGAATTTCACTTTATAATTTATATGCACGGATTCACTGATACTTTACTGTACACTTTCGGGTGCAAACAGAATAAACCGCCGAGTAGATATATATTATATATATATATATATATATTATATATATTATATATATATATATATATATGTGGCGATTTCTTAATGAATGCAACGCATGCAATGCATGTGTTAAATATGTTCTCTTTTCAGATCTAAGTAAGGATTATAATTGACAAAAATAATTTTCAGAAACTAAAATAGTCTAAGGCTTCAATCACGCATGTACTGGCTATTGGGCGGTGTAAACAAATTATGTCTTATTTCATTAGACAATTAAGAACATTTTTCTGTACACAGATCGAAATACTTGTAGCTAAAGCATTCACTAATTCAGTCTGGGTACAGAAAAATGTTCTTAATTGTCTAGTGAAATAAGACATGATTTTGTTTACACCGCCTTGCCTTGGGCAATTTTTTAAGGAGACTTCTCACTATCCATAAGATATTTTTTTTGAGCCTCATAGCTAAATTCAAAAGGCAATATGTTTTAAAATATGCTTAGAAAATTTACTTAATATTTTTTACTAAAAATAATTAAAAAGCTTTGTTCTGATTTTTTTTAATTATGAAAATAATACGGCATGCATTCAGTTTTATAGGTGCATTCACCAAAAAGTAACATTTGGCAATTCTGACAAGGCTTCTTTCCAGTACCACCGCCGCAAGCATCCACTTGTGTTCGGTGTTCCCTTTTGTGCTTTAATTATTTTGGGTAATCAGTTAAATAAATTCTAGCATTGTAGTGCCCATAATGACTGACGATGTGTTTAATCAATTGAAGACTAGAAGATTTTACTCACTCTCTTTTGATGAGAAAAAGCGCATATTGAATAATGGCAGACCGATTCCACATTTGAATTTAAGCAAAGAAAATAAAGGCTTCACTAGGAAATTTAATCCTAAGCTGTATGATGATGTCCCCTGGTTATGTGGAAATATTTCAAATAACAAATTGTACTGTTGGTCGTACGACGATTTAAAACAATTTACATACTGCAATTTCTCGCCATGAAAAATCTCTTGCTCACATAAATGCATTTGTTGATCTTAAAACATTTGGAAAGTCAGAAAGAATTGATTTAATACTCGACAAGCAGAAATCAGTTGCCATTTCCAGACATAACGAAGAAGTTAATAAGAATCGAGAAATTTTGAAACGTTTGATTAGGATAACATGTTTTTAGGTATGCAAGAATTAGCATTTCGCGGTCACAATGAAGAAGAAAACGCTGACAATAGGGGTAACTATATTGAATTGGTATTTTGTATGGGAGAATTCGATGAAAAGCTTCAAAACCATTTAAAAACTGCGACTGTTTTTAAGGGAACATCATCTGCTATTCAGAATGACATAATTCAATCTATTAGTGCAGTTATGTTAGAACAAATAAAACGTGAGCTTATCGACTGCATGTATGTGGCGATTTTATTAGATGAAACATCTGATGTCAGCTGTTTTTCTCAACTCTCTACTGTTGTTCGTTATGTTAATAAACATGGAGAGATTTGTGAACGATTTATAAAATTCAATGACGTCAGCAATGATAGAAGTGCAGGAGCGATTTCTGATTTATCTATAAGGCAACTAGGTGAACTGGGCTGTTTGAAAAAATAGTTGCTCAAACCTACGACGGTGCTGCTGTTATGGGGAGCGATCTTAATGGAGTACAAACAAAGATTAGAGAAACTGTACCAGAGGCTATTTTTCTTCACTGCTACGCCCATAAACTTAACCTTGTTTTATCCCAAGCTGTCGCTGAAATTTCCGAATGTAATAATTTTTTTTCAGTATTAGGAAGTTTGTCATCATTTTTCAGCAGTTCAACTAAGCGAACTTCAATGCTTGACAAAGTTGTTGGAAAGCGTTTCCCTAAACTGGCTCCAACGCGGTGGAACTATTCATCTCGTCTAGTTGAAAGAGTTAAGGAAAATAAAGAAGATATAATAGATCTTTTAAAAAGCATTCTTGAAAACCAAAGAAATTTGATGAAAAAACAAAAATAGTGCACGCGGATTGCTTGCTGGTATCGATACTTTCGATTTTAATTTTTTATTAGAAGTATTTTCTTCAAATTTTCCTTTTACTGAATATCTATTTAATGTGCTGCAAACAAAATCTATGGATATTGTGTATAGCTCAATCACCGTTGAAAGCACTATGAAAAAAATCAAACAAATAAGGGATACAAAATTTGCAGATATGTGGGACTTGATAACAGAAAGATGTGGTGAACCTGTTTGTAAAAGGAAACAGAGTCTTCTCCACAAGAGAAGTATAGTCAACTATTTCATGAAATATTCGATAATATACTTCTTCAAATGAAAGAGCGTTTCAGTTCAATGGAAAAATTGGAATTCATTGAGCTTTTAGATTGCAAAAAATTTGAGTTCTATGATGTTACTTTCCCAGAGAGAGCTTTTGAATCTTTGAAAGAAGCTACAATTCATTTTTTGAGTTTCCTCGTCTCCGTTCTGAATTGTGTGTTTTATATTCGCACAAATCTTTTGCCAAAAAGAATGTTGCTGAGCTCCTAAAATATCTACTGGAAAGCGAAATGCACAAAGGTCTTAAGGAAATATATAAATTGACGAATTTGATTCTAACTATACCAATATCGACAGCAAGTGTTGAGCGATCATTTTCTGCGCTTTAATTAAAAGAATTAAAAGTTATTTACGGAGTTCCCAAAGTGAAGAAAGGCTATCTAATCTTGCCTTAATTTTGTTGGTTTACGTCGTCGTCGTCGTCGGCCTAGGCAAGCTACGGCTTGGGACCGTAGCGCATCTATCCGGTATAGGTTAACCTGGATGATGTAGCCATAAGCACTGCCGCTAGTTAAGTGCCAACCAGTGATTATCTCACTAGCCGTATTGAGTCCGTTAGGCGAAACTGCGACAGTACCAAAGGTGGAAAATTAACCTTGGTTTTCTATTGTTTATTTGTAAAATGGACATGGTATTAGATTAAAATAAATATTTGAATATAAATAATTAACTGACAATTGTGATATATAATTAATTATGTTTACATACAATACAATAATATAGTATACATAAAATTAGTATTAATGTGGTTCACAATTGAATTATAATGGGGTAACTAATTTAAAATGAATTTATACTATTTCGAAATTCAAGACGGTAAAATTAACATTTATCTTGAAACTAAAATAAGAGTATTCACTACACACTCCCCCACCAGAGAGGAAGTTCAAAGAGTTCCGAACGACACAGATTTCCGCTGGACCTTTTTGGTAGCTACATGTACCTCGCTTAAGGTTGATTCCAAAACGCAGGCTTAAGACGATCGATAGAAACCTTGTCGACCTTGGAACCGCGCTGGATGAGAAATGATTTGCGCGTACGTCGGAGAACTTCATAGGGTCCGTCATATGGACATTGGAGAGGCCGTTTTGGGACAGGTACACGAACGAAAACGTGGGTGCAAGACTGGAGGGCTGGGGAAACAAAGATGTTCTGTTGGCTAGTCAATCGAGGGGGAACAGGCTGAAGGGACTGCATGTGAGAGGAAAGTGTTTGAGCGAATTCCGTAGGATCGCATGACTTATCCCCTGCAGTGAAGTAGCCACCTGGTAGCCGCAGTGTTGTTCCATAGACTAGTTCAGCCGCTGTAGTCTTCAGATCACTCTTAAATGCAGAGCGAATACCAAGCAAAACGAGTGGAAGCTTATCCATCCAATGGGAGTCTTCGTGACACATAAGGGATGACTTCAGCTGGCGATGGAAGCGTTCGACGAGGCCGTTAGCTTGCGGATGATACGCACAGGTATGCGCATGTACTGTACCCAACAAGCTGGTAAACTTCTTCCAAAGCGAAGACTCAAATTGGCGACCTTGGTCAGTGATGACTTTTGTCGGCAATCCAAATCTTGATACCCATCCATGAAGAAAGGCTCTTGCAACAGTGTCCGCTTGGATATCAGGAAGTGGGATGGCTTCAGGCCATCTGGAAAAGCGGTCGAGACAGGTGAGCAGATAACGTTGGCCTTGAATCACTGGAAGAGGGCCAACAATGTCTACATGAATTATCTCAAATCGCTGGGATGGGGGCGGAAATGCGTCAAAGGGGGACCTGGTGTGCCTTTGGACTTTGGCACGCTGGCAGGCAAGGCACGTTTTGGTCCAATGTTTGACATCCTTCCGCATCGAGGGCCAAACAAAGCGAGAGGTAACCAGGTGTTGCGAAGCACGGATACCAGGATGGGAGGGCTTATGAAGATCCGTGAAGACTGCTTGTCTGTGACATGGAGGGACATAAGGGCGAATAGCAGCTGTTGATACGTCGCAATAGAGGGGCACAGACAATCCTGGCATACTCATTTTCTTGAGGGAAAGTGAGTGAGTGGAGTCTTCTCTGAGCAGTTCTTGTAGTTCCGTATCCTTATCTTGATCCTGTGCAATAGCATTCCACAGTGTAGAGCTGAGGGTAACAGAAGTAATCTCTATTCTTGAAAGTGCATCCGCTGGAGTGTTCAAGACACCTTTGATGTGGCGGATATCTGTGGTAAATTGCGAGATATAATCGAGTTGCCTGATGACTCTGGAGAGTGGTTACAGCTGTTTTTATTGAAGACAGTGACCAAAGGTTTGTGGTCGGTAAAACACAAAACTCTCGGCCTTCAAGGAAATGTTGAAAATGCTTCACGTTTAAGTAAATAGCAAGAAGTTCACGTCCGAAAGCACTATAACGCGTTTGGGCTGGCTGCAGCTTTTTCGAGTAAAATGCGATGGGTGCTTGTTGACCGTTAATGGTTTGTTCCAACACCCCACCGATCGCAACATCTGAGGCATCGACCGTCAGAGTTAGGGGGGCATCACTGATAGGAAATGACAGAGACAATGCACTATTGATAGCATTTTTGGCATTGTCGAACGCCTGTAAACTATCGCTACACCATAACAATTTCGTTACCTTGCGTTTGTGTGTGATCATAGCGTGTAGAGGAGCAAGAACACTGGCACAGTTTTTAATGAACTTGTGGTAATAATTTACCAAACCTAGAAACCGACGTAACTCACGCTGATTATTTGGCATAGGGTAATTTTTTATCACTTCACACTTGTCCTGAAGGGGGGTAATTCCGTGCTGCGAAATCGTGTGACCAAGAAATTCCAAGGTTGGCTGTGCAAACACACACTTAGATGCATTAATAGTAACACCGTATTGTTCTAAGCGTTGAAAGAGGAGTGAAAGATGTTCCTTATGTTCCTCTTCCGTTGAGCTGGCCACAAGCAAATCATCGATGTAGGCATAAACAAAGTCTAAGCCTCTGGTGACCTCATCTATAAACCTCTGAAAGGTTTGCGCAGCATTCCGTAGCCCGAACGGCATCTTCACAAATTCGAATAACCCAAATGGTGTACAAACTGCAGTCTTGGGAATATCCGAAGGCTCTACGGGAATGTGGTGGAAAGCCTTAACGAGATCTATTTTACTGAAGATAGATTGCCGTGGAGAAGAGAAGTAAAGTCTTGGACATTTGGTACCGGATATCGGTCCGGATGGTTGTCGAATTCAAAAATCGGTAATCCCCACATGGTCTCCAGTCTCCTGACTTCTTCTGGACCAGGTGTAGGGGAGAGGACCAACTGCTTTTGGAAGGTCTTATTATCCCAAGATCCAGCATAAGCTGGAATTCCGATTTGGCAGCTTTCAGTTTGTCCGGGGCAAGACGTCTGGGTTTGCAAACACAGGGGGACCTTTTGTTGTAATGTGATGGGTAATGGTGTGCTTAATGGTATCACCCATCTGCATTGGTTGAAGAATTCCTGGATATCGCTGGAAAAGGCACTGGTACATGGAATTAGGGGGAACGAGGGAAAGTGCAGAGTTCGAGGCGTCTGGAAGGGCAACCTGTTTGGCAAGAACAGAAAGCAGTGTGGCCTGGTCGCATAAGCGTCGCTTGTCAAGATCCACCAGGAGTTTGAAATGCTGGAGGAAGTCAGCGCCGATTATGGGATGCTGCACTTGAGCACAGATGAAAATCCACTTGAAGGATCGGTGAAGGCCCAAGTTTAGTTCACGCGACTGAGTACCGTACGTGGGTATGCGTGAACCGTTAGCAGCGTATAGAGGCGGAGATTCCGAGTGCGTATGACCAGATTTTTGAGGGAATACACTGACTGACGCTCCGGTATCAACCAAGAAATTGACACCAGAGTTCCTGTCCTTTATGAATAACAGGTTGGCAGTGCGAGTACTAGACGCCATTAGGACTCGCTGCTGGGGTTTTCCGACGAAAAATTGCAAGGGGAGATGCACTTCCTAGCCTTCTTTCCAAATTTCGAGTGGTAGAAGCAGATCTTCCCGGAACTCGAACGATGCCTCTTCGTAAATCTTGACCGAGAATGGCTTCTTTGCCGTTGATTTTGTAGCAGAGAACAAACGTGGTTGAGTCGTTGACTTAACTCTTTCACTTTCAACTCCAGTTCCGATTGTGTGTTCACGTTGTTGACCGGAGCTGTGTCAATCTCCACTACTTTGTCGGCAGTTTCTGCTAGTTTATCAACTGGAGTAGCAGGATCCATAGTGGCCAAGACACGCTGAGCTGATGGAGGAAGTTTCTGCAAGAACAACTGTCTAAAGATGTCCTTATCGAAGGTTTGTGCGCGTTCGCCTAGAGCGCACTGCATAGCCCTCAGCATTTGAGTGGGCTTACGGTCTCCAAGTTCTTCTTTTGAGATTAACTGATGTAGTTTCTCACGCTCGGAGACAGTGGTGCGGCACAGGATGGCAGACTTCAGATCGTTGTATGGGTCCTCACTCGTGGAAGTAGATACGATGACGTCACGGACTTCAGAGATGATGCTCGCTGGTAGAGAGGACAAAACATGATCGTATTTCGTCCTGCTAGTGGTGATCCTTCCCAAGTTGAATTGTGATTCCACTTGGTGGAACCAAATAAATGGATCACCCGGCCAGAAGACGGGGAGCTTTACGCTCAAGTGGGAGATGGCACCAGCGTCGTCAGGCATCTTCTCCTATGCTTGCTGACGTACAAGCAAGACGACAAGTTCCCAACGAAGGAGTGGAGGTTGAGACGAGCGCAGGCACAGAGCGCACGGGCAGGGGTGAGGGGCAGAGGGCACGAGCGACATTACAGTCTGGTCCTAGTCGCTCGGGTGAAGGGGGTGATGGGCACGAACGACGTTACAGTCTAGTCCTAGTCGCTCGGGTGAAGGGGGTGATGGGCACGAACGACATTACAGTCTAGTCCTAGTCGTTCGGGTAAAAGGGGTAATCCAGCTCCGGGGTCACCAATTGTTGGTTTACGTCGTCGTCGTCGTCGGCCTAGGCAAGCTACGGCTTGGGACCGTAGCGCATCTATCCGGTATAGGTTAACCTGGATGATGTAGCCATAAGCACTGCCGCTAGTTAAGTGCCAACCAGTGATTATCTCACTAGCCGTATTGAGTCCGTTAGGCGAAACTGCGACAGTACCAAAGGTGGAAAATATAACCTTTGGTTTTCTATTGTTTGTTTGTTTTTTCTGTTTAAGGTGCTTTCAACCCTGCTGGATTATTGACACCATTTTTTTTTTTTTTTGTAGAGAAAGGTGGTGAAAGAAGTAGTAGAAGGAAGAAATCTTGGTTTTCTATTTTTTTTTTTTTTTTTTTTCTGTTTAAGGTGCTTTCAACCCTGCTGGATTATTGACACCATTTTTTTTTTTTTTTTAGTAGAGAAAGATGGTGAAAGAAAAGTAGGAGAAGTAAAAGGATATTCTGGTTTTCTATTGTTTATTTGTAAAATGGACATGGTATTAGATTAAAATAAATATTTGAATATAAATAATTAACTGACAATTGTGATATATAATTAATTATGTTTACATACAATACAATAATATAGTATACATAAAATTAGTATTAATGTGGTTCACAATTGAATTATAATGGGGTAACTAATTTAAAATGAATTTATACTATTTCGAAATTCAAGACGGTAAAATTAACATTTATCTTGAAACTAAAATAAGAGTATTCACTACAATTTCAATTGAAAAAAATTTCCTCAAGAAGCTTATGGAGAATCGAGAGTACTTTTACAATTTGGTCATCGAAGAATTTTGCAGGAAAACTAGGAGAGCAGAATTTCAATTCAAATAATGCTTCACAATTATTTAAGGTAAGTTTTAAATTTGTATCTTTTTCTTTAGATCAATTCGGTAACTACTATATATAAATATGTCTAATTTTTTGTTCGCATATTTAAGCCTAACATTAAATGAACTTTCCTTCAAAGAGGTCCCCAAAAGTTTGTAAAACACCTTTAACTTGCTAAGTTCTATGTAAACAATATGCAAAGTTTGGGCAAGAGGGTTAGGCGGATGTTTTTCTTCCATTCCATAACATTGCATGCCTGAACAAAAATGTCACGAGTCGCCACTGATATATATATATATATATATATAGTGGCGCCCATAAGTATTCGTACAGAGAAATATTTCGGTTATATTCGTCCTTTTCTTTTGTACCATGTACAGAATCGTTATGAAAAGTTTACGTTCGTTTGGGAAAATGTAACAAATAAGAAAATAATGTAATTACATCTTAATTACACATGTAAACCATCAAAGAATTGAAAGAAAATAAAAAAAATTAAAGTGCAAAAGTTTTCGTACATTTACTTACAAAATCATTTAACCAAATACTTTGCGTGTCCACCTTTTGCTCGAATGACTTCAATGATTTTTGCGGCATTTTTCTACAAGGTTTCGACATATCTCTGAGTAGAAATTTTAGCCCATTCGTTTAAAGAAAATTGTTACAATTCATTCAGATTCGAAGGGTTTCTCTTCCGGACACCTTTTTTTTCAAATGAAGCCATAAATTCTCGATTAAATTGAGATCTGGGCTTTGAATGGGTCACTCGAGAAGCTTGAAATTCTTTTGTTGAAGCCATTTCATGGTACGCTTACTTTTATGTTTTTTATCATTATCTTGTTGCAGTATCCAATTGCGACCCATTCGCAACTCCCGAACTAAAGGCAATACATTTCCTTCTAAAATTTTCTGATATTTCTTCGAATTCATGATTCCATTGATGACAACAAGCTTTTCTGGACTAGAAGCACTAAAGCATCCCCAAAGAAGGAAAACTACCATCATCATGTTTAACCGTAGGAAGGATGTTTTTTTCCTCGAATGCAGTGTTTGATTTTCGCCAAACACCATTGTTCGTTGTTCCCGAATAACTTAATTTTGGTCTCGTCTGTCCAGAGAACTTTCTTTCAGAATGCCAATTCGTCATTTTGATGATTCTTGGCGTACTTTAAACGAGTTTCTTCGTGCGCTTTTCGTAGTAGAGGTTTTCTTCGTGCAACTTTTCACTGCGGACGATTCTTTCTCAATGTACGACGTTCAGTAGAGGGATGGGCACAAATCTTGCACAATCTTAATGTTTGGCAAATATCACACCCGCAGTCACTCGTGGATTCGCGCCAGTATTCTTTCAATCCGTCTAGCTGTCCGTTCTGAAATCTTGCGAGGTCGTTCACACCTTGGTATATTTTTGTTGTTCCAAAGCCTTTCCATTTCTTTAAAAGTGCAGCAACGATCGTAAATGGAATTCGAAGTTCTTCTCCTATCTTTACGTAACTCTTTCCAGACTGTGCAGCAATAACGGAACTCTTAAGATCCGTAGACGACTCTTTACCACCAGACCCATTTCTTACTAATTGTTCGCACAGTCGTCCGTCTTCCGTGAAGATTGACAGAAAATTCTAGAATTCAGAATTGCCAACAGTTTCTAACCACTAAACAGCCAAGTTGCAACTATTGATAAAAATGTTAAATTCTTCAATCCTAACGTGGACACACAAAGTATTAAATAATTTTGTAAGTAAATGTACGAAAACTTTTGCATTTTAACTTTTTTATTTTCCTCAAATCCTTTACATTATATGTTGGAGGTGAACTAATTTTTTTCTATTTGTTAAATTTTTCCAAACGAATGGTAAACTTTTCATAACTATCCTATGCATGGCACGAAAGATAAGGGCAAATATAAATGAAATATTTCTCTGTACGAATACTTATGAGCGCCAGTATATATATATATCGTCAAGGGCGTACAGTTGACCTAACCGGAAAAAAATAAATTGGGGGAGGGGGGGGAGAGGAATGAGTGTCAAAATTTAAACTAATATAATTGGAAATGTATTAATTACGCCTAAACTATATGCAGAATAGTATAAAAGTAGATAATTTGTAGATGATTCGGCGTCTACGTAATAATTTAGTTTTCTTCTTGATATTATCAAGCGCGAGTAAAATTGACGAGGAAAAAGTAACGCGGAAGTTTTTTTTGTTTTTACTTTTTCTTATATAGTTTCTGCGGAGTTAATTCGAGTTGAATTGTAGTTTGAAAACATTGAAATCAATTAGGTTTCATTTGTTGGCCGCTCGAATTGAGGAGAGCAAAAATATGGAAGAAGAAAGGAGTTTATTAAGTGCAAAAAAACTTCACTTTTTTCTACGTGAAGGTCAAAATATGAAAATAAAAACCCACTCTAATAGACAGAGTTTATTTCCACGACAGTGGGCGTCGAAACTGTCGTGGAAATAAACTGTCTATTAGAGTGGGTTTTTATTTTCAGAGTTCATTAAGAGTGTTTATTAAGCGTACATTCTTCGGATCTTGTCCTTTTACGGATCGTTCGAGGATGAAAAATGCTCTTCCGTGAGAGAAAATTTGTCGCGTACGTTTGATTAAGCCCTCATACCTTTTCTTTCCTCGTTAAGGTCCCGTATCATCTCCTTCCTTTCTTCCTCTTGTTTCCCCTTATACTGTCTTTCATATCTTCTCTTTCATCGTTCGTACAATACCTGATACTGACCAAGTTGCGCCTCGAACACAAACTCTTTACTGTAATCGATGCTTCTCAATATCTTCGTTATTGCTCCTCACTGTACGTGATGGGTGAAGATTCCTTTCCTAGGCAATTTAGTCCTTCACTCTTCTCCATCCGTATTGACCGAGAATATCGGTTGTCAGACCAGAGTGGAGTACTCAATCTCCGTGATGTATTATAATGTATACAGTGTAGTGCTGATGGTTTTCTGATAGAGGGAGGTTGAAGACCAAAACTAGGCTAGCTGCCCTTGAAAGGTATAGAGACCCATCGGCTGGGTGTTTGGATGCTCGTGAAGGCCTTGGTTTTGACATTAACTTAGCCCAAGCTGCCTGTGAGGTCATGGTGTATGACTTTTCAGGGGCATGGTGCGTTTCAGATTTGTTTTCGTAAAGTCACCACACGAAAATGCTATTTCTTTTATTTTTCTACTTACAAATACAACCATGAAGCCTCAAACTTGCTCTACGCAAATTACACCAAAAAATTAGCGTATATAACTCCAAATGTCTTTGTAGTTATATATCTTATTAACTCGCATTAAATCAATACAGACACCATTTTTTTTCTTAATATATAAATATACCTTTTCGCTGAGGTGTAAAATTCAGTTGTCGTGTGAATAGTGTTTAAGAATAGGAGAAAATATGTCACATCCCGGGAAACGGGAAAACAAGAACGCCATTCCCGGTATACAGGGTGTCCCATAAGTCCGGTCTCGTAAGAAAATTTATTTTAAATCAAATTTACAAAAGTAATACATTAGAACTAAAACAAATGTTCGAATTGATGTTTTGTTTTGGGACCTTTTTTTCTGTTGCGGGTAGAATAACGCGTAATGACTAATATGGAAGGTGGAGGCCTTTTCCTCACGAGTGTAACTCACTTCCATATTAGCCATTGCGTGTTATTCTACCCGCAACAACAAAAAAAGGTCCCAAAACAAGACATCAATTCGAACATTTGTTTTAGTTCTAATGTATTACTTTTGTAAATTTGATTTAAAATAAATTTTCTTACGAGACCGGACTTATGGGACACCCTGTACATTTGACACTGACTCGAATTACCATCACCTTATTTTCAAAATATTCCCAATTTGAATTAAGTTTAAAGGGAATTGAATACGACATTGTTTCACACTCAACACGTCACAATGTGTAGGTTATTAATTGATTAAAGTGCCCACTGGTAGGATTTCCTACCGGCAAAATGTACGTGATCTTCGGTATGGGTCATTGATATGACGCACACTTTTAATTGCGTCATATCAATGACTCATACCGAAGATCACGTGAATACGAGAAAAAGTGATGCAATAATGACAAACAATTTTGTCGGTAGGAAATTCTACCAAGTGTAATCACTTTGGCAGGGCGCATCTTGACAGTGTCACTTTTAAGTTTATTTTCAAACGTGGTTAAACGTGCAATGGTAAAAACAAATGTTTTCCTGTCATTTACTTTGTCTTTTACTGAAAAAAATAAAAAATTTATTTTTGCGAGGATCAACGTATTTTCATTTTAACGATTTTATTTTCATCAAATAACTTTGTGAAACGTTAATTAGTGATTTATTACAGGTCCAAAATACGAATTTAATTAAATGAAAAAATATATACATTTCATTTTAATTGTATATTTGAGAAGTCTCTCATACCGGCAATTGACTGAATTTATGATGGTTTATTAACGTTAAAAATGTTATATTTTGGTTTTATATTAATTTTTATAAGTAAATTTTTTGTATTTAAAGGTTCACTTTTTTAATTTCTCGAATTTTCCGTGTATTTTTTTTTTTCATTTCACGAGAAATGGGAATTGAGCTTGCTGAGAAATCACGGGAAATCGATTCCCAGTATTAAACACTGTATGTGAATCTTTATCCTTACCTGGTTTTACCGTCATTGTACAGTAATCTCCGATTCTTGATGTATTACTCGTACGTACCCCCAAAACATAAATGTTCTTCTATTCTTTATTATCCACTTTTTGAATCGGAAGGTTCATGATAACTTTACCTTTTGAAGTACAGTCAACGACTCTTATGTATATAATCGTTGTCTACCAACTTTTGTCAACGTTTGTCAACTTCTGTCAGACGAAGACCAAAGGTTTTTCTTCGCCCACCTTGGAGAGGGCCCTACAATTTAACGCGGATCTAAACCATGAACCGAATTTCTAAACTGATACATTTGATAACTGATAAAATAAAATTTAAAAAATCAATGACATTGAAATGGTAACCCGCCAATAAAGCTCAAATCTGTTAATTAAAAAAATAGTATAAAAACATACGGATTGTCTTAATGACCGGACCAGCATCTTGTCTACGTGACATTTTTGTGGACAGGTTATTTAGGGTTATATTAAATTAGGTTGGGTTAAGTTAGTTTAGGTAAACATACAGTAGGTTAGGTTATTAGAGTATCAATGAAATGCTGAAATGTGTGAAGGTCCTTAAAAACATTGACAAATAAAGTTTTCTATATTTGTAAAAAATTCTCTCTCTCTCTCTCTCTCTCTCTCTCTCTCTCTCTCTCCTCTCTCTCTCTCTCTCTCTCTCTCTCTCTCTCTCTCCTCTCTCTCTCTCTCTCTCTCTCTACTTCTATTTCTGACACACGCGCACAGTTCACATGATATCTTTTCATCCATATATTTTTACCACTTTCACACGAATGTAGCCCTTAAATAGAAATGAAATAGAGCTGAAAATTGATGAAGGATAATTTCACTTTTTTTTATTCCACCCCCCTCCACACACACACACCACAAAATAACTTTTTTCAATTTGTCTCACTGAAAAAAAAAAGAGAATTTGTAGGAGTGGATTTGAAAGGATTAGCAACTCCAAAAAAAAATTATAATCCCGAAACATTTTCATCATCATAATATATATATATATATATATATATATATACAAAGACTTCTTTGTGTTTTTTTTTCTTTTTATGCAATAGAAATCCATTTACATAGAAAATAATATATTTAGTTTTGTATTATCTGTTCTATTTTGAAAAGAAAAGAAAATTCTGTACGTAAAGTTAAAAATACATGAATAGATTTTGTTTTAAGTGAACGTACATTCGCAGCAGGCGACACCATTAGCTAAAAGTTATTTTAAGCTTGTTTTACATTTCAAATCGAGTACAATATATAGATAAGTATATAATCCATAAAATACAGCGTGTTTGATTGCTCGTATAAAAATTATAAAAGATTTTATATTACTTAATATTAGACCAAGACCGTAGAGCAGTGGCTACAAATTAACTTTCTTTGCAGTCCGCATTGGGGGTTCTGTCGGGCTGTGGAGTTTGTGGCAAAATTTAACTTATGAGCCAAAATGTGTTCGTTTTACTCGGTCTCGTTTGAGCAAATGAAAGAGACATTTTTTCTTCTATATTAGTTAAGTTAAGATAGTTCAACTTTTAGGCAGATTTATAGAGCTTATAAAACTTAGCGCAATCGAAATTTTAGTCCGGACAAAAATAGAAAATGAACACATTTTGGTGTGTAAGTTTATAGCGCAAATGCTATGTTACACAGTTTCTGTAAGTCCGCTACCCATTTTTTTTTTTTTTTAGTGTTTTCGAAATGTTGTCCAATATTATTTTATCGAAATCAACTTAAAATCAGCATTTTTAATATCCTGAACGAAAACTAAATTCAAACTTGCAAAAAAAGTTAAAAAGAGTTTGATTTTGATTTTTTGAAAGTGTCAGAGTTTATCTATACTTTAAAGTAAATCCTATAATCAGAATATGAGTTTATTCCCGGCGATCCCTGTAAAATCCCTATAAGGTTCCTATAAAATATCTAATATTTTCAACTCTCTTCTACATTTTTAATAGTAGCAATCAGGACAGGAAAGTGTGTTATAATCAAAATCTCAACCATCATTGTAAAATGTATCAACAGTGTCCTAAGAAGCCATTGTGACATTTCTTTGTCAAGTTTATTGGTTGACATTTTTATAGGACGTTACAACGAATGCAATTATTAGACTAGATGAAACCTCTCTCTCTCTCTCTCTTCTCTCCTCTCTCTCTCTCTCTCTCTCTCCATCTCTCTCTCTCTCTCTCAATAAAATACTTGGTTATATAAAACGGCAGTTCTCGTACCGAAACAAAGATGTTATTCTTCCTTCGTACAACGTATTGGTTAGGCCCCACCAGGGCTGTGGAGTCGGAGTCGTGGAGTCGGAGTCGGAAGCAATTTTGGTGGTGCTGGAGTCGGAGTCGGTAAAAATGTACCGACTCCGACTCCGACCTCAATATAAATTTTAATAAAATGTTTTTTGTGTGATATCACTGGCAGCTATGGTGGTTAAACCACTTAAATAATAAACACAATGTTTTCCATTTCAGACACTATGCCATTAATTCATTTTTTCTTTTCAGATAATATTTTTTATTTTTAATGCTTATTTAATTTCGAGTTCTTTCTAAATTTCATAAGTTTTTAACTTTCAAGTCTAAAACCACTTTCACAATGGCAAAGACACTTCCAACAAAGTCTGCAGTTTTTGAATATTTTACAATAACCACAGATGGGAAACATTTCGTGTGTCAGTGTATGATAGAAGATGATGATGATGAAAAATTATGTGAAGCAAAAATCAGTGGTTTTACTGGCTCTGATAAAAATGCACCAACCAGAGCATCAAATTTGAAAAGACATTTGCAGCGTTTCCATCCCAAAATTTTAGAAGTTGTCATTGAGAAAGATAGTAATAAAAACCTTGCAACTACTTCAAAGTTAACAAAAGATCGAAATCTACTCAACGACAAGCACCACTTACAAGATACTTTACTACAAACAAGTTACCGTAACAATGACCACAGATGATGATGATTCACGTGGTGGTGATGAATGTCTCTTGTGTAATTATCATCATAGCAGATTTAGAATTAATATACCTTCGGAGTCGGTCGGAGTCGGATAGACAAAAAATTGAGAGTCGGAGTCGGAGTCGGTTTTTTATGTGCCGACTCCACAGCCCTGGGCCCCACCTCCAGTACGCTCTACAATTCTGGTCTTCATCTTTGAGAAAAGACACATTTTCAAACCAGAGCGACGAAGCTAATCCCAGCCATCCGCCACAAATCATACGATTTGGCGTCGGCTCAGAGGCGAACTCATCCAGGTTTTTAAACTTCGGAATAGGATCAACAACATCGACTATTCTAAACTTTTTACACTTAACATGAACCCGACTCGAAGCAATGGTTGTAAACTGGAACCGAAATGGTACAAACGAATATTTATGGTAACTTCTTCACGTACAAAATTGTCAATTTTTGGAATAAACTTCCTCCTGAAATCGTTTCCAGCTCCTCCGTCAATACGTTCAAAAGCAATTTTGACTTAGTATTAGATGATCTTCTCGAGTAAATCGATGCTCGGATGTGCGAATAATGTTCGTGTGTATATTTCTAGCTCCAAACTGTTCTGTAAAAATTCTCGGCAATTTTTTCCTCGCAGATACACTGCCCACCGTGGGTAGAGGGAATGAGGAGGAGGAGGAAGCCTTCTTGCTTTTCTATGCTAATTCTTCTCTCTGTGAGAGGTTTGCATCTGAACGAAATCTACGTGCGCCACCTCGAGTCGGCTGTAAAGCTGTTGTAGCTCCCTCATTTCCTCGTAACTCCTCGTACACTCTCTCTCTCTTCTCTCTCTCAAAAATAATAAACAATTAAACCCTAAAACTCATTGTGGTTGAAACACGATAATTAATAGAATCAAAGATCAAAGACTTCATTAAACATTTTTACCTTCAACAAAACTGATATCATACAAAATAGTATCGGAGACTGGTTCTTTATCAATCCAGAATTATCTGCAGCTTTTAAATCAAATTTAAACATTGTGTTGAATGCAAAAATTTTTAAACTGTCTTTGGGGATGGTATAATTGAGTAGCGCAGTGGGAGAAGGGATAAGCGACAAAATCGGCAAAATGCGTTTTCAGTTTGACTGTTTTGTTTCCAGTCACAAAATGGGATATCTGCCAATTGGAGGTGATAGAAGGAAGAATAAGCTGTCTTTTCAAAGAGAAAACACATTTTGCCGATTTTGTCGTTTATCCCCTTCTCCCACTGCCCTACTCATCTATAACGATTATAAATTTAAATGTAACTATAGACTTTGGCGAAAGTTTAGGGCTATGAAATTATAGGTTATTTTTACGAGAAAATCTTTTTTTTTTGTATTGACGTTTTTCGAACACAGAAAGAAAATTCATATTAAAAATGAGACACATTCTTTATGTAAAAATATTTAAAAAATTCATATTTTTGACGAAACCAAAATATTTTTTGAAATTCTTGTACGAGTATTTTACAAAAATGTATTTTCAATTTTCAGATGAATTTTTAGTTAGATATACGTATAAATATACTTTGATGAACATAGAAAGATATTTATTTAAATAAATTGGGAGTTTTTTCCTGGATTTGGTATTCGGTTAACTTAAATATTCATTCTTTCCGGTTCAAACTAGGAATAATATATGACCATCATACAGTTATTATCAGCTTCATTTTTTTGGAATTCTTTCTTCCTTTAACTAAAGCGAAATTCTTTTAGGATAAAAAGATTATTTTTTTAGCCTGAATATATTCACATTTCTTTGGAAAGTATTTTTTTAAATATATATACTGTATACACAGGGTGGCGCAAAAGTCGCGCATCATAGGAATTTTCAGTGTTGGCTATATATTTTTTTTCGTTTAGGTAGGGGATGGCTGCGAAATTAACAACAGACGAGAGGGTGAGCTTCGTTTTAATGTATGGAATACCAGGTACAACAAATCGATGAATCGGTACAGAATTTAAATTCTGTACCGATTCATCAATTTGTTGTACCTGGTATTCCATATATTAAAACCAACCATTAAAACCATGCATTAAAACCAGCCAACCATACATTAAAACCAACAAATCGATGAATCGTTACAGAATTTCAATTCTGTACCGATTCATCGATTTGTAGTACCTGGTATTCAATGCATTAAAACCAAGCTTACCCTCTCGTCCATTGTTAATTTCGCAGCCATCCCCTACCTAAAAGAAAAAAAATATGATGAACGCTGAAAATTCCTATGATGCGAGACTTTTGCGCCACCCTGTATGTAGGGTGTCCCATAAGTCCGGTGTTATCGGAAAATTTACTTTAAACTAAAACAAATGTTTAAACTGATGTCTGGTTTAGGGACCTTTTTTTTTTGGTTGCAGGTAGAATAACACCCAATGGCTAATATAGAAGTGAGTTACACTCGTCAGGAAGACACCTCCGCCTTTACTGTTGCATATTGTGTGTATGGACAGTACTACAATGTACAATTAATTTTCCTACAGGCATTTTTCTTGTTGCATATCAATAAGTACTTTATATAGCTTATCATGGTATGCTTGAAATTTTGAATGTCATACTTTTCAGTCCCTGATTGCTACTAAGTATTAAAAAGAAGAGCTGAAAATAGTGTATTAGATATCCTCGCAGGCATTGATCCTCAACCTCCAGGTCGCAGGAGGTGCTCAGCTAAGGTTTCTCTGAGTTTGAATTGAATTGAATTGAATAACCTTTATTAATAATAAAATAAATACAGTAGTCTTTTTACAATTTACAATTTTTTACAAAGACATAAGGCCCTTAAGCTTTAGGCTTTTCTGAGTTTAGATAAACTATTATTTTTCAAGTGAGAAACTTGCGTAAAGTTACAGTCTTACAGGTGAATTTTTTTTATGTGAGTCGTTATCTTCATAACAGGATCGTCTTACGACTGACGACTCGAGTCGCGTGTGACTTTACATTGGCAGAATGAGAGCCCGCAGACTGCAGCGACCGACTGCAGCGACCGCGACGCGATTCCGCCGCCTTTTTCTCAGGAGTGTAACTCACTTCCATATTAACCACTGCGTGTTATTCTACTTGCAACAAAAACGGGTCCCCAAACAAGACATCATTTTTAATATTTGTCTTATTTTTAATGGATTACTTTTGTAAATTTAATTTAAAATAATGAGACCGGACTTATGGACACCCTGTGTATTATATATATATATATATATATATATATATATTATATATATCTTGTATATTATTGTGTATCGCTCATGTCTTCTTTCCAGGGAATTGAGTTTCAGGGTTTGTAGTCGAGACCGATAGTCTCCATCTTTCGTTTCGTATGTC
Organism: Bathynomus jamesi; assembly: GCA_023014485.1. Classification (NCBI taxonomy): domain Eukaryota; kingdom Metazoa; phylum Arthropoda; class Malacostraca; order Isopoda; family Cirolanidae; genus Bathynomus; species Bathynomus jamesi. The sequence continues at coordinate 79,554 of JAJOZX010001327.1, forward strand.
TCAGACGTAAAGGTCCTTTGTATAGCTTTATTGTTTGCAATGTCTCCTTTTCTGTATGGGCGTGTGAATACTAAGCAATGCTCAATTATCGGTAGGACTAAACTCTTCCATCCTTTTAGCATGATTGCTTTTCTGCAATGGAAGCGCCTCCAAATAATTCCCATTATTTTTCTAGCTGTTGTAACTTTAATGTTTTGTGTTCTCTGAATTCTGGATCCTGTGACAGTATTACTCCATCCCTGACTTGCGAGTTCGGTGTTATCTGTTTATCTTGTAGTGTTTTGTATCCCTTATTCCGTAGCTCCTTGTTATTACTATATATATATATTTATATATGCACATGTGTGTGTGTTGTGTGTGTGTGTGTGTAAGTGTTATCCTATTGCCTAAGAGCATTTATATTCTCTTTAAATTTAGGTTATTTTCCTAGCTTTTGTTCCAGTAAACTGAACATCAGATGCACAAAAGGCTTATTCCTTGTGCGACCGATCCCCTTTCCATTTAAGCAAGACGTTATCGCAGCTTACTCTAGATAACAGCTGTCACCTTATCTCAGCTGTTGTGAACGTCGCCACCGAAAGCTCAGTGAAATTTAAAGGTTCGCGATTGTGTTAATTGATACGAGAATTAAACCCGTGATTATATTATCAACAGTAATATTTGGGGTTGTTGAACTTCCTTCAAAACGACAAAAGTCACGTGACAGAGGGGACCTACAGCTTCATGTCGAATCCTAACCATCTACGGGTCTCTACATCATCTGAACGGGGAGGATGGTTACCCATTCAACTACCGAACAGACCCAAGGTCGCTTAATCTCTCTGATCTAACGGGAAATGGTGTTACGATGTGGCCACGATGTAACCCTCAGATTGAAGACGTCAGTCAATAAACCTATTCATTCCTCGTTCCCTAATTAATTTATTAGACCTCGACCATTCAAGTTCCCGTGAACTTAATAAATGTTTATCGGTATGCATAAGGCACACTTATGGTATAGAAACACTTAGACTGAAGCATATATATATATATATATATATTATATATATATATATATAGATAATATATATATATATTATATATATATATATATATATGAATAGAAACGACATAAGTGTTAAGGAACGTTTCTGCACAAGAGGAGGAGAGATAACGAATAATGAAAAATGAGGCGAACCGCCCGGGAATCGAACCCAGGGCCTTCCAATTGTTCCAATTGCCTTCGATTCCCGGGCGGTTCGCCTCATTTTTCATTATTTGTTATCTCTCCTCCTCTTGTGCAGAAACGTTCCTTAACACTTATGTCGTTTCTATTCATTTATATACTGCGCGGTCATTGCAGTTATATATATATATATATATACACGGTGAACCAAAAGTAGGTGGACAGTAGGTTGAATACGGTTTGTGTTATATTATATTATAACTATGGTGTTCATTATAACTATGGTGTTTGTTTTATTATATTAAATATTATAACTAAATTTATTTAAATTTTATTTTGTATTATAGTATACAAAAAAATTAAATATTATTCTCAAAATAAACGTTATCATTTACTGTCCACCTACATTTGGTTCACCCTATATATATATATATATATATATATATATATGCAGTAAAATCACAAAAAAACACGTAATCTTTTCAATAAGCAAACAACCACAGGGAAAAGGAAAAGTAAACACGAAATCCGAGCGCTTTCGTGATATATTCAGACCTTCAGGGACAAGAAAGAAATATTTCTTTCTTGTCCCTGAAGATGTGAATATATCACGAAAGCGCTCTGATTTCGTGTTACTTTCCTTTTCCCTGTGGTTGTTTGCTTATATATATATAATTATTATATATATATATATATATATATATTATTATATATATATCTATATATATATATATATATATATATATATATATATATATATATATATATATATATTAGGAGATTGTAGACACCAATCGACCAAGGAAGTACTCCGAGGTAGGGGGACGTTAGGCAGTGTTGGAACTGACATTTTTCCTGTTACTGTCCTCTTTTGCTGATCTTTTCCCGTGTCTCATCTACTCTGTGAGCAGTGCAGCATGCTCTCAAACACTTCTCTCTCTCTCTCTCTCTCTCTCTTCACTACACATACATGCGTTTTACAAACTACACAATCTTTTCCAAATTTATAAAAAAAAAAAAGAAAATGGCATCGTGAGCCTTCGAGACCTTATTTGATTTGGACTCATTTCTTTGGAAGGGGAGGCATTTTTGAGGCCGTTCGCCCTTGACCTCTCATTCCTCTATAAAAAAATTATAATTTGCCACCAAGCGTACAGTATGACCTTTGGACACGTCCAAGATTTCCAAAATTTCACTCTAGTAAGTATGTGGAGACTATTTTATCCGTAATTGTATATTTTTTTTCAGTAATGAATATGAAAAAAGGTGTACAAGTGATGAGTGTACGCGTGATGCGAATGAACTGTGACGCTATCTCTTTCAATATACTTTTTCCTACTTTCCTATAAATCTTATTTTAACACCCTTTTCTCTCAGTAGTAACGAAAGAAGAAGAGCTTTGTCTATCTCTACTTTTCTACTACTATTACTACTACTACTACTACTACTTGTAGTAAAAACGTTGTACTACTTATAGTAGTAGTACAACCTTTTAGACGTTTATAAGTGTAAGCATGGTATGAAAGTGTAACTCTCTTTATTTTGAGTATTGGAAAACGGTGTTACTGATGTAGCTACAATACTTAATAATATTTTGAAATATCCTAAAATGGATAAAACAAATAATGATGGGTGGGGTTATTTAACCTCCCTTGAGGAAACCTACAGTTTTACGTGGGATACTATGCTACCCTCGCACTCTATACCACTATGCTACCCTGACAGGGACTGTAGAGGACTGTAATTAGTCTTTAATAAAACTTTTAAAAGGACAGAATTCAAGTACGAACAAAATTTAGAAATTTCGTGTCCTGTAATTTAGTATTTCAAGATTAATCATATTCTGGTGGTTATTTATCCTAATTTTCAAAGAGAAGTAGATTTAATATAGTTATAAGCCAAAGATCCTCCGGTTCTGTTCTAATTACAGGCAAACAGACTGGCACTTTATTGCCCCATAATTTTATGTTACGAAGGACAGTTCATAAATTACGGCAGTTATGTTTACAGCGAATAAAGTATAAAGCCGGCCGCGCGCAGGATCGTCTCGCCACTCACGACTGACGACGTGGTTCGTGACGACTCGAGTCGCTTGTGATTTTACATTGACAGAATGGGAACCTCGCACACTGCAGCGATCGCGTCGCGGTCGCTGCAGTGTGCGGCCCAAGTCGTCAGTCGTGCTAGTGATGCAACTGATACAATGAGAAAACGAACGGAACGGACGGACATCCTACGCGCGGCGGCCCTTTAAGTTTGAAGATTGCGAGAAACGTGCATGAGAATGCGCGCGATATTGATCTTAAAAGAATGATTAGGAAGGAATGTTCGCAAATTATAATAGTTATTGCGAGGTTATAACAATTATGACACGATGACTCGCGGGTAGAAAACCTGAAAAAAATATATGAAAAAGTCATGGAAAATTATAAATCCTGGGAAAGTCATGGAATTTTCAGAGGGTTTTGAGTAATAAACCTGGAATTTGTCGGGAAAGAAGGAAGTAATTCAAAATAACATTATTCTTACAGTAATGTGAGGAAAATGTCGTTATTTTTGTTAACCAACCGAGTGGTGAAGCGAGCAGTGTTATACGTAAACAACTTTGCTTAATCAATGTTTTTACTATCAATGTTTTACAAATCAACTTTTACTAAATTTATTAATATTTTACCAACCACTTTAAATTTCCTATTTTTGAAAGATCAGTCAATGTAGTTAATGTTCAAATTATTATTATTATTATTATTATTAACATTGACGGTAACTTCTTGAAATTTAAGTTTGTCGGAAATTTAGAATATTTGTTTTTTAAGATTAAAGTGATGAAGAGTAAATTATATAAAAACATTAACTTACCTTTCCGATTCATACTTTAAATTAAAGTATTTTTTAGTGTACAGGGTGTCCACAATGTCTTGTCACCCCAGTAAAATACTAACTGATTTTCGTTTTTCTTTCACACCCATTTGAAGTGTGTGACAGCAGCAACTATACGATTGAACAACGTGTATTGGCTAGTACCTGGGTCCATTAGCGACCATGTAATGGCAAAACCATTGAAAATATTCGTGCAGATCTCCAGGACCGATTGAATAGTGCAACTCCTTTTTGGAGGAGCTGCACGATTGAATCGGTTGAAGCGGAGGCCTTTTCCTGAGGAGTGTAACTCACTTCCATATTAGCCATTATGTGTTATTCTACTTGGAACAAAAAAAAAAGGTCCCGAAACAAACCATCAATTTGAACATTTGTCTTAGTTCTAATGTATTACTTTTGTAAATTTAATTTAAAATAAATTTTCCTATGACACCGGATTTATGGGACACCCGGTTTGTTTTGTTTGATGGGGTTGTTTAACTTCCTTCGCAGTATCTACGATCATATGACGAAAGGAACCTACAGCTTTACGCGGGATCCGAACAACGGGTCGCTACATAATCTGGACGCAGAGGGAAAGTATCGTATCCAACAACATTGGCCACGAAGTAGCCAGTTTAGTTGTCTGGAATAAATGTTTAATGCTTCTGGAATAGTCATGGATCTTTAAAATGACTATTCAGTAGACACCAATTTATTAAGTGAGATGGAGAACAATGCAGACATTATTATTATTATTATTATTATTATTATTATTATTAATATTACTATTATTTAAGCAGTACGAAATATTTAGTTAAATTTCCCTCGTGTTGTAGTTAAGGTCTCTGTTTATGCATATTGAAGGATTTTTATTCAATTTTGTTGGTCATTCGAATAATTGTTTGGGACTCTCCATAAAGAGTTGTTTTTATTAAAATCGTTCTCGTATTTGGTATAACTTGTGAAGCGGTTCGGTTCACATCCGGATCTACTCTTTCAATATTAAACGTTTCTGAACCGTTTTAAGAAAAAAAAAAAAAAAAGTTGTGACAAAATTAGAAGCGGATAATGGATGTAAATTTAGGTCATTGTGCGGATTGGTTATACGAACCTAACAATAATTCAGGAATCAACCAAACCAATACACATTCACTGCACGGAAACTTTCATCACTCGGATAACTTAATCTGACCTAATTTAACCGAACCTAATCTAATTAACTCTAAAAAATTTTGTTGGCAAAATGTCCTGCGGACGAAATGTTATTAGCTCTTTAAAAGGAAGATCTGGGATGACCCGCGTCGCGTGGTTTCAGAGTGGGCGAGCCTACGAATCACGCCATCCAGAACCCTTCCCCCTAAAAAACACGAAACCCGGGTTCGATCCCCATTAGTTCATAGTTTGTCAATGCATTGCTTTTTCGTCGCACTATTGACGTCTTTAGGAGGATTTAAGAATTTTAGCAGGTACGGAGCCACGTCGCAACACCGCGTCTCGTTAGATCAGCGAGGTTAAATGATGGCGTTGGGTCTTTTCAATAGTTGGATGGGTTATCGTCCTCTACATTCAGATGATGTAATGACCCTTAGATCGTTCGGGTTCCGCATAAAGCCGTAGGTCCCCTCCGCCACACGACCTTTGCCGTTGCGAAGTAAATTAAAAAACCACAAACATTATTATTATTCCGGAAGGAGGTGATTCCTTCGGCAGGGTTTTTTTTTTTTTTAATATTCTATTAGACAAGAAACACTCGTCGAGGGTGTTTGGGAAGAAGAACACTCGGAGGCAAAGGAGAAAATGGCCACCATATTAGCAAATACTTTTTGTTTTCAAAGTCGTGCGAAATAGAATTAAAGGTTCGTTAAATCAAGGATCGTGTTCGTAGCTTCGGGTCTTCCTTTTCCGCATTTCTGGTAGTTGGGGGAGGGGGGAGATTTGGGAAGGGAGGCGTTGTTCGTTATGGTTGGGGGGTGTAATTTTTTTCTCGTATATTGTCACTAAAACATATATATATATATATATATAGTTGAGTTCGCCCCGCCTTTTCCCTGTTTTCACTTTAAGAGCCAAATGGTTGAGGGGGTGCAAACAAAACATTATTATCTTTTTTTTTTTTTATCTCCGAATTAATTATCTTTTTTATATATCCACTCAAGAAGTGAAAAGAATATACAAAATTAATTATCGCTTGTTGCTGAATAAGAATAATTATAAGTTTTACATATATATATACACACAGGGTGTCCCATAAGTATGGTCTCTTAGGATAATTTATTTTAAATTAAATTTGCAAAAGTAATACATTAGAACTAAAAAAATGTTCGAATTGATGTCTTTTTTGGGGATCTTTGTTTTGTTGTTGCGGGTAGAATAACACGCAGTGGCTAATATGGAAGGTGGAGGCCTTTTCCTCACGAGTGTAACTCGCTTCCATATTAGACATTGCGTGTTATTCTACCCGCAACAACAAAAAAAAGGTCCCAAAAAGAGACATCAATTTGAACATTTTTTTTTAGTTCTAATGTATTACTTTTGCAAATTTAATTTAAAATAAATTTTCCTATGCGACCGGGCTTATGGGACACCCTGTATATAATATATATATATATATTCTTTTTTCTTTCTTTAATTTGATAAATGAATATGGTCAAGTATCGTTTCGCCATGGAAGCGAAGAGCACCGACTCAGCTCTTTAGTTTGTTGGAGAAGAGAATTTCTTTACTTTTTTTCTCTCTCTCTGAAGTTGGTCAGACGCCCTTGGGTCATTGAGTGAGGTGTCTCTATTCCTTTCAAAAGTCCCCGTTTCAATTCTACTTCCGTTTCTATCTCCCTGCGGTAATTAAAGAATTTTGGCTTCTCTCTTCTAGAGGGAAGATTGCTCCTTGTCTGGCCTTCGATTTGAGGATGGTGGCACCGTTTATAACCTTTCTATTTCGCTGTTCTTTGAATAGTTTCTGAAGTTACGATGCTCTTTTTTTTATCTCTTTTATAAGAAACATAAATTTAATTTTTGTATAGACTTTCTTTTCTCTTTTAATTTGGTTGTAAAGTTTCATTTCAGTCTTTTTAACTGATTTTTTTTTTTTTTTTGGTGTGGGGAATATTTTCGACCCTTCATTTAAAAGTTTTCAATAAGGTTCTTTTTTTTTTTATTTCTATCGTATTTTGTGTCTCACACTTTTTTACATTCTCTATTATGGTACAGTCGCGGAAAGAAATTCACAAAAAAAAATTAAAAAACGCAAATTACTTTTGGTTCGGAAATAGTCTTTCGCTACGACTTCGCAATTTCATGATTAGATATCAAATACAATGAATTTCCGAGAAATTCCTCTCCCCATCAAAAAAATAATAATATTAATAAAATAATAATAATAATACAGAGATATAAAAATGAGAACAATAAGCAATTCCCTCATTTTTCTTCTATTCTTTGTAAAGTTGGGAAGGGAGAGAATACAAGCTGAAATTGGTCTCGTATCAGTGAAATAAAACCGCAGGTATAGTTTAACTTTCTAAATAATTAAGCTTTGTTCGCGTATTTGCTTCTATTAATAAAGAGAGATACTTTAGAAGCTATACATTCACCGTTTGCTCCCTACCTCCACCCCTACTCCCCTTCATTCCCAACTCCAAAACTGGAATCCTCTGGGGAAATCAATATACTTAATATATAAATTATTTACGTAGGGAGTTATACAAGTATTTTAACAGCAAAACACAAGTCACATTATCTATTAGCATTATTGTATTTTTCAGTATAGGAAATCAGAAGTAACTAAAAACAGCTTTACTGAAACATGGCAATAACGCTTCTTCAGAAAAAACAAGATTAGGTTTTGTGCTTGCTACCGCTGTTGTAAAGATATTAAAAACGCAAGCTTTACGTGAAAGCCTTTAACTATAACAGAATTGGAGACTAATATGGCGAAAAATATACTATATATATGAAATAATGCATATTAAAATTGTCATATTAATACTTAGCTCAATGTAGAATGAAAATGTTCTCTGACCTTGGAAGATTCCATTCAATATTAGGATAGATACATTTTCACATAAAAGAGCCCTCCATTAACGGGAGATTCATTGCCATTTAATATGTGGAAATATTTGGAGTCATGCTGCGCTCAGTTCTTACATATACACTTTACTATCCAAGGAGAATAATTGGCTAAGCACATTCTGGAAATGCATGATGAAACTCGGCATAAAAAGTAGATTTACAAGTGTTTTATTACGGAGATCATTAAAGGGACTAGTATGTTTCATGGACTGCTCTCGATTTTCCTACGAAATTGCAAACAAAGGCAGTCGATGACCCTGATTTTGTTTCTGCAATCGGTTTTCTTGAGAAATGATAAAGAAAAATGTTATTGGATATTGAATAAATTTATTTACTGAAACGACGCAATACACTCCAACATCTTTTTGAATAAGTCCGAGCTGGTGTGGCGCTTACGCCATACAAATTCGCAAAGGTACGAGTCAAGTTGGTCGCGATCTGTTCCGCATCGCAGTTTGTTCGATTGTTTCAATGAATTCCACAAGCTTTCCACCTGCTGAGTGTGAGCTCCGGTAGATGGGTCGATAAAGTTCATGCTGTGGTTAACAGTGTAATGCGAATAGTTGCAATAGTATAAGAAACGCGATCAGATTAGGTTAGGTTAGGTTAAGTCAGGTTAGGTTAGGTGACAAGTGTGACAACTACCCCCTCTAAACTACATGACGCAGACTGGTCAGAAAAATCATCAATGGGATTTGTATTTTGTATAGATTACTTCAGAGGGCGCTGCGGTCAATTTTTGTCTGAACGTTAAACAATGCGTTTTCGCCTTCTAAAAGTGTTTTACTTTTTCAGGCCCGGCCCGTTATGTTCTTTTTATTTTGAAACCAGTGTCCGTCCCGGCCCCTAAGAATTTTATAAAACATTTATCCGGCCCAGCCCGTACCCATTTTAATGTAATATTGGACCTGTATAACTCGGACTGATTGGGAGGGAAGGTAGCCTGAAAAATAGAATTCCGTCTTATAGAAGTAAAATTTAAAGTATCGTAAAAAAACCTTATTTTAAAGTGTATAAATCAAGAAAATGTACTAAAACAAGTTTCCTGAGAGAAAATTTTTTATATATACAGTAAGAGTACATAGGAATAATCTAAAATTCTAAAGTAAAATGTAATGAAAATATTTGGTACTTGTGGGTTATCTGTCGCCGCTTTTTAATATACCTATTGGTTATCTGTTTCCACTTTTTACTTGTGGGTCATTTATTTTTTAGTTAGGTTAGGTTAGGTTAGGTTAGTGTGTGGTTAGGTTAGGTTAGCCAACCTAGAGCAAACCAAGATCGGCGGCGAAGGAATAGTGGTTGAGATCGATGAGAGCCTGTTCACGAGGCGTAAAAACAATGCCGGACGCATTTTACCACAACAATGGATGTTCGGAGGAATTTGCCGTGAAACAAACGACTGCTTCATCGTTCAAGTTCCCAACCGCTCTGCTGCAACTCTCTTGGCTGCCATTGTGGAAAACATCGCCGAAGGTTCCATTATCTACTCCGACAGCTGGCGAGGATATAAGACCACCGACCTCCAGGAGGCTGGCTTCCAACATTTCAAGGTTAATCATCGATACAATTTCGTTGATGCAGATACCGGAGTCCACACTCAAAATATCGAACGCTTGTGGGGATCAGCAAAGTGGAGGAACAAGCGTCACCGAGGAACGGCCCGACACCATCTTAAGACCTACCTGGCCGAGTTCATGTGGAGGAGCAAGCTACCCGCTAGTGTCGACCCATTCGACGGCATCCTGGAGGCCATCGCGGCGTTCATGCCACCCGAATAATATGATTAATGTTTGTTATTTTGAGAAATAAAAATAATTTAAGAAAAAAATAGTATATTTTTGTAAAAATGTCAACATGATAACACACATCTGTATTTGTGAAAAAGTTGGAAAATTAAATTAAAAAGTGGCGACAGATAACCCACAAGTACCAAATATTTTAATAAAGTATCGTAAAACTATTTCAAATGCCTACCTATTTTTCAATAAATGATGGCGTCGATTTGCCGCGTTGCAAACGGGTATCGGAGTGTACCACGTGGTCACCTCGGATTTTTACTCATACAATTCGAACAAATTCCGAGTAAGGCAAGGTTTTTCCTGAAGGGAATTTTTTTTTCCGGCTCATTGTTAATAATCTCATAATAATAGTTTGAGATATAGCATTCCGGCTTATCGAGAGTCCGCGTTATAAAGGTTTTACTATATACAGTATATAGGAGCCACATTGTAGTTTATAAAAATTTAAGTGCTGCTGCTTACGAAAATTAAGTTACGAGTTTTAACATAAGAATAAGAGATCGTCAACATTATCTTTTAAGTAAGTTCTTCTTTGTTGGATGACTGATCCTACTTCACTGAAATTATTTTCGCTACTTCCACTTGATGCGGGTACGCACAAATTATTATAATTTTTATTTTTAATTATATAAGTGGTAAAGTTTGAGTTAACTTATTATTATATATATATGCTGACTCGCCGTGTCAGTGAGTCAATACTGCATTTGACACTGTGCCACCGACCTATAATACTGTGCCATCTATGGTATGATAGGTGTGTGACTATCGAAAACGAGTATTGTGACAAGCAGGAACTATAAATTAATGTTCGCGGCCTTTTTTTTAATTTACAAATATTTTAAATTACATTTTTGTATTATTTTTTATTATTCACTACACATATGAAAAAAGTTGAAGCCCGTAGCTAAAAACTATATTTTTAGCCCATACTCGGCCCGTTTCCGTCACGCTTTCAACAAGCCCGTCCATACCCTGCCCATGGACCGGGCCGGGCACGGCCTACGGGCCTACCCGTGCCCATGCAGACCTCAACTATGTTTGTCAATTAAATTTGAAGTAAATGCTGTCCATTGGCTCCAGTGCAAGGGCTTAATATGCAAAACTCCTCTGAACGCGAAAGGATTGTTTCCTCGGGTGATGAAATGTTGCCAGGTTGTTATTAACTTTTATCCTATAATAGCCTAATGGTCAGTACCCTCGTCTTCGACTCAGAAATATCAGCCTCGAATCCTGGTGGGAAATAAATTTTGCATGTGTGTGTGTGTGTGTGTGTGTGTTTGTGTGTGAAAAGGTGCCTTTCTCGGAAGGCCAATTTATTTGATACTTTATCATAAAATAGCGAAATCGTGACACGAAGTTATTTCACAACAAGCAGTAATTTTTTAACTTTTTCTCAGCAAAGTTCTTTCCGGGACTGTGCATCGTAAATCTAATTTTGTTTTATTTGATTTTTAATTTTTCTAGTTTGTTTTCTCCATTAACCCTTTTAGGACAACCGCTACAAATTGGTAGCGTTTTAAATACGAACATTCATAACTTAAACCAACAAGAAATTCCGGCTTTAAAGGGTTAACCCTTTTACTCTGGTAGTTTTTGTAAAGTTAAGTCTGAATGCATTCACTCCGGACGTCGATAGAGGGTTAAAATGAAATGTGATGTAAAGTTGGCGAATCTCCCTCCCCTCTACGTAACACCTTTATGCGTTTTTCTAGTTTTCTTTTAACATTTTAATGGCTCATTAAAACAAATGTAATGGCGAAATATAACTCAGCTGAATCTCAGCTGTTGGACGTACGAGATCTTAACAAAAGTGTCAGCATTTATGAGAGAGAGAGAGAGAGAGAGAGAGAGAGAGAGAGAGAGAGAGAGAGAGAGAGAGAGAGAGATTAATGAATGAAAATAATGTATGGCATGTGGAATAAAACCAAAATCTACCAAAAACTTAGTTTGTTTACGCTTGGGATTTTTATTCATATTTTGTCCATACATGTAGCGAGTTAAACAGGTGATACTAAGCTAGTGCTTTGCAGCGCCCTCTGTCTGAAAAAGTATTTTCAGCTTCAGTTTCAGTTTTAAGTTGTGTGTTTGTGGTCACTAACTAAAGTTTTAAATAGGGAAATACTATATTTCAGATAAATTTTCAACGATTCAAAATTCCAAAACTAAAATTAAACCTAAGTTTGGGACCAAGTATGGTTAGATACTGTGCATATTGCGAATGTAATTCTATTCAGATTTTCAACTACAAAGACAACATTAAATTTCATTACTTTCCACGCGACAAAACTCGTTGCCTTTCGTAATTAATTAAATGCGAAAGGAGAGATCTTGCGGTTAATATGCAATGAATGCCATGACCTGCATTTCTAGCAAGAAATATATTTTTTTAGTGTAATTTGATGTGCTTTATTCAAATCTAAGCTTCATCTGTTGTGCAAATGTTCCAAAAGGGAACCTAACCTAACCCAAACCCTAACCCGTTTGTTTCGTTTGGGAACATTTGCACAACAAATTAAGGTTACGTTAGGGTTAGGTTAGGTTAGGTTCCCTTTTAGAACATTTGCACAACAAATGAAACTTAGATTTGAATAAAGCATATCAAATTGCATTAGAAAAATATATTTCTTGCTAGAAATGCAGGTTATGGTATTTACTGCATAATTATCGAGCTTTCATATAAATCAGCTTCACAAAATTTATCAGTTATGTAGCTTTCATTTTTCGAATAAACAGTACTACAATCCATCACGTTTAAAATTAAAAACGGGTGCAGTACCTGACATAGGCCTAAGCCTATTTCCTGAAACTTCTAATTCAGGTATGGTAATAATGATAGTTGACTAAGTAAGTTAGCGTAGGGTTATTAAGTTATTTTAATATTTGTTAGCCTTAGTTAGGTTATAAATGTAACTTAAGATTTCAAATCAATTGCCTATATCCTGTTTAAAATAAAGTAAGCCTAGTCCGTATTCTTAGTCATGGCACAGAGTCAGCTGTAAGGGAGACCCGGCTGAGGTTAAGAATAGCGGACAATTTTTTTTGTTCTATTTAAAATAAATAATTGCTTATTAGACTTTTAATAGAGCAAAAAATGAATTTTAGTGGCAAAATAGCCTCTCCTTACAAAACAACGCTACACCAACTAGTCCCATTTTTAACTATTATTTATAGATTTATTTACGTACAGTTTCTATTTAATAAAATCACTTATTCATGGCATAAAAAGCTATTTGGAAATTATTGATCATTTTGTTTTTTTAAAAATAAAACAAAAAATTGTTCACTATTATTAACTTTTACTCGGAGACCCTATGCTAAATAGCCTAATTATACAAACTTAAGCTAACTTTAGCTAGGCCTTATCTAGACGGGATACAAAACCCCGACTCGTTAGGCTCTGTCTGCAGTACATCATAGCATTTAAGCAAGTAGGCTAATCTGTGTGGCTTACCGTACAATTCTAACTGGCTTAGTTTCATCAAAAAACTATTTCTTGTAATTTTATAAATATCGTGTGTGTATATATAATATATATAATGTAGGGATGATGATGATTTCTCTTCGTTTATACACGCCTAAAAGGCCAAGGTAATCGGCATCAAATGTATTATACACATTAAGTAACCCAGGGAAGGTTTTAGTAAAACCCGCCCATCTCAGTCTCCCCCCTAGGTTGTGTTTAGGGGAGCTTTTGCTTTATATGTATGAAATATTGTGGATATTTGAATTGGTCATTAAAATTTATCATTTTTTAATTTTCTCTGAATTTTTCCATTTTCTTTCACTAGCTTATCAGCTGTTTAACTCGTTTCGGTGTATGAAATATGAATGGCTTTAACAGACTAGGTATAGGTAGATTTTGATAAAATGTTACTAATTAATTGCCATTTTTATTCATTAATATAAATTAATTCTCTCAATTTAAAATATATTTTTAAAATTACTTTCAAATTAAAGAATAAGAATTACTATTTACAAACTTTAATTAAAATTCTTTATGGATTTCAGTTTACAAGTGGTTGATGAGTCACGAGTGGGTCATTTTGCTCTGTTAACTCTAAGTGGCAACTCAACAAACTGGTAGGTGAAGCGCCAAGTATTCCTAGAAAATTAATTGCAGTTTCAAAAGTTCGACTGTTATGTTTTTTGCTGTAATTTTATGAGTGATATATAATCTCTATTAATTACGGTAATAGTTACTAGTTAACGTAAGTACACTCGCAACTTTTATGCTGTTTGCAACTAAATTACTATGAAAGTGACAGGCAAGATAATTTTGACATAATATCAAACCTAACTTCACTTATGACCTTAATTTTGTTTTCTGGCAACTATCCAACACTTTTATCATTGTGTATATACTGTATACCCTTATGGAATAGTAATGGAATGAGGTCCAAATATATTTGTGACTTTTACACAAATGTCAGCCTATGGAAGCAGGGCTTGTACATCTCTCCTTAATGTGCATTCAGATCATGTTGGGTTAGAGATTGTGAATTGTCCAATCAGGGGACATGTTTCATTTATTCTAAATTTGGACCAATTAGAGGAAGGAAAATATTTTTGCACCTTAAATCCGATATTATTTCGTTAGAATGTATATACACTTATCAAAGCTAACTTGAAATATGATTAGGGTTGCCAGATGTCCCGGTTTTCGGCCTCTTGTCCCGGCGTCCCGAAAAGGCCTTTCGGGACTATCGAATGTCCCGGTTTCACAATAAAAATCACTCGTTTTGAAACAAAGCAGAAAACGATGCTTACCATTTCGTCAACTAAAAAAAAGCATTGCCCAAACAGTCGACGTAATTATTAAAGGCGCAATCAGCAAATATATATATCATAAATATTCACTGCGTAAACAAATGCTTCTATTTTACATTCACGAATCAAATTGAGTTATTTGTTGGAAAAAAAATTTACTTTATTTTTTTTGTTTGTTTGAACGAAAATGTTTATTGATTTTAATTTGTTTTGAGAAATTAATTTTGTTTTAATAAAAATTATTATGTACAAATTTTATATGAATATATGTAAATTACGCATCAATATATTGAAATAGAATTAAAAAAAATTTTATTGTCCCGGTCTGTCCGCCAAAATATCTGGCAACCCTAAATATGACGATATTTTTGTTTTTTATGGCAACTCATCGAAGACTTATTATGTCAGAAACATGTTTGAAACAAACCGCATCATTATTATAATAATATATGAGTAAAATGCCTATTTAGTGCCTTCGGTTCACTTATTCATGGCGTTATTTGAGTCTTTATTCGTTATTTTTAATATAGTCTCATTTGGACTTTATTGTGGTCGTAAATACAGTTAATGATAGGCCGAAATTGATATTTTAAAAGGATCGGCTTTTGTGCCATCTTCATAGCGTTTATAATGACCTCTATCCCAGTTATTTATTGTTATTGCTGCCATCGTTTGTGTCATAAATCACAGATTAACGATCAGTTGAACTATCGTCTTCATTAACATTATGAATAACATTATTAGAGAAACCAAAATAAAATTTTAACTTTAATGCATATTTTATACATATATATACAGTATATGTACATATAGTATATAGCCCCTATGCATTTTTGCAAAATTTCCATCTAACGGTACCATTGTTTTTGCCAGGTTGTTGTTAACTTTTATCCTGTTGTAGCCAAGCCGTCAGTGCCTGCGTCTCCGAGTTAGAGGGGCCCAGGTTCGAATTCTGGTGGAGGTAAATTTTGCATATAGGGGAGACCGGGGTTGTCGGTACGATTTTTGTTAGACTCAAACAATGCATGATGAAGCTGTGAATTTCGGCACACAAATACTTTAGTGTTTATTGGATATACCTGTATACTTCAATGTCTAAACCAGTGGTCTCCAAACTTTTTTGATCACGCACCCTTTAATCAGCAAAAATAAATAACACGCACCTCTAATGAACATGAAGATTATATATATATATATATATATATAATAATATATATATAATATATATATATATATATATATATATATATATAATACACACAGACAGTGCATGGAACAAGGAACTCTTCTGGGATAATTAAATCCACTATAGTCCGAATAAGTAATGGTAAATGACAAATACCATAGTTTTTCTTTTTCATGATGCTAGCCCGACGTGGGCAACGGGTCACTCGCAAAGAGGTCCCATAAATATAGCTTCCCTCACCAGCTATCTGCAAAGCAGACAGGATCCAGCTTTGGGACATGGATCTAGGGTTTAAAGCACCTAGCCCTGCTACATTTAGAACCTCAATATAAGGTGCTTTAAACCCTAGATCCATGTCCCAAAGCTGGATCCTGTCTGCTTTGCAGATAGCTGGTGAGGGAAGCTATATTTATGGGACCTCTTTGCGAGTGACCCGTTGCCCACGTCGGGCTAGCATCATGAAAAAGAAAAACTATGGTATTTGTCATTTACCATTACTTATTCGGACTATAATGGATTTAATTATCCCAGAAGAGTTCCTTGTTCCATGCACTGTCTGTGTGTATCATAAAAAACTCAGGGGACCATTCTGAGTTCATTCCCATATATATATATATATATATATATATATATATATATATATATATCCCTTTCATTATTTACTAGTAAGTTAATAGTATACGTAGAACAGAAATACGATAGGGTGAAGATATACTTACCAATATAATTGAATGAGAACAATGTGGCTGACTGTGCTTCATAATTTCTGAAAATCTTGGTTTGACACTTTGTGATACAGCGATTCGAAGGTCCGGTTCCAAGTTCAGTTTATTTCGATTCTTGGTTTTAATACTTATCATAGCAGAAAAAGACACCTCACACAGATATGTAGATCGAAATGGAAGGAGCGCATCGTTCGCTGCGCTTACTAAATCTGGGTACTCATTTTTTAATCCAATCCACCAATTGTGCACAGTTTTCTGTTGAAATTCGGTTCGTAAACTTGTATCTTCCCTGATGTCAATCATCTGTTATTTTGCAAAATAATGCGGCGATCTCGAATTGTGATATTTAGTTTGCTAAATTTTAATCGCAAGTAAGCGATATCGCGGATACTATCTTGCAAATTCCTAGGAATGACTGTGTTAGCGAGTATTTTCTTTCTCGGTCATCTTCTTGAAATTCAAAAACTTTCTAAGAAAAAACAATGATAAATCAGAATCATCAAATTTTCTTCGCGCACCCTCTAGATCGGCAGGCGCACCCCACTTTGGAGACCACTGGACTCCAAACTTTCTTTGCAAAAGATAAATAATTGAAAAATTAGACGGACCAGTTGGTATAAAGCAAGGTTGAGTTGGTACATACCAAAAAATTACATTTATTTTAATAAAAAATAAAGTATATTTGTCATTCAGTATATATGATGTATAATAAAAGAATCTTATTATACGAAAATGTATTTCAATTTTTATTATTATTATAAATAAACGTAAAAATAAAAATGCTCTCGAAGTTAGTAACTTTAACAAGTCTAAAATAAAATAAGATAATAAAATGTGAATGTACGGCTCGAAGTCTAAATATTTTACATATTTTCAATAATAAAATGTCATCATCACTTGTTACAGTTTTGATACATGTATGATCCGTTCTCAGGCAGGTTGTATACTGTATCGGTTTACCCCCAAAGTCACGTACCAACTAGTCCCAAACGTCTCATTTAGTTTTGGATGTTTACACAAGCATTTATCCAAAAAGAAGTTATTATAGTTATTTTATGGTTCAGCAAATACTTCTTAACTCACTATACCACTACATTACCAAAATTTACTATATACAAAGTGATTCCAAATAATGTAGACACATTTTGAAATTATTTATTTTGGGTGATAATTGTATTTAATAGACAAAAACTTTACTATGTGTAGAAATAAGCGTGTGAAAACAGCATTTAATAGTCAGTTTGTTAACTGTTCAAAATGTCCACCATTTACGCGCAAACATGCGGCTTAATGTCCCAAAACAGATCGGCACACAGTCGTATTAATTAGTTGACATTTTGAGTACTTCCCGAACAATCGCTTCCTGTAAGTGTTGCGCATTGTGAGGGTTGGTACCATACACTTTGTCCTTCAGGTATCCCAACAGATAGAAGTCCAAAGGTGTAAGATCAGGTGACTTTGGAGGATATTCAGGAGCAGTTCCATGACGCCTATCCACAACCCAGGAAACTTTATATCAAGAAAAGTTCGAACATCTCCGTGATAATGTGGCGGTGCACCATCTTGCTGAAAGTAAACCTCATGGTTCCCATACAGATGGCATATTGCGGGAACAGCATCATTACGCAGCACTTCCAGATAATTTTGAGCTTTTCTTGATGCAGAGTTTCCTGGGTTTTGGATAGGTCGTCGTAGAACCGCTATTGAATATCTTCCAAGGTCACCTGATCTTACACCTTTGAACTTCTACCCGTCGGGGTACCTGAAGGACAGTGTAATGTGCATCGCTTACAGGATGCGATTGTTCGGGAAGTACGCAAAATGTCAACTAATATGAACACTACTGTGTGCCGATCTGTTTTGGGACGTTGCGCCTCATGTTTGCGCGTAAATGGTGGACATTTTGAACAGTTAACATGAACTGACTGTTAAATATTGTTTTTACATGCTTACTTATGTACATACTGTATAGGGTGGTCCAAAAGTCTTTATCTATTTTGCTGAAATAATAGCATTTTAGGATAAAAATGTAGTAACGTAATTAGATGTATATTTATTTATGAAACTTAGGTCTAAGATTCGACGTGAGTACCATCAGTGTTTCTGCAAATCGTAAATCTGTCCACTGCATTGCGGAACACGTTCTCAAGCATCTCTGGGGTTATTTTAGCGACTGCCACGACAATGCGGGTTCGCAGATCCTGCAGGTTGTAACTCTTGTTTTATAAACCTCAGAATTTATAAAGCCCCACGCAAAGAAGTCGAATGGTGTTAAATCCGGAGATCGTGCTGCCCAGGGCCCGTTTCCGCCACGTCCAATCCAGCGATTTGGTAAGAGCTCATCAAGGTACGCCCGAACGATGTTTGCTTAGCGACGTGAAGCTCCAGCTTTTTGAAAGACAAGTGTCGAGAATGCCATCTGAACGAAGCTGGGGTTCAAGAAACTGCTGAAGCATGTCAAGATAACTTTAGGAGAATCTCTCCCCCATTCGTAGAACTCTGTTGGTTTATCACAAGCCCAGATACGGCAATTATGTCGATTAACCTTTCCGCATGTGTGGAATGTCGCCTTATTGCTGAAGAGAATGTGGTTTAATAAGTTTTTTGTATGAATTTTTTCAATGAATTCTGTGCACATGGTGGCTTGTCTTGGATAATTCTCTTCGTGTAACTCGTGTGTAGCACTTGAATATGGTAACTTTTCTTTTTTAATGTTGATTTTAAAATCGTTAGAACAGTCGTTTTTGGTATGCTCAGTCTACGTGATGCTGTAAGAGTTCACCAGCTCGCGAATTGCTTTGTCTGTCTGTCCTGGTTTGTGAAATTTTCTTTCGAATTTTTCTCGAATATCTTTGCACTTCTTCCCTTGGATACGTAGTGTTACTATCATCACACGTTCTTGTACATCCATCATCATCTCTGGCCTGGAGAAAATAAAATAAAAATATAATTATTTCAGCAAAATAGATAGGGACTTTTGAACCCACATATACTGTGTGTGTGTATATATCCGAAGGTCTTTCTATAACTTTTTTCTGATTTTAATATGGCGTTAGTCATTCACATAAAGTCACATTTATATCCATAATAATAATAATAATAATAATAATTACAATTTATAGATTTTAAAGCGGAAATGGGTGTTGGTTTTATTCAGGCTTTTGTAGATTTTATTTAAGGTATTTTCTTTTTCCTTTTAACATTTTGAATTTTATCTTTATAATAGGTAATATTTTTTTATTGGAAGTTCATCATATAATTTCATCATTAATTATGACTCCTTTTCAAGAATGAAATGAAAACCAGTAGATTAACTTACTTATTTCAAATTTGGCACAATTATTGTGGAAAGATGGGAACTGTTTTACGGGCACAGAAAAATGCCCAAAATGTTCTCCGCTTTGCGAAATCACGTGATCAATCGGGGAAGCGTAATTTCTTATCACGGCCTTCAGCGTGCGATCTTTGGTCCAGTGGGCTACCGTTTAGCCTTTGGTTTATTTAACAATTATTTACGTAAGTACTTAAATAAAATATATACAGTAGAAAAACGGTAGTTAGTATAGTAACGAAGCCTATGAAATATGTTAACCCTTTCATACCTGATTTTCGTTTACTTTTCATGCCACAAAAAATACTTGTGTTGTATCTCCAGAATGACTAAAATCTCATAAAATTTGATGGTCTCATTTACACCCATATGGCATGAAAGGGTTAAGTTGTCAGACTTAGGCTATATTAGCCCAAAGATAGGAAATTATTAAAAATCCACTGTTCACAAACGGATGTCAGATTTATCTTTTCTAATGATTTAAAATTATCATATTCAAAGTTAAAGATATTACTCCAAGGGAGATATGCTTACATGTTGTGTATGTGTTTATGTGTGATTGCTGCAACACTTTGTATATTGGTAGGACGCATGTTGTAATTGCAGTTACGAATTGATCAGCATGTGGCTGTGTCAGACAGACAGATCCAGGCTCTCATTAACTAATCCAACTCACTAGCAATTAGATTTCTTAGTGAAAACAATAACATCCAATTAATTGTTTTAATTTTTAAATCAAACCTATATAACAAGTGATGTTTCCGATTCGAGGATTCTCGAGTAGCTCTACCTTCCACCCTTTCAATCTTCCTGGTGTTCCTTCTGATGAACCCTCATTTCACAGAGGTCAGGCTTGTTGCTCCTCCTCTTGAGCTGGTTTGGTGAAGTAGAGAGTTGGCTTCTTCACTTCACATAGCCAGGTACTGCAGGCTCATCTGACATTGTTCTGAGCCAGGTGTCGTCGTCTTTTGAAGATTTCTGCCACTATACCACTCGTGTTCCTTAGTTTCTTGGGCAGTTGGCTGAACAGTTGGCCCTCTCACAATAAAGCTATTGTTCCCCGTCTAACCTTTCCTACTTTCCACTGTTGTTTGAGTGGTTATAGAGTTCAAAGTAAGATTAAAGATTAGTTCCTCCATTATTTTCCAAGTGTAAATAATATTGTACCTCTCTTCTTCTTCTTTCCAGCGAATATAAATTTAATTTACGTAACCTTTAAAATAAAGGTTCTAATTTAGTTCTTTGGTAATTTAGTTATTTGCATTCATTGATATTGGCTGTGAAGCTTCTCTGAATCCCTTCTAGCTAACTGATAAAGGTTCTCAGTATCTGTCCAGTTATTTCTTTTGCTTTGTTTACTGTTATCTTATTTTGTGTTTCAAATTTCCCGTCATCAGTCATAATTCCTAAATCTTTTGCTTTAGAATTTCTCTGAATTTCCTGTCCTTTTGGGATGTAGTATTCTATGGAGTTTAGGTTCTCCCTTCTTTCATACCTTTAAAGTTGAAATTTCTCAGTGTTAAATTGCTCAGACCAATTGTAAATTCTGTTCATGTCTGTTTGCAGAGATCCTATATCCTCTGGGTTTCTTATTTTTCTACTAATTTTCGTGTCATCAGCAAAGGATGTTACCGTGGTAATTGGTAACTTCATCATCTATATCAGTTAGTATGGTTATGGTTCCTTGTGGTGCTGAGCCATGGACCTCTGACTTTGAAGAAGATATTCCTTGAACTGTAACGACTTGCTGCCGTTCACTAAGGAAATTATATACCCATTTTCCTGCTTTTCCTGTTATTCCCATATATTTCAGTTTATGTGCTATGATTCCACGAACATACTTGTCGAACGCCTTGGCAAAGTTTGTGTATATCATCACATAGTTTTCATTGCTTTTTACTTCACCAATAATAATGTTCTATTAGTTGTGATAGGCACAATCTTCCTGACCGGAATCCATACTGGCTATCATTAATTTTTTGCGAGTTTCCAAAAAGTCAGATTTTTTGCTCTATTCTTTCAAATATTTTGGTAAGATGAGATGTCAGCAACACTGGTCTGCAGTTTTTATCCTCAGATCGACCCCCTTCTTTATATATATATATATATATATATATATAATATATATATATATATATATATATATATATATATTATACAGGGTGCTTATAAAAGATCTGAACGATTTCAATCTTTATTAATATGATAACCCAATAACATACAAAGAAACAATTTTGTCCATGTGACTCCGCACAGCCAAAAGTTTTACATACATTTTTAACGAACTTCAACATGTGCGCCATTGGTCGCCCGTACAACATCCAATCGATATTCAATTTCTCGCTATGTGCGTTCAAGCATGCCAGCATCGACCAACGCTATTGCATCCCTGATCCTGATTCGTTGTTCATGAATGTTGACAACCTTGGTCTTGTACAAAAAAAACTTTATTAGTTGCTCTATCGCTTACACATGCTTCATATCTTATTTAGTATGAAAAATATTAACGAACAAATCGTTCAGATCTTTTATGAACGCCCTGTATATATTAGAACTCTTCAGGATGCTCGGTATTTCTCTGTATCGAGTGGTCGTCTTTATATCCAATATAGGGGCTTAGCGATTTCAGTTTTGCAATTTTGATCAGTGTAGCATTCCATTTGTCCAGGCCTGCTGCCGAGTGCTTTTTTTTATTTTTCCTATAGCTCGTTTCATATCATCTGTTGTGAAGTGAAAGTCCGTTATAGTTTCCCCTTGTAATTTTTCTTCAAAGAACGCATATCTATTGCATATTAGTTTATCAGCTTTATGGATACTGAAAGCCGATTCATACTGAGCTTATAATGTTTCAAATACTTCTTTTAGATCATAGGTTAATGCATTATTTTGTTTCTAGAAAGGTCCGATAGTCGCGTGATTTTTCGTCTTTCATTTTGGAAAATTATGGCAGTATTTTGAGTTAACCTTTATCGCTTCCATAGCATCATCATCTTTCTCTGCATGTTTCTCAATTAGACCCCTGTATGACGCAATCTATGCGCTCCAGTTTATCATTTACTAGCTGAATTGGGTCCTACAGGTCCGCAGGTCCCCCAATTACTGGGGAGTCAATTATTCGGTCAATAAAACTATAGAAAAGAACGCAGCAATGAAAACCTTAAGGTGTTAGAGTAAAAAGTTGAAACAAAGCAAAGCATATTTATTTTTATGTTCAGAATCGCTTAATAGTAAATACATGGTGTCTACAGACAGACAGGACTGTCTTTTTATTGTATAGAATTATTTTTCTGACGTCCTTGCAGTTTCTTAATTTTTCAATCATTCTCTTCCTCTTGCGGAACAGTGACCTCTCTTGTTTCTCAAACCTGCTTCTCTTTCCTCTTTGTTTTTTTTTTGGGGGGTGGGGGGACATATTTGTCCACAATTTCTAGCGACTTCCCTTCGACGGTTATTAGCATCTCTTTCGTTGTTTTATCCTTAAGGATGGTTTCCCAGTCTAGTGCTTCCATGCTGGATAGAATACCTTCTTTCTATAGCGCGCGTTCTTTCCTTCCTTATTGCTTTTATATTGGTGGTTATTTCAATAATGTTGTGATCTGATGTTATAGATGAAGATATATCTGTTATAAGCTAGGTTGGTGTTGTTTGTGAATACCAAATCTAGGCATTTGTTTTTCTTGTATTTTTTGTTGTTTCTTTTGTTCGCAAAAATTCATCAGCTAGAACTAGTAGCATTTTTGCCCGCTCCTGGTCTTCTCGTATGTCTCCCTTGTCTTGGTTTATACATACTTTTCTTCCTATTCTTTTATATTTCACAAATGGGAAATTAAAATCACCGCAGAGAATAATACTTTGGGTTAGGTACTGCAAAAATTTCATCAGGTTCCTGACCTCTGTAATGGTATCTGAGAATTTTATAGTTGGAGTGTTCGTTTAATGTTTAATTTTTCAATTTTAGCTTCTTCTGATTCTACGTAGTTGTTTGAAGTACTTACTCTCATTTGTGCCATATGTTTTTCGTGTGGATAAATAGTACATCCTTCTTTTTGTTTTACTGTTCTGTCGGCTCGAAGTACGTTACAGTATAGCTGTGAATTTGTATTTCATTTTTGTCGATAGAAAACTCGCAGTTTTCACAATTCGCCTGGCAGTTCTTTAGACGAGTTCCCGTGAGGCATGTAAAGTCTGCGTCCGTTTCTTTCATGAGTCGTTTGAGGTATGTGACTTTGTCCAGGGAATGGTTTGGTTTTAAAACCTGTATGTTGGCTAGGATTATTTTTATTTTTTCGTTTTCATTTTCTTCTTTATGTAGTTCAGATTCGTTATCCGCTGGTGGTGCATGTTTTGTTGCCCTGTGATCTTCCCAGAATTTTCCCTTCGTTTTTGTTTCGATCCATGCCGTCCCGATATTGTAGGTAATTTCTTTTTGCATTTATTCCGTACGCCTCTCGGTCGGATCCTCGTATTTGTCGACTGTCTTTGTATGTATTCATATATATTTTAACTTGTGATATTTTGTGTAAACTATATTGAACTTTCTTACACTCAATTGATTTCACTTTATAACTTATGGCCATGAATTCACTGAAACTTTATACACTTTCGAGTGCAGATAAAATAAACCGACGAGATGTTATACTTATTCCCTTCTTAGTTTAGAGGGAGAGTTACAAGGAGTTACAAGGAAAAGAAGTACCTTAAAAGGCCTTGCGGCCCATACCGAGGAGGTACCAATGGAAACGGGTGCCACGGAAAATTTTCTACACCCTCAAATAGTGTGCAAGATTTTGGTCTAACCTTTTCTTGAAATGATCCACAGAGGAACTGTTCACAACTTCTGAAGGTAACCTGTTCCACGTGTCACAGATCTTATACGTAAAGTAATTCCCACACACACTAGTCCTAAACCGTTTCAAATCCAACTTCCAACCATTGTTGCGAGTTGGGTTATCATTTAAACTAAACATGGTTCTAAAATCGACATCATTGAACCCGCGTAAGAACTTGAAAACCTCGATGAGTTGACCGCGCAGCCTCCGAGTTTCCAGCGAAAACAAGTTCAGGGCGCGTAAGCGTCGATTATAGCCCATATACCTAACGGAAGGGATTAACCTTGTGGCCCTCGCCTGCACTCGCTCCAGCCTCTCAATATCTTTCCTGAGGGTAGGCGACCAGAACCGCACAGCATACTGTAGGTGCGGCCGAACCAGAGAATTGTACCGAGAGAGCACAATCTCCTTGTTCCGAAACTGAAATTGCTTCCTGATATAACCCAACAACTTCTGGGCTTTCTTTTCCACCTCTACGCACTGTTTGGTAAACTTAAGGTCGCTGCTAATTAGCACACCCAAGTCTTTTTCCAAATCAGTCGCCTCGATATTACTCCCCAACATGGAGTAGTCCGACTTGGGATTGGCGTAGCCAATGTGCATCACCTTGCATTTACCCAAGTTAAACGGCATTTGGCATTTTTCGGACCACTCTCCTATCCTTCGCAGGTCCGCACGCAGTTGCTCGATCGCCTCTGGCGTCCCAACATTGGCCCCAAGCTTGGTGTCATCAGCGAATTTGGCAATCCTACTGACGATGCCACCGTCTATATCATTTATGTAAATGATAAACAGTGGCCCCAAAACGGAACCCTGAGGAACCCCGCTACGTGACCGAGGCCCAACCCGAACTAGCCCCTTTAATTACACCCCTCTGCCGCCTATTCTTCAGTCAGTTTTCAATCCACTTACCTACTTCACCACCGATACCCAGCGCGCGCACTTTCGCCATTAGCCGGCGGTGAGGTACCTTATCAAAGGCTTTCTGAAAGTCGAGATAAAGTATATCAATCGCCCTACTCTTATCATACTCATTCAACATGACGTGGAAAAACTCGAGCAGGTTGGTGAGACACGACCTATGCCGTCTAATCCCATGTTGGGAGTCCCCAAGCAGCTTGTAGGAATCCAAATGGTCAACGATCCTATCCGCTATTATCCCCTCTAATAATTTACCTACAACCGAAGTGAGACTAATGGGACGATAGTTCCCTGGACTTTCGTGATCCCCTTTCTTAAAGATAGGGGTCACATTGGCTTCCCTCCAGTCACCAAGCACCTGGCCCGTCTCCAACGATTTGTTGAAGACTGTAGCCATGTGGGGAGCCACCTGGT
Organism: Bathynomus jamesi; assembly: GCA_023014485.1. Taxonomy (NCBI): domain Eukaryota; kingdom Metazoa; phylum Arthropoda; class Malacostraca; order Isopoda; family Cirolanidae; genus Bathynomus; species Bathynomus jamesi. Next base: position 105,623 of record JAJOZX010001327.1, read on the forward strand.
GGCGCACGTCCCGCAACACTTTGGAGAGGAACTGGTCTGGCCCAGGAGCCTTAAACGTGCTCAGTTTATCTATTCTAGAGAGAGAGAGAGAGAGAGAGAGAGAGAGAGAGAGAGAGAGAGAGAGAGAGAGAGAGAGAGAGAGAGAGAGAGAGAGAGAGAGAGAGAGAGAGAGAGACTAGCTATGAATGATATGTAGCGTTCAAACTTTTTTTTTCCCTAACTTGAACAACCATCCACAAAAAATATATAACAACCATCTAAATACATGTGGTACTCTTTTAGCACTGTTTCAAAGTTAGTCTCGTTGCACTTTTACATGGAATCAGATATGATTTTACAGTATGCCATCTTTGTTATGAGTTATGCAATAAGGTAAAAGTTTATGCTTATTTACTGTTGTCATCATTATTGATAGTTAACGCGCTTCACTAAATTTGTAATTTTAGTATATTGTAACATTTACGAGGAAAAGAAGTACCTCAAAAGGCCTTGCGGCCCATACCGAGGAGGTACCAATGGCAACGGGTGCCAGGGAAAATTTTCTACACCCTCATTTGATTTTGTGTTTTTAATCTTTTTAATTCATATCCCTGATGATGAGAATAGAAACTTTCGAAAAGTTGGAACAGTAAGTCTATAAAGAAAAAGTAGGGCTTTCATTATTGCGTTGATCCGTTGATCTTTATTTGTGTGTATATATATATGTGTGTGTGTGTGTATTCCTAAATCGCCAAATTCCTAACTACATTTTCGTTGACCGTTATTGAAGTTACATTAGCTCCTACGTGTGATATCTTTTGTTTTTTTTTCATATTTTTGATCACCTACGCTCGCGTTAAGGTAGGGAGGAGCTCCATTAAGAAGTTTAGAGAATGCGCTCTTTTATCGTATATAATGATCATTTGTTCGAATTTCACTCTCGTTAGGATTTTAATTAAAAAACTCTAAATCAAATTAGGACTACTACCGCTACTTCATACTATTTCAGGATTTTACACACCCATTTTATTTTGTTTTAGGTTAGGTTTGGTCAGGTTAACCTAACCTAATTTAAATGGAACCCCAAAAAATCTACAACAAAACTATTTTTTTGTCCGTGTTGGAGGAAAGTGATGCAAAAGATAGCACCGAATATGAATGAATATGAATTAACTCTTGTATATATAATATATATATATATGAATAGAAACGACATAAGTGTTAAGGAACGTCTCTGCACACGAGGAGGAGAGATAACGAACAATGAAAAATGAGGCGAACCGCCCGGGAATCGAACCCAGGGCCTTCCAATTGCCGGTTGGATGCTCTACCATTATGCTACGGACCTCACTCAATCACAAATCGAAATTCTCCCACATAGGGCAGAAACCAATGCCCTGAGAGGGCACCCTCGCAAATCGTGAATATGCGCATACAACTGCAATGACCGCGCAGTATATAAATGAATAGAAACGACATAAGTGTTAAGGAACGTCTCTGCACACGAGGAGGAGAGATAACGAACAATGAAAAATGAGGCGAACCGCCCGGGAATCGAACCCAGGGCCTTCCAATTGCCGGTTGGATGCTCTACCATTATGCTACGGACCTCACTCAATCACAAATCGAAATTCTCCCACATAGGGCAGAAACCAATGCCCTGAGAGGGCACCCTCGCAAATCGTGAATATGCGCATACAACTGCAATGACCGCGCAGTATATAAATGAATAGAAACGACATAAGTGTTAAGGAACGTCTCTGCACACGAGGAGGAGAGATAACGAACAATGAAAAATGAGGCGAACCGCCCGGGAATCGAACCCAGGGCCTTCCAATTGCCGGTTGGATGCTCTACCATTATGCTACGGACCTCACTCAATCACAAATCGAAATTCTCCCACTAGGGCAGAAACCAATGCCCTGAGAGGGCACCCTCGCAAATCGTGAATATGCGCATACAACTGCAATGACCGCGCAGTATATAAATGAATAGAAACGACATAAGTTTAAGGAACGTCTCTGCACACGAGGAGGAGAGATAACGGCAATTGGAAGGCCCTGGGTTCGATTCCCGGCGGTTCGCCTCATTTTTCATTGTTCGTTATCTCTCCTCCTCGTGTGCAGAGACGTTCCTTAACACTTATGTCGTTTCTATTCATTTATACTGCGCGGTCATTGCAGTTGTATGCGCATATTCACGATTTGCGAGGGTGCCCTCTCAGGGCATTGGTTTCTGCCCTATGTGGGAGAATTTCGATTTGTGATTGAGTGAGGTCCGTAGCATAATGGTAGAGCATCCAACCGGCAATTGGAAGGCCCTGGGTTCGATTCCCGGGCGGTTCGCCTCATTTTTCATTGTTCGTTATCTCTCCTCCTCGTGTGCAGAGACGTTCCTTAACACTTATGTCGTTTCTATTCATTTATATACTGCGCGGTCATTGCAGTTGTATGCGCATATTCACGATTTGCGAGGGTGCCCTCTCAGGGCATTGGTTTCTGCCCTATGTGGGAGAATTTCGATTTGTGATTGAGTGAGGTCCGTAGCATAATGGTAGAGCATCCAACCGGCAATTGGAAGGCCCTGGGTTCGATTCCCGGGCGGTTCGCCTCATTTTTCATTGTTCGTTATCTCTCCTCCTCGTGTGCAGAGACGTTCCTTAACACTTATGTCGTTTCTATTCATTTATATACTGCGCGGTCATTGCAGTTGTATGCATATATATATATATATATATATATGCCTCGGGGCATTGGTTTCTGCGCGTATGTTGGAGAATTACGACTTCTGATCGAGTGAGGACCATGGTGTAGTGGTTATCATATCTGACCGGCAATCGGAAGATCCCGGGTTCGATTCCCGGGTGGTTACCTCATTTTTTCATTTGTTCGTTCTCCCTCCTCATCTTGCGCGGTATGTTCTTCTATATAAGCGTCGTTCTTTACGTTAGTTATACTGCGTGTTCTTTGCAGTTGAAATATATATATATATATATATATATATATATATATCCTGAATCTATCCTGAAAATGCGTTCCACATGTTATGAAACACCCTGTATATATATATATATATAGTGCTTTTACCTGTAATAAGTTTTACTTTAGCAACAGCAGTTTACGAATAGGTTATGTCGTTACTTAATTAAGAAATCTTCTCGGAACTCAAAGATTTGTCTGTTAACGAGAATGTATTGTTTCTTTCAGTAAAAGGGAAATGAAGTCCCTTGGGACATCAATGGAGTGACTCCAGTAATTCAGTATTAACTTGTTAAGTCTGTATAAGAAATGTTTTGAAACATATATAATTTATTTCTTAAAATTAGTCCTACAGTTGTTTTTGCTTTGGCGCTGATGTTTATGGCGTCTTTTTTGGGGGTTTAGGACGTGGTGCATTACATAGACATTTTTTTTGGATTAACCACTCAGGATGCCTCATAACTCGGCACCTGGTGTCAGAATTAAGTGTACGAAGGGAAAATAAAAACAAATTATGTCTTTGTTCACGCAATAATAATAAGAATAATAATGATAATAATAATAATAATAATAATAATAATTATTTCACCTTTTTACAGAAAGGAAATTCATTCGGAGAATTATATTTTTTCTTATATTTTTCCATTAATACTAAAAGGTCTTTGGCCTTTCCGGGACGTTTCCGAATGTGAAATTGCGTGGGCGGGTAATAGAAAAAAGTGTTGAAAACTTTTCGAAACAACGGTTATGCCTAAATCTTATTGATTCTCTGGTTTCAGGGGCGGAGCGAAATATATTTTTTAATTTCTGATTTAAGTACGAGAAATGTAATTCTTTTTAGAGGTACTTCGCATTCGGTGCTCTTCCAATATGTGCTCTACCGCGAAACTGTGATCTACCATATTCCAATACGTGCTCTAACCGTGAAACTAGCCTTATAAGGCTAACTAACGAAATATCATGACTTAACCTACCAATCGTTAGGTCAACTATACGCCCTTGACGATTGGTTAGGTTAAGTCGTGATATTTTCGTTAGTTAGCCTTATAAGGCTAACTAACGTACCTGCTGCTAATCCGAATAATCTAAGGTAGATCACGTATTGGAATGTAAATTTTAAGGTAGAGCACATATTGGAAGAGCACCTCGCATTCTTTTAAACTTTTTCACTGAACTTTTAGTGTGTATGTAATAGAACAACTTTTTTTTTCCTTAAAATTTTATTTCATCGCTCTCCTGAAGTTCTGTATATATATATATATATATATAACGTAAAGAACGACGTTTTGTATAAGAGAATATTCCGCGCAAGATGAGAGCAAAAGAACGAAACAAATGAAAAAATGAGGTAACCACCCGGGAATCGAACCCGGGATCTTCCGATTGCCGGTCAGATATGATAACCATTACACCACGGGCCTCACTCAATCAAATGTCGTAATTCCTCTACATGCGCGCAGAAACCAATGCCCCAAAGGGGCACCTCCCGCATGCCGTAACATTATATACATTATAACTGCAAACACGCAGTATAATTAACGTAAAGAACGACGCTTTGTATAGGAGAATTATCCGCGGAAGATGAGAGCGAAGAACGAAACAATGAAAAAATGAGGTTCGTTCTTTCGCTCTCATCTTGCGCGGAATATTCTCCTATACAAAGCGTCGTTCTTTACGTTAATTATACTGCGTGTTTGCAGTTATAATGTATATAATGTTACGGCATGCGGGAGGTGCCTCTTTGGGGCATTGGTTTCTGCGCGCATGTAGAGGAATTACGACATTTGATTGAGTGAGGCCCGTGGTGTAATGGTTATCATATCTGACCGGCAATCGGAAGATCCCGGGTTTCGATTCCAGGGTGGTTACCTCATTTTTTCATTTGTTTCGTTCTTTCGCTCTCATCTTGCGCGGAATATTCTCTCCTATACAAAGCGTCGTTCTTTATGTTAATTATACTGCGTGTTTGCAGTTATAATGTGTGTATATATATATATATATATGTATTATATATATATATATATTGGTGGACCGGATGTCAGTTTTTCAACATCTGCGGATGCGGATCTTTAATTTCAATATCTGCGGATGCGGATATTTAGTTAATCTATCAATATATATAGAATTAATAATATATGACATAATTTTTCAAATTTCGTGATATTACTATTATGGCAGGAAATGCATAAGAATTAAAATTATATTAAGTTTTTCATTATGATAAAAATAAAACTTTCTCGAGAGTTTCAGTCACAGAAAATTCAATGAAACAAGTTTCATTCAGTTTTCTGTGTTACCACCTATTTATATTTTGAGGTTTATATATTTGTTTGTTCATTAATAATTAATACTTTACGTGAAATGTGCATGACTGGGCCTCATTCATAAGCTACTTTATAAGCTAATTTAATTGTAAATTGCATAATTTATTAGAGGTAATATCCGCATAACATCCGCGGTCAGAAGTGCGGATGTTAAAAATGATGCGGATATCCGGTCCACCACTAATATAGGCAACTTTGTTCCGCCGAAACTACATCGAGACTAAATGCTGAAAGTTATTAAAGTTTTGCTTTGATCCTATTTCCATATATTGTGGATACATTTAAACTATACACCTAACCCTAAAATACTTTAAAAACTTATATCATTCAAATGTAAAACTATTTTATAATATTGAAGTGAATAGAGAAAACAGTGAGTCAGCGCGGTGGTGAAGATTCTTGCAAAGTCGCGATTCTGGGGAATTTACATCGCGGTTGCTGCATTGTGCGGTGCTCCATTCTGTCAATGTAAAATCACACGCGACTCGAGTCGCCAGTCGTGAGTCGCGAGACGATCCTCCGTGCGGCCGGCCTAAGAAGCCGCCGCTAGTCGCGAAACGGATCGTCTCGTTCCGTTGTTGCTACGTTCGTAAAATGACTAGATCGACGTCAAAATGGAACGTACGATATGCGATAGCAAAAGCCGAATTTTTCCGCGTCCGACTCGGACGCATATGCCGGACGGCATATACGGACCTCCAAAAACGAACGTTTTGTCATCTTAGTAATTTATGAATTCACGGTATCACGACAACAATATGAGGAACCCAACAATATGAGGACCCAACAATATAGGACCCGAAGACATCACTGTGACATCAATATGACTGACTCACTTTCTAATCATGCTTCCGTCATTTGTTTCAGATTTATTACGGTTTATTTCGTTATATTTTACGGGTCTTCTTTTATAAGCTTCGGGTTTTTTGTTTTTGATAACGATTTCAATTGTCCAAACGTTTTCATGTACACTATCATTAAACAAATAAAACATTAATAAACAAACAAAAGACACGAGCAAATGAATATCGTTTATTCTTCTACACGAAGAAGTATTAACAATATGAACTTATGCACAAAATGCTCATATAAGAATGAAGTTAATTAAACATGATCGTTGATCAAAGAATATACAGGGCGTCCCCAAAAAATGTATAACACTTTAAATACTTATAAAGGCATGGTTTTTATTAAATACATTCATTTTCAAAATGTAAGAATCTACAGACATTATTTAATTGTTTTGTCAACGCCTGTTTTCAAACTGACGTCCGTTCTAGTCCCAGGCACTGCTGATAACTCGAAGCAATGGAATCGCAAACATCACGAAACATTTTCGTTGTATTTGTGTGTGCATTCTCGTTCAATGGCGCTCTCAATATTCAGCGGACTGTGCAGGTTTTATAGCGTAGACTTTGTCTTTAAGTATCCCCATAAAAAAAGTCTAGTGGTGTGAGGTCTGTGAACGCGGAGGGTATTCTACGAAACCCCTTCGTCCAATCCACATCCACATCGTGCCAAGTACCACTCGCAATACTCCACTCTTCGGTCCGGATCATCATCAATCTTCATTATAGCATGGACTAATCTTGGAATGTAACTTTTCCATTGACAGCGCTTCAAAATGCGTTGGACAGACGATTCTGAAATTCCACTCACGACTCGCTTGCCGCACAGATTTTCTTGGACTTTGGTGATACGTTTCCAGTACTTCTTCTTGCTTTGTGGGGCTTGTCGATGTCCGTGGTCTTCCGGAACGCTTCTTGTGGACATTCTGAACAGTTCCATCGCTTCAAACTTATCTCTAATTCGAGTGAAGGTAAGTCGCGTTGGTGGATCTGTTGAAACTCCTCCTAAACTGTCTTTGCACTTCAACTGCGTTTTCACACTTCCAGTAGCATTTTAGAATGAATTTCCTTTGTTCAAAACTTAGTCTGACTGCCATTATTAATTCTAATGGGTTTTAACTTGGAAAGAAGAAACATCAATTGAGCTATCAGCTGTTAAAGTGTGTATACATTTTTTTGGGACGCCCTGTATATATATATATATATATATAGTTATATATATAACAAAAACAACCACAAGGAAAAGGAACACAAAGTCCGAGCGCTTTCGTGATATATTCACATTATCAAGAAGCGCTCGGACTTTGTGTTTTCCTTTTCCTTGTGGTTTGTTTGCTTATTAATAAGGTCACGTGTTATTTTGTGATTCTAGTGCATATATAATATATTATTGCTCCTATAGCGTGCGGTCTACAACATATTTACAAATTCAATTACATTAAACAAAAAATTTTAAAGATAAATAAAACAAACTTCATTCTATGGATATAAATGCCGGTTAGGTTACTTGAATGCCCGGTTAGGTCAACTATATGCCCTTGACAATTGGTTAGGTTAGGTTAAGCTGTGATATTTTCGTTAGTTTTTAACGAAACCTATCACAACTTAACCTAACCAATGTCAAGAGCGTACAGTTGACCTAAACCGGCATTATATCCCATAGAATGAATTTGTTTGTTTTATTTGTCCTTTAATTTTTTGTTTTAATGTAATTGAACTAATATTTGTCTTCATGATTCCCCCTTTTATAGTCCACCTTGACCTCACATTCGTTCCCAAAGATAGTAAAGTCATTTCAGGTCAGGTCAGCACAAATTCAAGTTAGATCAGGTCACTTCAGAGCAAATTCTTTTGTAGACTAAAGATATCTTTGTAGACCGCACGCTATAGTAGCACCTATACTTACTTACTTAAAGTTAAAGTGTTTCCAGTCACAAAATGGGATATCTGCCAATTGGAGGTGATACAGTAGAAGGAAGAATAAACTATTTTTTCACAGGAAAAGCATTTTGCCGATTTTGTCGCTTATCCCCTTCTCCCCTTCTCCCGCTGTGCTACTCGCATATACCATATTTGTTTGTATGTCTATTTGTTTTGAGTAATAAAGAAGAAATGGAGATTCGAATCCCTCTCTAAACACTCGGTGAAGACTGAAGTAGAGCCTCTAACCGAAATATAAATTCATTAACATACGATAACCAAAATCAGAGGTAAAATTTGATTCCTGTAATAAACGCATTAATAATTAATTCATTAACGTTTTTGTACCATCATTACGAAGCTTCATATCGTTTTGCCCACTGCTGGATTCGAGATTCGTTTGTTTCGAAGTCGTAAAACATATTCAGGGTTTAGATTCCTTGAAACGTCATCGATATATCCGTTATACTTACTTTAACCCAGGGGTGGAGAAACTTTTCAGTACCAAGGGCGAAAATCGATAACATAAACACCTCCGCGGGCGTCTGGCAAATTTTAAGCTTATATACAGCGTGTCCCAAAGAAATGTATACCCACTTTGTTCGATAATACCAGCTATGAGGATAATAAATATATTACTTTTTATATGTTTTTTAATAAAGAATTTTCTCCTGAATCTAACTATGTAATTATTTTTATTAAAAATTGAAGAACAAAAAAGTTACAGATGTTTAAATTATAATTATTATTTTCGAGACTTCATGTGCGATATTTTCTAATATTTTAACCGACTGTTTTGAGATACTTATGTTTAGTGTTGATATTGACAGTGGCGGTTCCTCATATGGGCAATATGGGCAGCCGCACAGGGCGGCATTTGTGGAGGGGCGGCATGAGCGCCTGCAAAAAAAATAAAAATAAAAATAAGAATAAATAAATAAAGAAATAAATAAAAATAAAAAATAAAATAAAATAAATAATAAAAGATCAATAAATATATTTTTATTAATAAAAAACCATCTATTGCATTTTCCATAAACCTTCCCATAAAAGACCTAAACAATGCAAAATGCTTCCAGATTAATATTATTGGGAATAAAGGCCCATACTTTAACATATGTAATGTTATTTTTCTGGGTTTGGTTAAATAGTGAAATGTATATTATTTATTACAGAACGAATCTTCACACTAAGCCACTAAGGTCTGTCAAATAACCGCAAATGGATAAGAAGAGGTCAAAGCTATCAGGTGCTCAGTTTAGAAAAAAGAGGAAAGAAGAAGAGGAGAAACGAGCAAAAGATAAAGGTATAGAGCTATGTCATCTACTCTTCACTGCTATATTGCACTGCTATTTTGTGATATAGCTTTCTGAGTCATTTGAAGTGTACTATTATGTATATAATTAGCCATTAACCAGGAGGTTGTATTATTCATTTGTTTCCTATTCTAAAAGTTTAATAAATTGTGCTTAATAACATGTTAAATTAATTGTACTAGCCTATTCATGCATTGGTCTGTTATGTTCTATTTTACTATTTGCAGGGGCACTTTTGAAATATTTTGGAACACCCTCTGCCACTAGCCAGGATGAGAAGCCGTCTACTTCTGCCATTATTGAGGCTGAGGAGCCATCTACCTCCTCAGCCTCACATATGTCTCCACAAATGCAGTCTGATCCTGAGGATGAAGACCCATTTGCTTCTACTTCTCCCCGGCAGGACTCTTCAGGTGAGTTTGTGTGCACATATGTCTGTGAGTGTGTGCGTGTGTGTGTATGTGTATGTGTGTGCATCCCTGCAAAGCATTTTGCAAACAGTTATAAATTATAATGTTATTATCACTGGGTCTGGGTTACTGGGTATGTGTGGTGTTTCACCACCATAATTCCATAACACCACCACCATAACAAAGTGCTGTGAATAATGTGTTATCTAACTTAGGTGTGTATACTAATGAGTAATGCTCTTGTTCTTTCTATTAGAAATGCCTGGAGCAGAATCGCCTCCTGAGGATGAGTCTCTGTCCACCGACCCTGCTAACTGGCCTTCAGTTCTGACTGAGAGAATTCGGACACAACTGTTTCCAGGGGACCAAGTCAAGTACCATCTGACTTTGTATTCCCTAGAAACGACAGTGACGGAAGAAGTTTCCACCATCAATACTTCAGGAAGTCATTGGTTAGTGGGGAAAATATAACCAGAAGTTGGTTGGTCTATTCCTTAAAAAACAACAGCCTTTTCTGTTTCTGTTGTACATTATTTTCCAAGAGGAAATAAATTTAACAAGTTTGGGACTCTCGGACTGGAAGCATGCAAGCTCATTGCTCACATCACATGACAACAGTTCAGAACACCTAAATTCTATGAAAATCTGGAAAGAACTGGCAGTGAGGATGAGAAAGGGGGAGACCATTGACAAGCAGGAGATGGCACTTCTGGAGGCTGAGAAGTTGAGATGGAGAGCGGTGCTGACACGTCTCACTGCTATTGTGCATTCTCTGGCAGTTAGGAATTTGGCACTAAGGGGACATACAGAAAAATTGTTCTCACCATCAAATGGCAATTTTCTGAAAGAAGTTGAACTGATGGCACAATTTGATCCTATAATGCAAGAGCACATTAACCGTGTCCAAAAAGGGACCTCCAGTCACACCAGCTACCTCGGCCACCACATACAAAACGAACTCATTGATTTGTCGAGCAGCAAGACCATTTCAGCAATGGTGAGCGACATCAAACAATCAAAGTTTTTTTCAATAATTCTAGATTGCACTCCAGATATCAGCCACACTGAACAGTTGTCAGTTGTGATTCGGGTTGTGTCACTGGAGGGGAAGCCCCATATAAAGGAACATTTCATGGGGTTTTTGGAGGCAGAGGAGTCCACTGGTCAACATTTGGCATCTCTGATTCTGAAGAGACTGGAGGAGCTAAAAGTTCCTTTCATGGACTGTAGAGGACAATCATACGACAACGGGGCCAACATGAGGTGAAAAAACAAGGGTGTTCAATCCAGGCTCCTAGAAATTAATCCCAGAGCTCTGTTTGTTCCATGTGGGGCTCATTCTCTGAATTTGCTTGTGGCCGATGCTGCTAAGGGATCTATTGATGCCACAAGTTACTTTGGCATCTTGCAGAAGCTTTACAACTTGTTTTCAGCCTCCACACAACGATGGGCCATTTTGAAAAAACATGTGAACATCACATTGAAGATGTGGTCTGATACAAGGTGGGAAAGCAAGATCAAGAGTGTGGAGCCCCTGAGATATCAGGCAGCTGCAGTGAGAGATGCACTGATCGAGGTGAGGGACCACACCAAAGACTCTGTAATAAAGGTCGAGGCTCAATCTCTGTCAGAGGAGGTTGGGTCATACCGCTTCGCCATTTGTTCAGTGGTGTGGCATGACCTGTTGTGCCAAATTCAGCATGTGAGCAAGCAGATGCAGTCTCCTAGCATGCACGTTGATGTTGCAGTAAATCTCCTAAAAAAAACAGAGAGAGGTCTCCGCAATTACAGGGCAACAGGTTTTGTGGCTGCACAAATGGCAGCCACAGATATCTGTGAACAAATGAATGTGGAGGCTGTGTTAAAACAAAAACGGCTGAGGTCCACAAAGCGGCACTTCTCCTATGAAGCATCTGATGAGCCCTTGATTGATGCTTTGAAGAAGCTGGAGGTGACATTTTTCAATGCAGTGGTTGATGCTGCAACATCAGCCATTCAGGAAAGATTTTCCACGTTGGAAATTGTGGGAGAGAAGTTTGGAGTGCTGACACATTTCCAAAATCTCACATTTGAGGAGCTGACAGAACAATGTGTGAACCTTAGTACTACACTACACTTTAAGGACAATCTGGCTTGGATGGCAGAGAGCTTGCACAGGAGCTGAAGAACTTGCCTGACTTGCCATCAAAGACCATATCCTTGCTTGAACTGCTGACATTTATCCATGAAAGGGAGCTCTCTGAAATATATCCAAATTTGTGGACTGCTCTCAGAATTGGTCTTACTCTTCCAGTCACTGTTGCTGAAGCAGAGAGGAGCTTTTCAAAGCTGAAGCTCATCAAATCCTACCTGAGGTCAACTATGTCACAGGAACGCCTTACCGGTCTGGCCATCATCAGTATAAATCATACAATTGCTGAGCAGATTTCATATGATGATTTAATTCATGACTTTGCATCAAGGAAGGTAAGAAGAGTCAGGCTTTAGATGGCAGTTGTGCTGTGGTGCAATTTATTTTGTTTCTTGTTCAAAGTGTAGCATAATAATTACCCTCTCTTAAGTGTCTTATTCTATTTATGTGATAGAGCATTTGTACAATTTAGAAATTTGATTCTCTAGTTTATTTATGGCAGTTGTGCAATTTAATTTGTATTTTTCCTGTTCATAGTATCATAATTACATTCTCTTAAGTGAGTTATTCTATTTACGTGATGAAGGATTTGTAAAATTCAGAAATTTGAGTCTTTGTTTTGGTTCTGAAGTTCCAACAATTAGTCCAATAAAAAGTTATTTTGTGAAAGAGTTATGTCTGTCCTTTATTTTGGGGGGATTCGAATGTGTGTGTGTTGGCGAACAGGGGGGGGGGGCGCTGAAGGTGAGGTTCGCCCAGGGCGTCATGTAAGCTAGGACCGCCACTGGATATTGAAGCATAAATGTTGTAATTATTAGTTAATTCAAAAAATTTAGAAATTCCATGGTTAAATGACACTTTATCTAAGATGTTCGACGTCTTCCAGAACGTTGTTTTTGTAAGTTTTGCACAGTGCCGTCGGTTTCAAACTTATCTCGTATACGTGCAAAAATATTAGAAAATATCGCACATGAAGTCTCGAAAATAATAATTATAATTTAAACATCTGTAACTTTTTTGTTTTTCAATTTTTAATAAAAATAATTACATATTTAGATTCAGGAGAAAATTCTTTATTAAAAAACATATAAAAAGTAATATATTTATTATCCTCATAGCTAGTATTATCGAACAAAGTGAGTATACATTTCTTTGGGACACGCTGTATATAAGATGTATTTTAAAAAGCTATTTGCTGGGCTGTAAATAAATAATTTTTAGTAAATAATAAATACCTAAGCGGGCGAATTGAAATTAGCTCGTGGGCGAAATTTCGCCCGCGGGCGAGGGTTTCCCCACCCCTGCTTTAACCTAACCTTAACGAAACGTAAATTTACTTAATCCACGGACAACTCGCTAACAAAAGCTTCCCTCGATAAAACTGTCCACTGTTCGATCGTAAATAAAGATTTTATATTTGAACGTGTTCAAGCACCGCTTAACGAGTTTTTTTTAAGGGAGATTTTGATTCTTTTGTTAATCAAGAGAAATAATCTCTTCAAGTATTTTGTTTACACGCGTATGTATGTATGCATGCATGCATGCATGCATGTATGTATGTATGTAACAATGTACATGTGTATAGTTACGTGGGAATCTTAGTACAAAGAACGCAATAAATGTGTATGCATATGGCAATATATAATTTGTGTAAAGTTACACAATTTTTGCATGCAAATTATGATGGGTAGATTTGTTCGCACGTGTATTCCTATGAAACTTCTCGTGAATATTCTTTATAAGAGTTTGGCAAATAAAGACGCATTATTATAACCTTTTCGGAGAGGAAGAAACGAACGAAAGAATCTAAACCCAAATAATAAGAAAAAATAAATAAACCAATGACGAAACGCGCATGCGCAACGATGAAACAAAAAAACAGACGCTGAGAGGACGAGGGTTGATTACTAAATAGTTTTAATCCGTTAGGGAGGGTGATAAATAGACTTTATTATTTGCGTAGAAACGAAGGCGAGTGCGTGTATGGTAATCGGAGAAGAGAAAGCAAAATAACGTTGATATTGACGCGGGTTGACGGATAAAGAGGATATCCGTTAGCATTTTCGCGGCAAAATTCCTCTTCTCTCGCGGTGACTGAGGCCCCAAAAGTCAACGGTTTTATTTGGTATTGAAAAAATGTGAATCCGCTCCAAATGTCGGTCATTCCCACTTCAATCTTTGTTGAAGAGTGAGAAATCGGAAAACTGAACTCTCAAAGGCGGCAATTCTCAAATTGATCCATTCCCATTTCCAGTGTAGGATTTTTTTACTTTGGATTAAATTTTTTATAGAAAATACCGTTCGGGCCTCCATTGCATTTGCGTCACAGACCCTTTTCAACCCTTTCCACAATCTAGAATTCACACCTCGACCATTCCAGCTTTCGAACCAAGAATGAGAATGGGAATGGCGTCAGGTAAAAATTACTCCGAAAAATGTAGGCAAAACAATTCTGATAAAACTTTTCAAACTGGCGCATAAAGTGAGGAAAGTAATTTATATTTTTCTATTAAAATTCAGGCGAGTAGCGGAAACATTTCATGAGCATAAGCAGTTCTCTGTAATGGGGATAGGCATGGTTTTTATGCTCTCAAGTGAAACCCTAAAAATGGGGGATAATGCGTAGTGGGACGTCTTCCAAAGCGACCGAGTGCGAACGATCTGATGCGCAGATATTTAGGAAAGAAAATGTTTATATAATTCGATGTAGAAATGGACAAGTTTTGTATTCTGACATTTTTTTTCTTTTCCTCTAAGTTAATTTTGAATACAGCTTTTCCCCGACTCTCTCTCTCTCTCTCTCTCTCTCTCTCTCTCTATATATATATTATATATATATAATATTTCTTCCGACCATTCTGACGATGGTCGAGCTTGTCCCACCTTAGACCTACAGCTTAACGTGGAATCCCCGCCAAGACCCACCAGGAAGATCAGATATTATAAATTCCATGCCCGAACTCGATCTCATGATCTCCCGATCAGCAGCCCAGTGTCTTAACCACTTGGCTATCCAGCCGGGTATATATGTTACGGCCTTTTTGCAAATGGGCGTTACAATGCCGGCCATTTTGCAAAATGGCTGGTTATCCAGCTGACCATTTTGCGAAAAGGCAGAACTTCAGTTAAGAGATTCAATCCAGTTCGATTGAAATTATTGAATGCCCGGTTAGGTTAACTGAATGCCCGGTTAAGTCAACTGTCGGCTCTTGACGATTGGTTAGGTTAAGGCGTGATATTTTCGTTAAACAACGAAAATATCACTCCTTAACCTAACCAATCGTCAAGGGCGAACAGTTGACCTCACCGGGCATTCAGTTAACCTAACCGGCCATTCACTGTCCAGTTCAATGTGAAGTTCTGCCGTTTCGCAAAATGGCTGACAGCATTACCAGTCATTTTGCAAAATGGCCACTATGCCGGCCTGTTTGCAAAGTGGCCTGGCATTTAATACCATTATGCAAAAAGGCCGATCTTTTTGGAAAACGGCCGATTTTGCAAAAAGGCCGGAACATATATATATATTGGCTACATATGCCCGAGAGTTTTTCGGGCGAACACCGTAATTCCCCACCCAAGGACACAGAACCCACAGCGCTTCGCAGGTTGTCTTGAAGGTAAAACTCCGTTGTAACCCGAACCTAATCAGCAAACCCTACAGCAGCGGTTCTCAACAGGGGGTCCGTGAGTTGTGTTTAAGGGGTCCGTGAGTTGACTAGATTATATTCAGTAAAACAATTTTTTTCCCCTTTTTTGTGGTGGCTAATTTTGACCTCTAACCGATAACATTTTCCGTTACTTGAAACTTTAAAGTTTCTATAAATGTTGTTTTTTACGATCATCTTATGTTTCCAATTCATGAACTGAGAGTTTTTGGCACAAATGAATCCCTTCCCTGTTTTTATGCTGGTTTTTTTTTTATGTAAACAGAACAACGGTAAGTTTTACACATTTTTATTACATTTTTACTCCGACTTTGAAGTATAAAATCAAGACTAAAAACTATACTAATCTGGATACCTCAATTTGTCTATATGCTACTTAATCATAATGCAAAAGATAATTTTGGGGGAGGGTGGGGGCTCCAAAAATATAAAGATTTTGATGAGGAGTCCGTAGTACAAAAAAGGTCGAGGAACGCTGGCCTATAGAACCCCCGTTCTATAGGCTGATCCAAAGCACACACCAATTCACTGTGTAACAAAAATTTTGAAATTTTCTATTTATCTCTTTTTTTTTGTGTGTGTTTCTTTATGAATTTGCGTATGCTGATTACGAAAATGGTATTGGTTTCTTTGTTGCATCCCTTGATTTTTAACAAAACCAAAAATAAGATTTTGCGTGTAAATATACTACTTATGCTATATTTTAATTTACATATTATGAAAGTTTTAGCGTGATAAACAGAAAGAAAAAACCTCCCTTTATCAAATTAAGTCAATACGTCATCTTAGAACAGCAATTATTTAATTAAAACGGCATTATTTGGGTAAATTAGGAATGATTTTTTGATAGGCATTTTCTTTTGTGATCACCATCATTACTTCGAAGCAAACACCAGATGTAGTCACCCATCATTGCTGCATCCCACCTTCCCTGATACCTCTTCTCCATAGTTTGAATAACCTGATGGAACCATTCACCATGTTCTTCACTCACGTCACC
Organism: Bathynomus jamesi; assembly: GCA_023014485.1. NCBI lineage: Eukaryota > Metazoa > Arthropoda > Malacostraca > Isopoda > Cirolanidae > Bathynomus > Bathynomus jamesi. The sequence continues at coordinate 122,194 of JAJOZX010001327.1, forward strand.
TGAATTTGCTCTGAAGAAGTTTAAGTGAGAATATAAATAGTGAAACTTGAATGACATTCTACAGCCCAGTCTTTCAAAATTTTCAATAAAATTTTCAACAAGCCCTTTGTAGTTTTCACTTTTGGTATTTCCCATAAATCTATGTACTACAAGCCGAAATGCTTGCCATGCATTTTTTCAACAACAACAGTCATTTTGTCTTCTAACTCTTCCAACAAATATCCCTCCTTTGACTTTCGCTTCAGACAGTTTTGGGAACATTGATCGTATATGTTGGAAGGCATCACCATGAGTATCCAAGACTTTCACATTGTTTCACAAGCCCTAGTTTAATATGTAAAGGTGACAGCAAAACCTTGCCTGTTTGAACAGGAGCATTGTTTATGACATTGTGAGTACCAGGGTTTAAATGCTCTCTGACAGGCCATTCTCTTCTCACATAGTGCTGGCCTGTTGCTCTGCTGTTCCATAAACAAAGGAAGCATGAAAACTTTGTATATCCACCTCGCAATCCAAGTAGGAAACCCAGCATTTTAAAGTCTCCACAGACGTATCTTTCATTGCTGATTTTCTCCAGTAAATGCTTTACATTTTCATAATCTTCTTTTAGGTGAACTGAGTGAGCTACAGCAATTGATGGATATTTATTGCCATTGTGTAGCAAAACAGCCTTCAAACTTCTTGTTTAAGAGTCTATGAACAGTCGCCATTCTGTTGCATTTAGTTCTACACCCATTTCTTCAAAAAAACCAGTCACATCAGAACAATAACACAAAGACTCATGAACTGCATAGAAAGATGCAAAAGTCAGATGCCTTTTCCTGTAGCTTGAAGCCTCGCAGCTAGTATCTAATAAATTCCATTTTTGGAGACGTGATGTTTACAGCTCTGCATTGGATTTAGTAAGACCTAGGTCTCTTACTAAGTCATCTAATGCTTGTTGATTTGGGAAGTGTGGAGACTTGCTTGATGATGCTCCTTTGAAATCAACCTCGTCATCCTGTTCACTAGATGATTCCACTTCGGAAATTACTTCTAAGGAAGGTGGATTGTGAATTGGTAATTCTTCACTGTGTGGAACTGGGGCAATGGAAGATGGTATGCTCGGATATATTATATTTCTTCGATTTTTAGCTTTCTTATATTTAAAATTGCAATGTCAACCACGCAAAAGTAGCAGTCATCATGATGGTTAGTGGGCTCTCTCCAAACTCGAGGAATTGCAAATGGCACAGACTCGCGACTACCACGTATAACCATCCTTCTAATGTTGATCGGCAGATACCACAACAGAAGTGAGGTGCCCACGATCTGTCTTGGTCACTCATAGGCATTCCAAAATAAGTTTCATATGCTAAGTAAAACTTAGTGCCAACGACAATTCTTGCGCTTGACCGGTTTGGGCCTATGTAATATCCGCAAAGCAAAATGAATCTGGACAGAGCTTACAAGCCTAAGTGTGCTAGCCATGAAAATCTGAAAAAATCAATAAGAGTTAAAAATTATTATTAAAACATTGAAATATACGTACAATGCGAGTAACAAAAGAAAAGCTGAGAAAACCTTCAGTATATTTAATATATGCAAATATGAAAATTCAAAATTTGTATTTCTATAAAAATGTAGTGACAGTAGAGAAAAACGAATGCCAAACTTAAAATCATCATACCTAAATAATCACAGGAACATTGAAAAAACAACACAAACAGTTTTTTGTTACACTGTTATACAAACAACCCTATTGTAGAAAATTAAAAAATAAATATATGTGCCTCGGTGGTGTAGTGGTTAACGTCGCTGACTACGAATCAATCGAGACCCTGACGGCAGGCGGCGCGCGGCAAAACCCAGCTGTTTATCCTTCCATGAACAATTCGAGCGGGCACAAAACCAAGGTTAACCAAGGCGCAAAAGTCGCGTACCATATGAATTTTCATTGTTGATTATAATATATATTTTTCTTTTATGTAGGGGATGGCTGCGAAATTAACAAATCTGAAATTAATACGAGGATAATGTGATCGAAGTAGTTTAGACATTTCATTACAAATGCATAAGGATAAATAACCATAAAAAGGGAATTTAATATATATGGTTTCTTTTTGTATTGTAATTAAAGGTGTTTTAGTACTAAAAATATTATTTAAAATTTCTTGAAATGATTATCGAAGAGATTCAATGGGTAGTTATTGTTAATAAGTACCGTTTTATCGTTAATAATGTACCGTTTTAAAAATATAAATCCTTCATCTAATGAAAAAAAGTCAGAGCATATTCGATAGCTTCTTTCCAATAATGTTGATACAGCCATTGATTTGTAAACGTATTATTAAATATTTTTACTGGACTATCAAGAAAAGGCAAACTATTATTTGTTTCATTGTCACGGTATACTTAATACCTATTAAAGATGTTTTTGTTGAGGTAATAAAAAATGTTCTGTATATGATGGATGCTTGAATACCAAGAAAGTATCATCTACGTATCTTCTCTAATATACAGGCTAGAATTTGCATGGGTAATTTTTGTAACTGGAGTTCTTCATAATAGCATAAAAATGCGTTTGCCAAGACTGGGCCTAACAATGATGGCATCTGTGGCGCTAACAATCGCCGAAGAACCACTACTTCATTCGCGATGATTATCGCGAATCAACGCGCTTTATGAAATGGTCTTACGGAGAATCCCATATTCTGTATCTTATAATTAATGACCTTCAATTATTAAATGTAATAATTTAAAGAAGGCAAAGTGAAGAAGAGATAAATCATTACCAAAAGTAAAAATATTAAATCAAACGAGTTACCTCAGTATAATTTACTAATTAGTAATTACATCATCAAATTCCCGATTAACGGAACCAGATCCTGAGCTCAGCATTTAAGAATTTCGAATTTAAGACTAGTAAGAGAACAAAGCCTCGATCTTAGAATTAAGCTAAACATCAACAATTGGATTGAAGTGAATTTTAGCTCTCGTAATAATCAAAGTAAGAGAGGCCTTTTGTCGTTCGAGAGACTCGATTATTCCAAAGTCATTCCTTTAATAGTTTATTATTGCTCATTTGCATTATTGCATTTTATAAAAAGTATTACTATAATAATTTATCATTACTCATTTGTATTAATATATTGAGTACTTGTACGTACAGTGGCGCTCATAAGTATTGGTACAGAGAAATATTTCATTCGCCCTTATCTTTTGTACCATGCACACGATAGTTATGGAAAGTTTACCATTCGTTTGGAAAAATGTAACAAATAAAAAAATTAGTGAAACTCCAGTATATAATGTAAAATATCAAAGAATTTTTAGGAAAATGAAAAGGTTAAAGTGCAAAAGTTTTCGTACATTTATTTACACAATTATTTAATATTTTGTGTGTCCACCTTTGGCTTGAAGAATTTAAAATTTTATCATTAGTTGGCTGTTTATTGCTTAAAGACTTGGTAATTCTGAATTCTAGAATTTTTTCTTTGAATCTTCATGAAGACGGATGACTGTACAAGCCATTAGTAAGCAATGGGTCTACAGATCTTAAGAGATCTGTTATTGCTGCACACGAGTCTGGAAAGAGTTATGGGGAAATAGGAGAAGAACTTCGAATTCCATTTGCGACCGTTGCTGCAGGAATAAAGAAATGGAAAGGCTTTGGAACAATCAAAACTGTACCAAGGTGTGGACGACCTCGCAAGATTTCAGAACGTACAGCTATAGAGGGATTGAAAGAATGGCTGTTGCGAATCCATGAGTGACTGCAGGTGATATTTACCAAACATTGACTGTCTAAGATCGATATCTATCTCTCTACTGTACGTCGTACATTGAGAAATAATGGTCTGCATGGGAGAGTTGCACGTAGGAAACCTCTGCTACGAAAAGCGCGCAAAGAAGCTCGTTTAAAGTACGCCAGGGATCATCAAAATAATGGATTTGCATTTTGGAAGAAAGTTCTCTGGACAGACTAGACCAAAATTGAATTATTGGGGAACAATGAACAACGGTGTTTGGTGAAAATCAAATACTGCATTCGAGGAAAAAAAATCCTTCCTACGGTTAAACATGGTTGTTGTAGTTTGCTTCTTTGTGGATGCTTTAGTGCTTCTGGTCCAGGAAAGTTTGTTGTCTTCAGTGGAATCTTGAATTCGAAGAAATAACAGAAAGTTTCAGGAGTTGCGAATGGGTCGCAATTAAGTACTGCAAGAAAATAATGCTCCAAAACATAAAATTAAGAGCACCATGAAATGGCTTCAACAAAAGAATTTTAAGCTTCTCGAGTGGCCCAGTCAAAGCCCAGATCTCAATTTAATCGAGAATTTACAGTTTGATTTGAAAAAAAAAAACCTATCCGAAAGAGAAACCCTTCGAATCTGAATGAATTCAACAATTTTCTTTAGAAGAATGGGCTAAAATTTCTACTCGGAGATATGTCGAAACCTTGTATAAAAGTACCCAAAACGAATCACTGAAGTCATTCAAACAAAAGGTGGACACACGAAGCATTAAATAATTTTGTAAGTAAATGTACGAAAACTTTGATATTTTAACGTTTTTTTAAATTTTCTCAAATTCTTTGATGATTTATATTATATGTTGGAGTTAAATTTGTTTCTTTATTTGTTAAATTTTTACAAACGAACAGTAAACTTTTCACAACTATCCTATGCACGGTACGAAAGAAAAGGACGAGTATAACTGAAATATTTCTCTGTACGGATACTTATGACCGCCACTGTATCTGCATAATTTTATATTGAAAGTGTTAATAAATAGGTTAAGTTGAAAATACTTTTATTTACTTCCCCCACTGAACTGGAGTGTTGCCCTTTGGCACTCACTATATGACCCCTATAAGAACGAGGGACTTCTTAACAAGGCATGAGATGGTGGTGTGCAGATACCTGCGCGGACTTTTCATAAACTTCTGCAACATCCGTGGCCTTTCCTCAAATTTTTAACCTGTTGAACATCACCTCTTCTCCTCTAAACCTCACCTTCTTTTCCTCAGTGAAACTCGGGTGTCTGGGACGACCGACAGCAACCCCTTTTCTGTACCCTCCTACTTTCTGTATACCTTTCTTCTAATTTTACTGAATATCCAAGAATCTGACCATCTCACTTCCAAAGTGGAATACATTCTATCCCACTCTCCTTTTGCTGAACTCTCCACTTCAGGTAATTTCAATGTTCACCACCACCTTTGGCTTTCCTCTCACTTCATTAACATCCCTGGTGAATTAGCTTACAACTTTTCTATCTTGAATGACCAAGAGCAGATTGTACAGCACCCCACTCGTATACCCGATCGCCTTGGAGATAGGGCCATCATTCTGGATTTATTTCCCACCTCTCATCCTTCTTACTCTGTGAAACTTTTCCGTTGGACTCCTCCGATCACAATCTTATATCTGTTTCCTGGCGTATCGCTCCAATGCGGCCTTTGAATCCTCCCAAGAGGAGACTCCTTTGTCACTTTGCGCCGCTGATTGGGAGACCCTTAGGCAGTACTTCTCTGATTTCCCATGGAATGATTACTGCTTCCGTGGCCGGGGCTCCTCCGAGTGTGCTGAGCGCATCACGGAGATGATTATCTCGGGTATGGAGGCGTACATTCCATATTCTATTTCTAACTAATGCAAAAAACCCTTGGTTTAACTTTGCTTGTTCTAAAGCTCTCCGCAACAGAGAGTAGGCTTTCAGAAGATACCATCACCATCCAACTCCTGACTCTCAATTAGCTTATATTTCTGCCCGGAATCGTGCAAAATCTGTTCTTCGATTCCCCAAAATTTCCTTCATCAGCGAAAAATGTGAAAACCTATCCAATTCTAATTATTCTCGTTCTTTCTAGCATCTAGCCAAGAACTTCTCCAACAACTTTACTACTTCTTTACTGTCCTTCCTGCTGTTCTCAAGAACTGTGCTTCGGTGCTTTCACCCTGCCTATGCAAACTATTTCATCTTTGTCTTTGATCTGGCACTTTTCCTTCCTGCTGGAAGTTCGCTTTCATTCAGCATGTCCCAAAGAAAGGTGACCGCTCTCAACGCTCCAACTATCGTCCAACTTTGATTTCTTGCCTTTCTAAAGTTTTTGAATATCTCCTTAATAAGAAGATTTTTAAACACCTCTCTTCTCACAATCTTCTTTCAGATCGCCAGTATGGGTTCCGCAAGGAACGCTCTACTAACGATCTTGTTGCATATCTCTCTGACTCTTGGGCATCCTCCTTTCGGGATTTTGGTGAAACCTTTGCTATTGCGTTAGACATATCAAAACTCTTGATAATCTGGCACAAATCCCTAATTTCGAAACTGCCCTCCTTCGATTTATATCCTTCCATCTGTGTCTTCATCTTTAATTTCCTTTCTGGACGATCTATAGCTGCGGTTGTAGATGGCCACTGTTCTTCTGAAGTTATTAATAGTGGTGTTAATCAGAGCTCTGTCCTGTCACCCACTCTTTTCCTTTTATTTTTCAGTGATCTATTAAATCGCACTTCCAGTCCTATTCATTCCTATGCCGATGATTCCACTCTTCACTTTTCCATCCCCTTCACAAAGCGTCCATCTCAACAGTCACTCCATGCTTCGTGTAGGATGGCTGTGATGCAGCTGACCTCTGATCTTTCTACTATTTGTGATTGCGGCAGAGAAAACTTTGTGGCTTTTAATGCATCCAAAACTCGGTTCCCTCATTTGTCTACTCGTCACAATCTTCCACACGGCTATCCCCTTACCTTCAACAATACACAACTCAATCTTTCCTCTTCTCCTAACATTCTTGGCGTTTCCTTTTCTCATGATCTTTCCTGTAAAGATCACACATACTCTCTAAAACAGCTTCTAAGAGGTTAGGTGTGCTGTACCGACTCGCCAGTTTCTTCACCACCACTCGGTTGCTGTCTCCGTACAGCCCTGTATGGCAGAGCATTTTTTAACCTAGTGAGTGGGCGACATGAATGTCACCCAGTGAAGAAAATTAATCGCCCAGTAAATGAAATTTTAGGGTACTGGGCGACAAGGAATTTTCAAAATTTGTAAAAATAGAATTGTCTTGGAAGCCATATAAATACATATAATACATGCACATATGCCACAATTAGAACTGTTTATCCTAAATGTAAATATGACATTTACATTGAATATTTATATATAGATAATGCTAGTGTTATTTCAGACCACACGGGGATGGTGGCCTGATTAGGGAACATCCGGATCCATAGTATCCTTAATTCAGGGGTGTGCTGGGACCGGTTCGGTCCGGTTCGCCTGGACCGGTTGTTAAATTTTGATTGGATCACCGAACCGTTTGTTTGTTTTTAACAAATATTTAAGTCAGTAGAAATTTATTTATATCTAAATTTTTTTAATTTTTTCAGGATTTTATAGAAAAATATAGGTAGTATCACAAGCAGTGGTCGTTTCAATATTTATTTATTTTTTGATGAAAAATTAGTTTATTTTTAGATAATTATGTCATTAGTGAGTATAAAGAATATGTTAAATAATTTCTGCCAAACGGTTACAAAATGCTGTTTGGAAAAGCTAAAATGTGTTGGCTTCCGGGGCTCCGGCCCGGAACCCGCTGGGGGAGCTACCGCTCACCCTAGACCCCCTAGCTTAATGATTCGCGCCATTGGCGCTCGCCGATTTACACCCCTACCTGTATCAGAACCGGTCGTTAAGAAATTGGCAGCACACCCCTGCCTTAATCCTCCCCCCCCCCACTTCCCGATCTGCCTTTGTCGCCCAGTGGGAAAAGCTTAAAAATGCTCTGCTGTATGGAGTACGCTTTTGATGCGTAGGGTGGCTCAACCAACGCAGCTCTACTTGCCTGTGTGGAATCAAAGGCTTTTCGATTCATAAGTTCGCCGCCTCTTACTGACTGTCTTCAATCCCTCTCTCTTTACTATCGCTATTATAACGGACACTGTTCTTCTGAACATTCTAACTGTATGCCTCCTCCTTTAAGGAGAGCACGCAGTACCAGACTTTCGGCATATTTTCATTCCTTTTCTGTCCACCTCTATAACGCAAGGGTTAATCGGTATTTTCAATCTTTCATCTACTCAACCGGTCAACCCTGGAACAGTCTTTCTCAATCCATCTTTCCCCTTGTCTATGACCTCCAATCTTTCAGATGCAGAGTATCCAGGCATCTCAAAAACCTTGGACCTTGATTTTGGCTCTCTTCTTCCTCTATAGGTGGGGGCCGTTTTTGCGGGTATTCACCTTTGTCCTCTCCTTCTTGCATAAAAAAAAATACAGTATATACTGTGTCTGTCAATCTACCAGTTACATCAGCGACTTTGATTGTGTTCAGTATTTTAATGGTGACTGTTCTCTGCGTTTAGATGATGTACAGACCCGTAGATGGTTCAGATCCCACGTAAAGATTTTGATCTCCTCCGTCGTATGACCTTTGCTGTTGCGAAGGAGGTTAACTGCAAACATTATTAATTCTCTCTCTCTCTCTCTCTCTCTCTCTCTCTCTCTCTCTCTCTCTCTCTCTCTGCAGTTTACATCAATTTCCATGAGCTTTAAGACGCGTTTCTCTATGAAGTTAAGCCTACCACGTTTTCCCCAAAGCTTTTTCATTGATCTTATCGTTTGCTTTTCTCCAAATACACAAACACCAAAAGCCTTTTCTGCTATTCATGTGATCCTCCGATTAACGTGTCATGTGATCCTTTCTCTTACGTTTGTACTCTGGGGATGGTAAAGAAAGATAAACTCCAATTAATTAGAGGACCCATCCTAAGACGAGGTAAAGCGATCATTTCAATAACAAGTCGCATGTCAAAATTTTAAAATAATAAAAAATCACCAGAAACAAAACTAAGAATAAAAGTTTTATTTCAACAGAGAAACAGCTTTACTAATGCTATATCAGAATTTTGAACCAGATGACCAAAAATTCATTTACTCTTAAGTTATTAACATTTCTGATGCCTGTAAGCTATTTTGCTCATACACCCAAACATAATTATTACTTCCCTATCGCTTTTTAATTAAATTCCAATTTTCGTTCTTTTTGTTGTATTAGCTTTCCTATGTTTCTGGTGTATTTTAATTAAATATTTGTTCATTCCTATGAATAATATAATTTAATACAAACAATGATATTATTAATTATTCTACAAAATCCCCCAAATCAACTGCTTTCATGGCACTCTCAATGTCTTCCAAATACTACTCACTCATTCAACACGTTTTCTATTTTTCACATAAATGACCCACTTGCACTAACATGGCCTTCCTGTTATCCTTAATGCATTGTCATTCGTACTAACAGACTAACTTTTCTGCTTCATATACTCCGGGTAATTTTCCACGATCCAATTAAAGGGCTACGACACGTCTCCATATAACGACAATAATTTTTTTCTATCATGGCATGGTCGCCAAAACTTGGTTAATTTTTTAATGAGTTTTTACAGATGTGGAGGAGAGGTCTTAGTTTTCGCGATTTACCGTCAAGGTCTTCACAACGCGTTCATCATGATTCGTGTCGGATCTCCAAGTTACCCATGAAAGAGTCTGTATCCCCTTGTCCATAGCCGGATTATCAAGGGGGACAGTGGGCACTGTGCCCAGGCCCTACGAAGGTTTTAGGGCCTACGAAATTTGGGAAATATGTATTTTCACTGTGGTGTGGCCTATGAAGTTTTATAGGCCAACAGAATAAATTAAAAAATTCTGTAAAGTTTGACAAGAGAGAAATAGATTATAGACATAAGACTAAGTGATCATAGACGTTAATTTAGTATCTATTTGCTTAGTGCTTAGACACCCACCACACCTGACTGGCCTGAAACCAACTAAGATCTAATAAAAATCACAAAGGAATAAGTAAACTCCACTTTAAGTTTATTTTCATAATGAATAACCGAATATATTTGTTAGAACATGCAAAAACCGTAATACAACAGTCAGACTAACCCCAAATTATGGAGCTACTTCGTAGCCTCTCAGCCTGTGTCAACAAACTCATTAGTTGCTGTGTTATCCACAAGTGGCAGCACGCACGGAGCTGGCGCGATGTTTATGTTTGTTATGTTTTATAATTAATATAGTTAGCTATAGTGCTAACAGAACAAGCACATTCACAAAGAAACAATTTGGATCTAAGTTAAAATAAGGCACATAAATAGACGGTACATCGGCAAATTTAGGGGCCTACGATAGAAAAGTGTCCAGGGCCTACTAAACCCCTAATCCGGCCTGACCCCTGTCACTTCTACCATGACCTGAAGTTTAGGAAGTGTAGCGTGTAGCTAATTTCTTTTGTAGCCTATAAAATTTCACTGCAAAATATGCTGCTGGAACATTGCGTGATAAGTCCCGAGAATGACTATTTGTATTTAACGAAACAAACGTCCCTCGATGAATAGATGAGGCCAGTCTTTCCATAATCCCAGATCCCTCTCCATGTACGCAAAACCACCATGATTTTATAAGTTTTACTTTTTTCTGAGAATTCAGCGGACCATCAAAAATCTAATCGTTTCCTGGTACCAATCCGCGGACCAGCGGTCAGTAATCACTGTACTGCATTGTTACATTATTTAATTTTTTTTTGCAAGAAGGAAGGACAAAGACGAATACCCGCAAAACCCTTTCGTCGTGGAAGGTAGAAATCAAGGTCCAAAGTTTTCGAGATACCCGAACACTGCGTTTGAAAGATTGAAGGTCGTAGTTAGTGGGAAAGATGGATTGAGGAAGGTTGTTCCAGAGTTGACGGGTCGAGTACAGGCACTGGTCATTGCACTTAAAATGCATTTAATATTTATTTACATAATGGAAGTTAATTTTTCCTTCTACTACTTTTTTCATTCATTTCATTATCATTTGCATTCATTTGTTGAAAAAGACGCTTGTTAAATGGGTTATGCTGTTTTGTTGCCATCTCTTCACATTAAAGACTTTCTTTCCTTCATTTACAATCTTAAAAGAGTCGAAAGATTTCGCTCAAATAAAAATTAATTAGGAGTGAGGAGTGCCGGAAGCTGGCACAGAGCTCAGACCAATTAACGCGGTCCATTGCGCTAACTCCTCAACCATTATTATCAGAATCATCGGGAGTCGAACCCCGACCTCGCTGTCTTTCCTTCGCGTATAATTCCAGTCAAATGGAGAACGTTTTATATCGCGCACAAACCAACTAACGATTCGTAGCTCCCAAATTATAAAGGGTGTCCGAAAAGCGCGCGTATCCATCGGGAAATACATCGAAAACTCTTTAACTCGATGGGGAATGCATTTATGTACGCGACCATACCATAAATGTTGAAAAGGCTCCCCATTCAGCTCAAAACGCGTTAATGAAGTTAATTAGTTGATTAAACGAATTAATTAATGTAATTTCCACTGGGTAAAAACTTTTTGGACGCGCTTTTTAAAATATTTTTGTCATTCTTTGTTGGACTTAAAATTTTCCATCGTTGATGAAAAAAATATATTTTGGGACTTCATCCTTAATTAATGATTAAATAAAAATAAATATAAAAATACAGAAATAAATAAATGAAGAAAACCAAAAAAAATGTTTTAATATACAGGGTGTCCCGTAAGTCTGGACCCATAGGGAAAAATAATAAAATTACAAAATAGTCCAAAAATTTATTTATAATATATTTTTTCATTATTTTTATTATTATTTTTATTATTTTTTTTATTATGATCTTACTCCGCTGGAGTTTTATTTGTGGGGCCACTTGAAAGCCAAAGTGTACGAGGTCAAACTTCAGAACATTTTCCACCTTAAAGCACGCATTGTGGAGGCGTGTCAAGAAATTTCTGCGACTGTGATTCAGAAAGTGCTGTCGCAGTGGAGATTGCGTCTTCAACTATGTGTGCGACACAACGGCGGACACTTTGAACAGATTATGTAATAAATTTTTGGACTATTTCGTAATTTTATTATTTTTCCCTATGGGTCCAGACTTACGGGACACCCTGTAATAAAATATTGAACCCATGGATCTAAATCAGTTAATACTCGTATCCAAATCCGATTGCAGAGAAAATTTTCAGACTTTGAATCCTAATTGTAATTTTAATCTATCCAAAATGTTCTCGAATCTGGATTTGCTCACCTATTATCTTTCTCCCTCTATCAATTATTATTTATTTATTTACTGTATTGCGCGTTCTTGTCTTCCCTACGCAATCGCAACAATCCTTAGTATACATACACAGCTCATTGGACACGAACGTGCGTATCACGACATTAGCAGTGTCGCGGTGGTTTATCTCTATAAATGCTACTTTATAATGAAAAAAGGGGATATCATTAAAGCTAGGTTAAGTTAGATTACGCTAGGTTAGGTAAAGTTTGGATAAATTTATTAGGTTTCATAGACTGGGCAAATGTTACGCTACAGAATTGAATGTGAAAATGTCGCGATTTTGTAAGGTAGTTAAATGTGTGTGTGTGTGTGTTGAGTTTGAAATCGGTTCTTGTTTGGGACGTAATCTAGTTGGTAACACTATGAATTGGATCTGGATTAAACCTTTCAGTTTCAACGAATCCAACTCGATATCTCGGCTGTTTTCAGCGCAATAAGTGATCAAAAATTCAATCTATTTCAATTTCATTCCACTCAATGCTTTTCGTTCAATAGAAATTGTTGTTTATTCTGTCCAATTCGATAAGTGATTTATTTGCGCTCAGAATGCATCAGCAAACTTCCGACTAACGGTTTATTTAAACAAATAATTAATAGTAATTCTTGCTGGATTGTTCAATATCTTTCGTAACCCCCTTCGGCTTTACCTTCGATCTCAACACTCTCAGGCTACATCGTCTGAACGTTCATAGACACGGAAGAAAGTCACGTAATACAGTATATGTTTATCTTTTACTCAAAACCTACGAATACCACGCTCATATTGTATAAAATTTTGCGCACGTTTGTTAAATGGAGAAAAGCAAGTCGGTCAATAACTACAAAAGAACACACTCCTCAAAATTTTGAGCTTCGTTTCCAAAGCCAGCGAGTCATAATTTGTGAAGCTGCATTTAAAATTTAAGTGACTCGTGGGCTTAAAGTGAATTTTATGCTCTCAGTGGCCTAAAATTTTCTGTTCGAAATTTTTGTATAAAATGATTTACGTGTTATGATGCGAGCGCGGACTGACTAGATATAGGTAGGCTTTGCTTTATTAATGCTAAAGCCCATGAAAGCCAAGCGCTTAAAGGCAAAATTAGCGTAAAATATATATCAGTACCCCTTAACTTTGTTGTATGTTCCGTGTTAAAATTATCGTAATATTTTATCAGTAGAGTTTTATTTCTTTACTGAACAGACCCAATGTCGCTTAACTTCGCTGATTTAACTGGAAGCGGTTATTTCGACGTGGTAATCACATAACTCTAAAGTAATTAAAAGGAGTACTGAAGAATAGCGAAAAATAAATTTGACAAAACACTTTATCGAACGATACTTTTTTGTAAAGTCACTTTGAGGAAATTTTTAAAGTTTATACAAGGTATGAATTTGGAGATAATTCCTTAAAAGGAAAAGTTTTTAGAAGTTTCTAACTTCACAAACAAGTTATTTACAGAGGTTGTTTAAGGCTGTTGAAAAAGATTGTAAGGGGTTCCAAAAAACGTTAGTCCCCCATTTGCAGCTTAAATGTTTACTTATATCGAAATAGTTTTTAGTGATTATAAAAATATATAAAATTCTTTATTTATTGCAGGTATTAAAATTACTCTAGCTGATAAAGTGATAATATAATGGCTTCTCAATTAATTGGTGATTCGGAGAGGCAACGTGTGATAGATCGCATACGAGCAATAACATTTCGGGAAGCTCGTGATGCTGGAGCCACCTTTATAACACGTTCATGGGTTGCCAAAAAGTTGCGAAGAAGTGAGGACTTCGTCAAAAGAAATTGGAATAAAACTTTGGATGAATGTGAAATCGATACAACCAAATCTGGGCACCCAAATTTGCCACTCTCTCAGGAAAAAAAGGACATCATTGAAAGCGGTACGCGTAAGCGGAAAAACAGCTGTGCTAAACTTTCTAGAGAGATCGAAGTGTTGAGAGGAAAGATCGTTAGTGGTGAGATCATTCGACTGTACCGTCATAGGCAAGGTTTAAAGCCTTGGCATGAACTTCTAAAGCCAAGAAAAACTCAACTTAACATCGATGACAGAATGTGGTTTGCCCATTATCTTGAAGATTAGGATGTGGATGATTTCATCATTTAGCTGTCTCCGATGATTTTTTTGTTTACGTAACACGTCGGCCTAACTACCAAAATGATCGAGTGTGGGCCACAACACCAGATGAAATCGATGACAATGAACATTATCGCGAATTATTAAAAAGTCCAGACTGTGTTGGTGTGTTTGTTTTGTTCACTGCAAAGAAGCTCATGTGGGTGCTGAAGCCAAGTGGTCAGAGTTGGGATGGACAGTATTTTCGTAATATTATTCTATCCCAGCATGTCATTCCTTTTCTAAGAAACCCAAACAATGTTATGGGTGTCGATCAGGTCACACTTCTGCACGATAAGGCCCCCTGCTTTAAGGCATTAGCCACTCGACAGTTGTTGCGGAACCATGAGATCGATTTCTTTGGAAATGAAGAATGGCCAGGAAATTCTCTTGACCTGAACGTCTGTGAACACATTGGATCAGTTATAAAGGACAAGGTTGAATGTCTCTTGTTTCAAGAACCTGCATCAAATCGATTTTCGAAGGATACAATGACGCAACACATTGAAACTGTTTTAGCAAATTTGCGTAACGATCAAGATCTATTCACGTCACTTTTGGCAAGCTACCCAAAGCGAATTCAGGCTGTCTTGGAAGCCAATGACGGGAACACCAAGTTTTAATTGTTTCTCATTAAGTGCAGGATTAAATTATCTTTTGTAAGGTATGTTTAGTTTTACTGTACCTCTAATGGTTTAGGCCATGGGCGGGGGGCAAAGGTTTATTGGAGCCCCGTCGAACATCGTATTGATGCCAATTTTGTTCTTATCGCTTCAGTTTTCGGGTGGATTGATTGAAAGTCCAGTTCAGACAATTAAAACAAAAATTATCGTAATTTTGGCGAAATTTTTCTTGAAAACAGAAAATTTCGAAAACAAAGGTACATAAAAAATTACTAATTGGAATTATTGCGTTTTTCTTTTGATATTTCATTCCTTTTTGGTGAGGGTAAAATTGAATTTTCAAAAACAAAACCCAGTCATTACCAATGTAGTAATTTTCTTTTTATACTTTATAGAAATTTTGTGTTCCTAAGCTAACATTTTCCCGTAACTGTACATCGGATTATTTAACGAAAGCCTTTGAGATAGGTTCAGAGAAAAGACAAATTTTACGATGGCTGATCAAAATATGGGTGGATCGTCTACTGAACCGATACTAATTTGCTTACATCATATAGCAATTGAAATTAAAATTAAAAAATAATATTCACTTGAAATTAAGTTTGTTGACAAATTTTTGATAAAAAGGCATTGAAATAGGAGCAAAGAGTTGGAAATCAATATGGTCTCTATGTTCAGTAAATATTCTCAGTTAAGAGAAGTTGAATTAAGGAATTTAAGAAAAACGCGATAAGAAATTAATATATTAGAAGCGCAACAAGAGCGTTCGGACTATACCAACTTCTTCTTCACCTGACGAAGACCTTAGAATAGACCGAAAGTTCGTGCCCTTAACCCTTTAACTGTTCCCATTTTCACCACATACTTGACCCTCCCATGCGCAAAAAATAAAGGTATTTAAAAAAAAATTAGCATATGAAATGATGCTATAGCATGCAAAAGTGTAAAATATACATGAAAAAGTGATAAAAATTAACTCTATGTTGGCCGAGTGATGTTTTGAGTAGGGGGAAGGTCGGGCGGGCGACCGCTCCTGGGGCGCTTATTTACACGCTGGCACAAGATTTGTTGTGAATAGCATGAAGAAATATGTAATTATTTCACTAAACATACTAGAAAATAACTAATATTACTGTACACGTTCACAATATATATATTCTATATATATATATAATATATATATATATATATATATATATATATATATATACTATACATATTTTTAGCATTTTTTTACTCTTTAGGACTCGCTCATAGTGTAGTAGTTTCTGAAACAATCACCTACGCACAAAGCAGCATCACATTCCTTGCACTTAGCACCGGTGTCTCTTCTCCTTTGTTCTCGCCTTGTGGTATGCCTGCAGATATTACAGTGTCTTTGTCCCTTTTGTCTCTTTCCTGATGCTGGCAAATATTCAAGAAAGTGCCTGAAAATATATTCCTTGGCTTTGAGACTATCTGGGCTGAGGCTACTAGTACTTGCACGGCCAGGGTTGAGTTTAGTCACAGTAGCATACTTCTCCAATAGCTAAAAAACCAATCTGTGACTAAAGTCTTTCAGTGACACTCTGTTGCCAGTTTTTGACAAGATAAAACTTTTACGCATTCAGGAGGGTCACATCCACCAAGTGAAAGAATAGTTTTATACCATTTTTCTGATTTGCGTACACAATAGTTTTATACCATTTTTCTGATTTGCGTACACAAGTCACTGACCCAATCCGCGTGTCAGATTTGTTGTCTATTAGACGCACGTTTTCCGCATAGTCCAACAGTACATCTTGTTTCTTGATTTTTGTATTTGTTTTACGGTCAGTTTTACCACTGTATAACATTTTTCCTTTGTGCACTGTTGTCAAAAGGGTCGCATCACGCTTGTGACGCCATTTTAGAGCTAAAATATTGTCTGTTTTCCGCAAATGGCAGTCACCTTCTGGATATCTTTCGGAAATTTGGCATATATTTTCTATTCTCCCTTACTGTGCAACATGCCCCAGTGTCCCGGTGTTTTCCCGGCATATATACGTGTGGCTACTACGCAGCCCATAAATCAGCTACCAATCAGTTGGGTATTCAAAGACGCAGGAAAATTGACAACGTCGAGTGACGTTTACGGAGCAGTTTACGATTGTGTGTCAATGTACGAAGCATTTTATAAAGGTACGTCAGATGACGCGCGAAGAAGTTTACAACGCCACGTCTGGTGACGCGCGGAGGTTAAAGGGTTAATAATTAATTTCTTATCGTGACTAATTTCCCGTACGATGCACATACACAAATTCTATAGGTATTATAATTCCCACATAAATTTATATTTAATAAAATCCTGTTTGATTTTGATGGAATCGTTTCTATAATTTTATAGAAACTGGTGAAATTCAATATATTGGATTCATATATCATTAACCCTTTAATGATAAAAGGTACAAATTGCTAACGTCTCAAATACACGCATTCATAACTTAACCCTACAAAAATTCAGGGCTTAAGGGTTTAAGGTTAACTGTACGAGGATTAGGGTTTTATAAAATTTATATTTATACATCAGTAACTATACGAATTTATTTTCTGTAATACATGAAAGTGGCTTAACTGTTCTAAATCTTCTTACATTGAGATAACATCTCGTATAAAGAAAAACATTCAAATGTATTTAGAATAACAATGATAATGATAATAATAATAATAATAAACCAATGAAAAGGTAAGAGAGGGATTGTCCCTACGAGGTAGCGCATGCGTCATGTGGTTTTATGTTATATATGAGGTTACAATATGCGATTTGTGGAATCTCTCTCTCTCTCGAACATAATATGTTCGACGTTTTTGTGACGATACCAAGTAGTTGATATATGATTAGCACAAATATATTATTATGTTAATTTGTAGAACCATGCTCTCAAGTGTACGATTTCTATGTGTACATAACGTAATTGTCGAGCTAGTTCATATATTCTCCTCTTTCCTGTAAAATTTCCTTCGTTACTTTACCAGGGTCAAGGTATTTTCTTCAACCTTTTTTCGTACTCGCCTCTGGCGGAGGGTGGGGAAAGAGCCTTATGCTCTTCTAACCACTTTTATGCTGTTGCTAGAATAATTAAATACTACACTAGTTCAATAACAGGAACCTCCCAGAGTGGACCGAAAGGTCTTTGAGGCTTCCTCTTGTCCTTGTAACTACTCGTAACTCTCTCTCTCTCTCTCTCTCTCTCTCTCTCTCTCTCTCTCTCTCTCTCTCTCTCTCTTCTGTATGGGATCAACAACGTCGACTGTTCTAAACTTTTTACACTAAACACGAACTCAACTCGAAGTAACGGTTGCAAACTTGAACCCAAACCGTTTAATACAAATATTTGCAGTAACTTCTTCACGTACAAGATTGTCAATCACTGGAATAGGCTTTCTCCTGAAATCGGTTGCAGCTCTTCCGTCAATGCGTTCAGACACAATCTTTATCTAGTATTAGACGATCTCGTCGAGAAGATCGACGTTCCAATGTGTATGATGTTCGTGTGTATATGTCCAGTCGGCAACTGTCCTATAAAATTTCTCGGCAATTTTTTCCCCCAATTGCCGAGTGTTTTCTTTATTTTCAAACCTGCCTACTGTGGATGGGGAGGATGAGAGGAGGAAAAAGCCTTCTTGCTTTTCTGTGGTAACTCTTCTGTCTGTGAGTGGTGTGCGTTTGAACAAAATCTACGGGTGCCACCTAGAATCGACTGTAAAGCTGTTGTGGTTCCCTCTTTTCCTTATAACTCTCTCTCTTTCTCTCTGTATATAATATATATATATATATGGACGTGTTGTAAACTACACCTCTAGAGATCCGGCTGAAGAGAGCTATAGAAAAGTTCCAATTGAAAACGCCTTTCGATCCGTTAAAAAGTGCGTCCCAATTTCTAATCTGTTTTATTCGTCCTCGTTTAGAAAGATTCATTATATCAGATATCTGGAAATAAATCAAGTCGGGAATGTTTTCGCATTTCAAATTACGGCGTTGCTTTCAATTTGCCGTTCATAAATTAGAGTTGAAATGAAAAAAATTAACCTAATTTGGTTTTGGAGAGACGCGTGGTAACAGAGCCTCTATGTTAATTTCCATGCAGATATTTTGGGGTATACTACCCGTCAAAGGGGTATCCTAGTGGAAGAGCAATGGGCTGTTAATTTGAAAGGCTTACGTTCGAAACTCGGCTCGGAGTTTGATTTCAGCAATTGAGGTGCTGCTTTTGCATGGATCTTCCTTCGTCGGGTAGTGGTTTAGTTTCCACGTAAAGGCGTAGGTCCCCTTCGTCATATGGCGTTAAAGGTTACGAAGGTTAAACAACCCAATATCATTATTATTATTATTATTTAGAAAGTCGATATCAGCCTATATCTTTATAAAGGATTTAGTAACATTTAATTTCCAATATTCTGAATAGTTTTTATTTTCAGTTAAGAAACACAGTACTGAAAATAAAAAAACTATTAAGAATATTGGAAATTAAATGTAAATCCTTTATTTATTTATTTATTATTATTATTATTATTATTATTATTATTATTATTTATTATTATTATTATTATTATTATTATTATTATTATTATTATTATTATTATTATTATATTATTTTAAGGGCTACGTCACGTCGTAGCCAATGTCATAACACCGTTTCCCGTTGATCAGCGAAGTTAAGCGACATTGGGTCGTTCAGTAGTTGGGTAGGAGACCGTCCTCCGTTTCCAGGCTATGTAGCGACCCCTGGTTCCGATCTCACGTAAAGGTGTAGGTCCCCTCCGTCATACGAGCTTAGATGTTGCGAAGGAGGTTAAATAACAGGGTTGGTACCCAAAAACCCACCCAAAATCCAGCAAAAACCCAACCTAAAAACTCTCATCAATTTACTTCTCATAAACTTTTTTTTAACTTGTCATTTTTTATAATATGGTTATGGAGTCTTATATTAACAACTATAAACTATAATTAATGCGATAAGGCCAATATAAACTAAAATTTCCAGAAACTATTTATTTGACATGTTTCATTATGAACCTTATATCTAATACTGTATCTAATTTATCTATCTTCTAATTGGCTACCTATATCTAAAAATAAATCAGGTTTCTTTTCAGCTTTATAATTTAAATAATTTAAGCGGTACCTAATATTGATTAATTATTGATCAGTATGTTCAGCATCTTTTGACCTTAGGTGGCGGTAGATTCGAACCAACATTTCTGCCTTTTCTTTCCCTAACCTATTTCGCATTTTACTCCATACCAAGCCAAACGTTGAAAAAAAAATCTTCCCAATGATCCGGAACTGGCCGGACAACTATAAATAGATCTCGTAAATTTAGCAAAACCTAATGGCAACCTGGTCTCTTTTTATTTCTTTCATTTCAACAATTTTTCACCAATTAGTAGCTGATGTAGAGCTCACTATACTATCGTTGAATAAATAAGGAGGAAAAATTAGTGCGTCTTTTAAGCGGAATGCATTATATCCTGCCATGTATTCTGAATTTATTTCAATCAGCCATTCTTCAGCCTCTTCCTCTTGAACTCTATTCAGTTTTTGTCCTGAAAAATAATAGAACTGTGTGGAAACAAAAATAAAGCTAATAATATAGATTATATAATTTATGTTATGGTATCTAATTTATGCTAATTGTTATCTAATATGGCAATGCCAGATGATTTGATTCAGATTAGAGAAAACTCTTCTGCCCATACAGTTGAGTTACTTATGTTTTATATATTGATAGCAGTGATGTAGGTCTCGAGATCGGTCTCGGTCTCGAGACCGATCTCGAGACCCAATTTGCAGATCTCGATCTCGATCTCGGTCTCTGCTATTTAGATCTCGGTCTCGATCTCGGTCTCGACAGACGCGGTCTCGGTTTTTCTCCCCGAGACCTTTCGAGACCTCTCGAGACCGTAATGAAAAATATATGTTATTGGCATACTCATGATGGTGGCTTGGTTGAACAGATACAATTCAGAATGTTTATGAAAGTTTGTAAAAGTAAGGGACTCTAGATATTCACTAATCAGTCACCCTGTTTTGAGTTGCCACGTTTGTCTTGCGGGGTGTGTGTGGGTCTGGACTTTATTAGGTTAGTGCTACAAAAAAATTTGCCCCCCCCCGCCCCCGTCAGATTAATTTTAGTGAAAATGGAAACACTAAATAGAGAATTATATACATTATATACAGGGTGGGCGGAAAGTAGCTCCCTATTTTGGATTGGTAAAAAAATACGTATATTATCCATTTATTTCAGAAGAAATAATATGAAAAGGTAGGCATACATGGTAGGTTTTCTCTAAAATTCAATGTGGGCTCCAACTCTTTCCACCAGCTTCTGGAGCCGCCCAGGAATGGCGTCCACTGACTTTAGCAGGAACTCCGGCGGGATGGAGGACATGACTTCCCGAATTCGGTCCTCCAGTTCTTCCAATGTCCTCGGTTTGGTGCGGTAGACTTCTTCCTTTACCACACCCGAAAGAAAGAAGTCGCACGGTTACCGCTGAAAAACGGCAGAATCGGTTCAGTGTAACGGTGTGGTGTGGTATGACCTCAGATCAGGTTGTGGGCCCGTTCCTTCTGCGCAACACCATGAATGCTGAGCGGTACCTTGCTATGTTGCGAAACGAGGTCTGGCCGGTTGTCAGCACATGAGAGAACATCGACGATCTGATATTTATGCAAGATGGCGCCCCTCCGCACTTCGCTCTTGTTGTCCGTGAGTGGCTGGATGCCCACTTCCCTGAGCGTTGGATGGGTCGTCGTGGTCCACATCAATGGCCAGCCAGGAGCCCCGACTTGACACCGTGCGACTTCTTTCTTTGGGGTGGGTAAAGGAAGAAGTCTACCGCACCAAACCGAGGACATTGGAAGAACTGGAGGACCGAATTCGGGAAGTCATGTCCTCCATCCCGCCGGAGTTCCTGCTAAAGTCAGTGGACGCCATTCCTGGGCGGCTCCAGAAGCTGGTGGAAAGAGTTGGAGCCCACATTGAATTTTAGAGAAAACCTACCATGTATGCCTACCTTTTCATATTATTTCTTCTGAAATAAATGGATAATATACATATTTTTTTACCAATCCAAAATAGGGAGCTACTTTCCGCCCACCCTGTATATAAGTGGGTGGACATTGAAGTACTGATAAAGATATTAAAGTAGAACTTAAAGAGGAAATAAAAGGTACCGTATGTTATAATTTCATTATAAATTTTTAAAATTATCACAGAATTCATTATACCGGTATATTTTTTATCATTAAAATTCATTATAGATCTCTTTGGGCTGAGTGAATGTTGAATTAATGTCATATATATATATATATATATATATATATAATATATATATATATATATATATATATATTATATATATATATATATATGAAAATTATTTCACGAAAGTAACACGTGAAAAATATTTATGATGAATAAAACCACGAAGGAAAGGAAACAGAATGGTGCTCAAGCGCTTTCGTCTAATGACATCCTCAGGAACATTGTTCCTGAGGATGTCATTAGATGAAAGCGCTTGAGCACCATTCTGTGTTTCCTTTCCTTCGTGGTTTTATTCATCATATATATATATATATAATATATATATATATATATATATATTATTTATACCTTATGCTAATTGCCATGCCTCTGTTTATAGTACCGATATGTCAATTTATTTTTCATAGAAATGGTGTTGGAAAAATGCTATACAGGAAACTCAAGCACGGAGAGTGAGCAGATACAGAGAGACAGCGCTCATTCTCACAGCAGCGATGACGAAATAAAACAGAGTCAAACCAAAGTTCCGAGACTAATGGCAAAATATCAAAGCTATCGGTCCAAGCAGAAGAACATTGAAACTGGGAAGATTTTGAACCGCAGGGAACAGTTGCGGCGGTACCTCTTAGAGATCGATGAATCTCATATTTTAGACAACTGCTCTCCACTCCAATAAAGTTTTGGCACCAGAAAAAGGATAAATTCCCATCACTGGCCAATATTGCCACGACTATTTTAACAGTGCCTGCCTCTAGTGCTACAATTGAGCGTGTATTTAGCCATGGAGGCATAATAATGAGGCCCCACAGAAGTCGAACTTCAGCAGATCTTCTGAGCATGTTGATGTTCCTTAAGTGTAATGAGCACCTATCATACTTTAAATAAATGCACAAGTCAAACTGGGTAGTGGGTACGGTCATTACACCTTCTGTAACAGATATAAAAAGTAAATAAATAAAAAGTACGTGTATGTATATATATATATATATTCATTTGTTAATTTATAGGCTACATTTTTTGCATTCAACACACTACATCTGAGAAAGTAATTATTAGTTTATTAATATACTTAACAGTCTAATTTCCATAGTAGTGTAAAACAAATTGAAAGGGCATGATCTTGGTCTCGATCTCGATGTCGGTCTCGAATTTTAAGGGTCTCGATCTCGGAAGGTAGATCTCGATCTCGAACCTTTGATCTCGGTCTCGATCTTGGTCTCACAGGATCAGGTCTCGGTCTCAGTCTCGGACTTGGTGGTCTCGACTACATCACTGATTGATAGTAGTTAAGCATTTAGGTCCTATTTACCTTCATACTTTGGGTCAGTTATACAGGGTGGGGCACGGGAATCAAGTGTTTTTTGAATAGCTAGTAATCGGCCATTAGGAATGGGAGGGGCGTGCGGTAGGTAGCATTCCATTCCTGGGTTCATAGCATTTAACTTTAACTAACACTCACCTTTATCTTTCAGGTGCCATCATGGAGCAGTGGACGTTAGAACACCGCATGTTCGCGTATGATCATTTTGTTAGGAGTGGCGAGTCAGTGACAGCAGTTCAGCGTGCGTTTCGCCGCAGATTCAACATTCATCGAAATGACTCTGTTCCCGCTCGTGACACAATCTTACGTTGGTTAACAATCTTCGAACAGGAGGCTCAATAATGAAAACAAAACCGAAGGGGCCGCAACGCACTGTGCGTACTCCAGAGAACGTTGAAAGGGTCAGACAAGCGATGTTGCAAGCCAGGCCGCTCTGCTCGGAGACATTCAGCTGCACTCGGATCAGCAATCGTACTGTTAGACGGATTTTGCATGAAGAATTACATTTTCACCCATACAAGTTAGCGATGGTGCAGGAATTGAATGTAAACGATTGCCCCCAACGACTGAATTTTGCACAGGAAATGCTTGCACTTTATGAGCAGAATGAAAACATGATGGTGGTAATGAGTGATGAAGCCCATTTCCACCTTAATGGGGCCGTCAACAATCAAAACTGTCGGATTGGGCTGCTGAAAATCCGCGACAACTCCATGAAAAACCGCTGCATAGCCCTAAGGTTACAGTTTGGTGCGCGGTGGGAAAGTTTGGCGTCATCGGTCCCTATTTCTTCGAACAAAATGGGGTTACCGTTACCATAACATCTGGGCGTTACATTGAGATGGTGAACACCTTTTTCATCCCTGAGTTACGAAGAAGGCGTATTGCTCGTCGACATTTGTGGTTTCAGCAAGATGGGGCCACGCCACACACCGCCAGAGCGTCAATGGCTGTTCTTCGCCCCTGTTTCCCAACCATCTCATTTCGAGATTTGGTGACATTGCATGGCCCCCTCGGTCCCCTGACTTGTCCACATGTGACTTCTTTCTATGGGGGTACCTCAAGTCACGTGTCTACGAGGACAAGCCCGTACATTAGATGCATTGAAGGAAGCGATCCGTCAACAAATCATCCAAATCAACAGAGACCTGCTGGGAAGAGTGGAGGCCAATTTTCGTAAACGCCTTCAACAATGCGTCGACGGCCAAGGACATCATATGCCAGATATAATTTTCGGTACATGATTATTATGACATGAAATGCTATGTTCTTACGAATGTTGTTCTACCAATATATTTTCTTTACAAAAATAAATATCATTTTCCTGATTATTCCAAAAACACTTGGTTCCCGTGCCCCACCCTATATTTGCCAAAAGATGACATGGCTCCATAGCTTTTTTAAATCTCTTAATAATATCTTCTTTGTATGGAGCTAATTTTTCATCTTGGATTAAATTGAGCCAAATTTCAACAGCATCAGATAATGTTGCATTACACTAGGCAACAAAGATTTTGTTACAGAAGACCAAATAGGTGCTCCTAGCTAATTTCGGTATGCTGATTTCAAATCTATAATTAGATTTTTTCTATCACGTCTAGATTTTGTGTAAAATGCAAATCACTTTTAGTAAAATTTTCTACCACGTCCAGATTTTGGTTTTAATCGGCTTAATGCCAGTAATATGAAACTTGCTTTTCAAGGTTAAAGCAATTTTTTTTGCCAACTATATACAAATTCGAACAATTTTGATAAATAAAATTTATCCCGAGTTGGCAACACTGAGTCAAGAGCATAGTAACGGGCAACGGCCCAACGGTCAGTCGCTACGTGACAGTCAAGCAGAACGGTTGTTGAAGCTCTCTGCTGATGAGCAAGTGACAGGTTGTGGTGACTTGTGTGTTTTTATAGCATTTGTTTTGTACTACGGTGTGTATTTCTTTTTATTTTGCACATCGTAATAATTACTTTCTACGTTTTTTCAGATATTGTATGGTAATTCAAAATGGCATCAAATAGACGTGCTTGTGTAAATCACCCAGACAACTTCTGCTTTGTCTGTGGACAATATACACCTAAGCCACAACGTAGAAACATAACAACAAAGATTAAACTTGCCTACAAGTGTTATTTTGACTGTAAGTTAGGAGACCAACAGAGGGACTGGGCACCACATATTTGCTGTGCACAGTGCAATGCAATGTTAATAGCTTGGATGAATGGTAAAAGAAAAGCTATGCCGTTCTCAGTCCCCATGGTTTGGCGTGAGCCGAAAAATCACTTCAATGATTGTTATTTTTGTTTGACAAAGATTGCTGGTTTCACAAAGAAAAACAAATCAAAGATCACGTACCCAAACTGCGAATCAGCAATGAAACCAGTACCACATGATGAAACAAATCCACCACCAGTTCCACCAGCAACGATAACAGACAGCAGTTCATCTGAAGATTCTGCTAGTGATATAGAAACAGGGAAAGATGGCATATATGTTCCAGATGCAAATATTTCCCCACATTTGTTAAGTCAAGCGGAGTTAAATGACTTAGTGCGCGATTTGGAATTACCAAAAGAAAAGGCAGAGTTGCTTGGTTCAAGACTTCAAGAATTTAATCTTCTCCAACCAAACACCAAAGTTTCCCATTTCCGCCATCGCCATTTGCAGTTTTCATCATTTTACTTACAGGAAGAAAACGTTTGTTTCTGCCACGATATCAGTGGTCTGATGCAAGGGATTGGCTGTCGCTATGATCCAAAAGAATGGAGACTGTTCATTGACTCTAGTAAAGCTAGCCTTAAAGCTGTATTACTGCACAACGGCAATGAAAAACCTTCAATACCTGTAGCACATGCCACTGGCCTTAATGAGACTTATGAATCGATGAAACTGCTGCTAAGACTCATCAAATATAAGGACCACACATGGAATATTTGTGGCGACCTTAAAGTTGTATCATTACTTCTTGGGTTACAGTTGGGCTACACAAAGCATATGTGCTTTTTGTGTCTATGGAACAGCAGAGATGACAAGAACCACTACAAAAAACATGATTGGCCATCTAGAACTGAACATGTTGTTGGTAAATACAATGTGAAACACCCAGCACTTATTGACCCTCAGAAAGTACATCTTCCACCACTTCACATTAAACTTGGCCTTATGAAAAATTTCGTGAAGGGTATGGATCATCAAGGTAGTGGTTTCCAATATTTAAAGGATAAATTCAAAGGAATATTGACAGATGCTAAGCTAGAAGCTGGAGTTTTCACTGGACCACAGATCCGCAGTGTCATCCACGACTCATCGTTTCCATCTAACCTAAATGAGAATGAACTAGGAGCATGGACATCTTTCGTTGAAGTTGTCAAAAATTTTCTTGGAAACCACAAAGCTGAAAACCACCGTAAACTCGTAGAAAACATGCTTAAATCTTATGAAATAATGGGATGCAGAATGTCTTTGAAAATTCATTTTTTACATTCTCATCTTGACTTCTTCCCGGCCAACCTTGGGGCTGTAAGTGACGAGCATGGTGAGCGCTTCCACCAACAGATCTCAGTTATGGAAAACAGATACCAAGGTAATTTCAACCCAAATATGATGGGAGATTATTGTTGGTTCCTGCAGAAGGAGAGCTCGTCATCCTACAAGCGACAAAGGAAGAGGACACACCAAAGTTTCACTTAAGAACAGGAATTTGCCTTTCAGTAGTAACAACAAAATACTAACGCGCTTTGGGTGGATGGTTGGGCGCAGGGGTGGTAACTCCGCCAGCGGAATTCCGCTGTCTGTCTTAAGCCAGAATAAAGGAGGAAAGACATCCCTGTTCACTAATTATTTAAGTATGCTTAACATAAAACGTGGCACGGAAAAGTAGCTTAGACGGCTTTCGTAATAGAAGCGGGTGAGAAAAAAAAATGAAAAATAGGGGTTTTCGGTTACACAAAATCTGGACGTGATAGAGAAATTTTGATATCAGATCTGAAATCAGCATCAGCGCTTTAGTAGGAATCAGTAGTTCACGTGTCTGTAACAAAAAAAAGTTGAAATTTGTTGCCTAGTGAATTATCAGCCTGCAACTGTAACAAAAAAATAAAAACTATAAAGTTATATATGGCTGAATGAAAACATCTGTAAACATTTAGAATTATGCATTGTTAGAATTTATTTTTTGGTGTTACAAGTTACAACACATAAAATGAAGTGTATTTTAATTATTTATTAGTAGTTAGTACAGGATTCTATAAATAAAATGTGCATTATAAGTCTATAAAATATCTTGAAATTAATATTGGTATTTAAAGTTAAGTAATTTTAACTGCATAATATAAACACACCTTATCTAGAGCATTTCCAACAAGTAAGAGTTGTGACTGTAAATTGAGTGCCTCTCTCTGTATAGATAAGTTATCTATCAATTTTCCGATGTTGTGATCAATGTCTTCAATATGCTCTCCTCTTATTTCTATATATAGAGAGTAATTTGACAAATAGGTTTTTATGCATTCTAACTGAGAATTCCATCTGGTTTCATTTGGTAGTTGCGGCATCATACCTCCTTTCTCCATTAACCAACCCTAAAATATAAATTTTTATTACAAATATTGCTGGATTTGACAGCATAAATAAATAGCCTATGCAACTTATTAATGAGTCGTGAATTAGGATTCACACTGGTGACAGTGCTAATGCTAAATGACAGTGCTAATGCATAAAAGTAAAGCTAGTAGCTAATTTATTGGATTTGTTTTTAGCTTACATGAGGTTGGTGATGGTTTCGGAAATATTTGTTAATTTCTACAACATGCTTGAGAACTGATTTTGGGGAGACATCTTTTTCTACCAAGTTTAGATGGTGTGCTGAACAGCCATAAGTAATAAGACTGTAGTTGTCCTCCTAAGAATTTCTCTCATTCTTATCATTTTGTTTTTGTTATCAGTGCATATAGCAAATACCTGAAAATAAAATGTCATAACTCATAAGGAACTGAGCATTTGAGTATACCAAGGGGAGAATTACATTCAGTTTATAACTAAAATAAAATGTACCTACAAAATAGTTATACTTACATCAATGCCATATATTTCTTTAGTTTTTGTTATTGCTTCTCTAGCTAACTGTGCACAATATTCTGCTGTCTTTTTTGTACTTCCAGCATCTACTGCTGAAATCAGATATGGCTTTTTTCCATTATGAATACTGTGCGCAATAATAGGATCATTACCTACTGAACTCCAGCCATCTTGTATAAGGGTAATGGTACAATCATCAAGATTAAGGTCATTCTTCATTTCATGGATTACTTCATCATTAACTTTTATTAACAGATCAGATGCCAACCTTTTCCTGTTTGGTGGTTCATATCCTGATCTTAGACCTTTGATTAATTTTATAAATTCTTTATTTTCTAAAACGTTGAAGGGTATGTTAGCTGAAAAAAAGAACCTTGCAACTCGTAAATCTAATTCTTCCTTTTGGTCCACAGTCGTTCTTACCACAAATGGTGTAATTGATCTTTGCCTTTTATGCTTTATTGGTGTTGAATGACAGAATGTGGATGATGAAGAACCTGCACTGGTGTCACTCATTTCAGGCACATTTTCACTTATAATCTTTGGATCATCTTTGCCAGAAGCCAAAGTTGGAGGAATGAATCAGTTTCAACTGATGCTCCAAATTCGAGTCTCGGCATACCTCTTGCCTCATTTTCAAAACATTCCACTTTTCTTTTACTGCATTTCTCTAGATGATGTTTCACTCTCAATTTTTCGAGTGATACTTTCTTTGCAATAATTGCATAGTACTCTAGTAGGCTGATCACTTAATAAGGTCACCTCGTCCCATTCGCTAGCTTTAGATCTTCTACCTCTATAACTCTTTGGCATCTTAAAAATTTAAATTTGAGTTAGGTCAAAATAAAGCTGAAATCTGCTGTTAAGAAATAAAGGAAAGATCTAAAATTAAAATGGAGAAAATTCTAATATGTCATTATTATCTCTCATATCTGAACTTTCTGTGAAATAAAGATGTCTTTTTAATATACAGGGTGGGCCGTAAGTTTCCATACATAGGAAAAATAAACATTTTGTTATGGACAACCATTTTTATTTATATAATATGCTCTACATGGTTGCCATTGTTTTGAAAACACATTTCAATACGTGTTCCCCACTGTTGATGAACACGCATTAGCACAGTTGACGTTATGCTTGTAATGGCGTTGGTGATACGTTCCTTTAGATGATTTATGTCTCGTATCTTTTCCTGATACACCATGGCCTTCAAGTGCCCCCAAAGATAGAAATCAAGGGGGGTGAGATCTTGGGATCTGGGAGGCCCCTCCACAGGACCACGCCGCCGACCAATCCAAGCATCCGGAAACTGCTGCTGATCCAAATACCGACGCACGTGAAGACCATAATGAGGTGGAGCTCCATCTTGCTGGAAGTAAACTGGGAAGTTACCTTCCTCGTTTAGCAGGATGGGAAAATCTCTTCTTGCAACATGTTAAGATACCTTTCGGCATTAAGATTTCCACTGACAAAAATTGGTCCAATAATTCTGTCACCCCATATCCCGGCCCACACCATCACTTTACCGGCACCTTGCATCTTCGTCGGACTCAGCCAGTTAGGGTTAGCATTACTCCAATAACGTATGTTTTGCCGATTAACCTCTCCATTGACGTAAAAATTTGCTTCATCAGTAAACAAGATCTTACGTCAAACGCATATTCTTAGGGTATCTGAAACATAAAAACAAACGTTTAATTTTTCCTATGTATGGAAACTTACGGCCCACCCTGTATATTGTAGATTAGATAAATAAATTAATAAAATAATAGATATATTAGGCACTACATAATTATCGAACCTTTCTAAAAAAAATTTCAACCCATCAAAAAACCAGCAAAAACCCAAAAACCCAGTTGTTGTTTTTTGTGTGTGAAAAACCCGGGTTTTTGCCAACCCTGTTAAATAACCTCATCATTACATTATTACTTTTCAATTTCTTATTTAATTTTTATATTCCAACCCAAGCGCAAGTTATACTTTTCTATTTTCGATGTTCCTCAATCCCCTTTTGTCACCCCTTTTCGTAATCCCCTTCCTCACGTCCGGGGCCCGCTTTCCTTATAAATTACCCATCTCCTTCTCTCCCTCTTCACCCCTACCTGATGAAAATCTTGGAATAGTTGGAAATCTCGCTCTTCTAATAAATTCATTTCTTATCTAATATACTATCTCAGAAATGAAGCCTTATATATATATATATATATATATATATATATATGTAAGTTTTTTTACGTACACCTACAGGTCGCTACAATTGGTGTAGAACAATGCGGTTTTCACCATTCGATGCGTCTTTTTATTGTGCAGTGCCCATGTTAAAAAAATTCCCTAACATAATTCCTTCCCCCCCTTTTAGGGGTACAGTTCTTCCCATGCCTGTACACGCATTTTTTTAATTTTTCATTTTTAATCATAATTTTGGCACAAAATAAGTCAATATTTACTAAACATTTAATATCATTCGATTCACAAAGATTTTTCGATTCACAAAGATTTCTTTATCGATTCAATACAAAAAATTACATAATTAAAACGGGCAATTTAAATAAACATGAGTTTAAAGTTAAACGAGCCACACTCGAAATTATTTACCGTGACTTTTGTGCGTTTTTTACTGTGGCTTTTGTACAAATAATTTTACGTATACACAAACAATTTGATAGGATATTGATTTATCATTCTATTTTTTAGTTGTCATAGAAATACGTTAATTAAGTTATCTGATTAGATGCGCTTTTATCGTTGAAGATCATTTTTAGAAATTATTTATTTTCCCCACTTTAAAATATTACAAAATTTCTATTAGGTATCCTAATATCATTATGCCTGTCGCTGTAAGTAAGAAAATAGCAATTATTTTCCATTTTATGAAAATTTCGGACCCCTAGGCCTACAAAACCAATTTTCCCCTTTTCTTTATCAAAAATTGTTGATTTTCGGAAGTCTTTCGGTTATAAATTTGTACCAGTCTATTGTTTATCTATAATAATAATAATAAAAAGACGTGTGTGTGTATATATGTATGTGTGTATGTATGTATGTGTGTGTGTGTGTGTGTGTGTGTTCCAGCCATCAGCCATAACTCCAAAATGGAAGCAGTTACAAACATGAAACTTCACACACATATTGATTAGGTCCCGAGGTTGTGCACGTGGGTGTTAATAAATTAAATAATTAATTTTAAAACATTAAATGACGTCATCAAGATCATTACGAAACCTATGGTAAAATTATTGAATACCCGGTTAGGTTCATTGAATGCCAGGTTAGGTCATCTGTACGCCCTTGACGATTGGTTAGGTTAAGTCGTGATATTTTCGTTGGGTTTAACGAAAATATCATGACAACCTAACCAATCGTCAAGGGTGTACAATTAACCTAACCGGGCATTCAATTAACGTACCCTGGCATTCAATTAATCTAATCGGGCATTCAGTTGACCTAACCGGCCATTTAATTAATCTAATCGGGCATTCAGTTGACCTAACTGGGCATTCAATTAACCTAACCGGGCATTCAGTTTACCTAACCGGGCATATATATATATATATATGATGAATAAAACCACGAAGGAAAGGAAACACAAAATGGTGCTCAAGCGCTTTCGTCTAATGACATCCTCAGGAACACTGAAGTACATAAAAGGGTAACAGCCTATATATAGGTTACAGAAAGAAAAAAAGAAAATAAATAACATACATACATACACACACACACATATATATATATACATACATATCTATACATACATATATACATATATAATATATATATATATATATATGCAATAAACAGAGAAGTAAAAATAAAAATTAAAAATTTAAAATTAAAGGATTATCAGTGAGGCGTACAGATTTGTAAGGAATATATCGATTTTTAGCACAAGATCAAATGGATTATAAAATACAAATTTATATTGGAAAACTGCCCGGGTTTTAACACTCTGCCTATGGTCAGGTTTCGATATATATAAAAATAAAATGCAAATTAAAAGTTAATAAAGTAGCAGACAAGTTTACCAAAGATTTAGTGTTCTACCCTTCTTATCTAAATCTGTTTGGAAGGAATTCAAAATAACAGGATCGAGTTGAAAAAGACCTTTGCTTATGTTGAAGTTATTTGAAAGTTGGATAATGGCAGACTCAAGAATATTTCTATTAACAATGTTGCTAGAATGGAATAAACTGAAGCATTATTCCAATCAATACAGTGGGCTAACTCTGACAAATGGACAAAAAAGGGCACTGGACACCTGTCCTGTTCTAACGGAATATTGATGCTGTTTTATACGTGTGTGCAAATCCTTTCCCGTCTGACCTATGTAAAAGGAATCACATTGTTTACAACCAATTTTATTCAATCCCATTTTTGGATGTGCGTGTACATAGGGAAAGCCCAGGTTTTAAGTTTAGTATCTATCGGAAAACAACAAACAATTTGTCCTACGTACACTTTTACTCGGACATGACACCCCCACTAAGAAGGCCATTTTTTCATCAATGTTTCTCCGCGCCCTTAGGATCGCCAGTCCGGAATACATCGATGCCGAATTGGAAAAAATCAACGGTATTGGAAGTGATTTGTGTTATCCATCTGCGTTTATGGAATCTTGTCTCAACAAGGCAAAACGAACTTTCTATCGTGTCAATAATAACACTCGTACTTTGTCAAAAATATTTTAGTACTTCCATTTTTCCCGGGCTTTTTAGGCATTGCTAATGTACTTAAACTTTTGGATATTAATGTAGTAT
The DNA here is from genome assembly GCA_023014485.1 of Bathynomus jamesi. Lineage (NCBI taxonomy): Eukaryota > Metazoa > Arthropoda > Malacostraca > Isopoda > Cirolanidae > Bathynomus > Bathynomus jamesi. The sequence continues at coordinate 155,485 of JAJOZX010001327.1, forward strand.
TTTCATATAACAATATTGTGAAAAATATCATAGTAAAAAATAGCCCTACCAATAATTCAGGCATTATCTATAAAATTGGTTGTAAACAATGTGATTCCTTTTACATAGGTCAGACGGGAAAGGATTTGCACACACGTATAAAACAGCATCAATATTCCGTTAGAACAGGACAGGTGTCCAGTGCCCTTTTTGTCCATTTGTCAGAGTTAGCCCACTGTATTGATTGGAATAATGCTTCAGTTTTTATTCCATTCTAGCAACATTGTTAATAGAAATATTCTTGAGTCTGCCATTATCCAACTTTCAAATAACTTCAACATAAGCAAAGGTCTTTTTCAACTCGATCCTGTTATTTTGAATTCCTTCCAAACAGATTTAGATAAGAAGGGTAGAACACTAAATCTTTGGTAAACTTGTCTGCTACTTTATTAACTTTTAATTTGCATTTTATTTTTATATATATCGAAACCTGACCATAGGCAGAGTGTTAAAACCCGGGCAGTTTTCCAATATAAATTTGTATTTTTATAATCCATTTGATCTTGTGCTAAAAATCGATATTATTCCTTACAAATCTGTACGCCTCACTGATAATCCTTTAATTTTTAATTTTTATTTTTACTTCTCTGTTTATTGCATATATATATATATATATGTATATATGTATGTATATGTATGTATAGATATGTATGTATATATATGTGTGTGTGTGTATGTATGTATGTATGTTATTTATTTTTCTTTTTTTTCTTTCTGTAACCTATATATAGGCTGTTACCCTTTTATGTACTTCAGTGTTCATGAGGATGTCATTAGACGAAAGCGCTTGAGCACCATTTTGTGTTTCCTTTCCTTCGTGGTTTTATTCATCATAAATATTTTTCACGTGTTACTTTCGTGAAATAATTTTCATATATACAGGGTGTTTGAAAACTTTCTGTACAAATTGTAATGGGGGATAGGCAACACCAAGACAAACCCTTTTCGTCTATAAGTGTATGTCCGCTGACGTCACCATTCGGCGCGAGAGGGCGCCGCTGCAATTGGCTAAAGGTGAAGTGGCTAGACTCGCGCTTGCCGCGGGCATTCTTAAATCGGACGTAGTACGCGTAACATGGAGCGCTTCACGACTGCTGAGATGGCTGACATGCATATGGTGTATGGGGCTGCCAATGGAAACGGAAGAGCTGCTGTGAGGTTGTACCGACAGCGCTTCCCAAACAGACGTGTGCCAAACCACCAAACGTTTGCGCATTTGCATCGGCGACTGCGAGAAACTGGAACATTCCATGCAACATGCATGACACTGGTCGGGAGAGAAACGTGCGCACTCCTGACATGGAAGAAGAAATCCTACGGCGATTTGAGGACAATCCAAGCGCAAGCACGCGAGTTGCACGTATCCTTGGTGTGAACCACGACCTGGTCTGGAGAGTGTTGCACGAGCAGCAGTTGCATCCGTTTCATCGTCAGAGAGTCCAGGCATTACAACCTCGGGATTACCCTCTTCGTGTGGAATTCGCACGCTGGTTTCTGCAGCAGACAGCGGTGCAGCCTAATTTTCCGGCTTATGTGCTGTTCTCAGATGAGGCCTGTTTCACACGTGAGGGTGTGTTTAACATGCACAATTCTCACGTGTGGGCGCACGCAAATCCACATGCTACACGGGTGCATGCTCATCAAGAACGGTTCACCGTCAATGTTTGGGCGGGTATCGTCCATGGCAAGTTGATTGGGCTGTACCTGCTGCCTGCCCGACTCGACGGGCGGGTTTATCGGATATTTCTTGAAGAAACGTTGCCGGAACTGCTGGAAGATGTTCCCGTGGCTATTCGTAGACGAATGTGGTTTCAACACGACGGGGCCCCAGCACACTCCAGCAACGATGTGCGGGATTATCTGAACGCCACTTTTGGGGACCGATGGATAGGCCGGGGTGGGCCCGTAGCCTGGCCACCGAGATCGCCCGATTTAACATGCCTCGATTTCTTCCTGTGGGGACACATGAAGAACCTCGTGTACGAGACTCCCATTTACTCAGAAGAAGACCTCGTAGCAAGAATCGCTGTCGCCGCTGGAACTGTTCCCGAAATGCCGGGAATCTTTCGACGTGTACGTCGGTCAATGCTTCGACGCTGTCGGGCATGCATTGATGCTACCGGTCGCAACTTTCAGCACCTTCTTTAAATAAACATGCCTTCTTTAAATAACATGTTACGCGTACTACGTCCGATTTAAGAATGCCCGCGGCAAGCGCGAGTCTAGCCCACTTCACCTTTTAGCCAATTGCAGCGGCGCCCTCTCGCGTCGAATGGTGACGTCAGCGGACATACACTTATAGACGAAAAGGGTTTGTCTTGGTGTTGCCTATCCCCCATTACAATTTGTACAGAAAGTTTTCAAACACCCTGTATATATATATATATATAGTGTTCAACATCCACCCCGGCAACGCCGGGTCGCTCCGCTATTATTGAATACCCGGTTAGGTTCATTGAATGCCAGGTTAGGTCATCTGTACGCCCTTGACGATTGGTTAGGTTAAGTCGTGATATTTTCGTTGGCTTTAACGAAAATATCATGACAACCTAACCAATCGTCAAGGGTGTACAATTAACCTAACCAGGCATTCAATTAACGTACCCGGGCATTCAATTAATCTAATCGGGCATTCAGTTGACCTAACCGGCTATTTAATTAATCTAATCGGCATTCAGTTGACCTAACTGGGCATTCAATTAACCTAACCGGGCGCATATATATATATATATATATATATATATATATATATATATATAGCGTTCAACATCCACCCCGGCAACGCCGGGTCGCTCCGCTAGTTGTGGACCTATTTCCTTAATATAGACCCGCATCATTTCACTAATTTTATTTTTCAGTTTTCCTCGTAAGTTTGTTTACTAAAAGGATACGTCAGAAAGTCCGCATTTTAGTACGAGGTTTATGTAGGGTGAGCGAAAAGTCCCTGTGCACACGCACACCCGCACTGTGTTGGAAGTGGACAGGCGCACGGGGACTTTTCGCTCACCCTGTATATAGGTTTGGTTAGGTTCAGCAGTCCAGCACGCTCTCAAACACACGCTTCTCCCTCTGTTCTTTACTACACATACACGCATTGGACACACTACGCAATATTTTCAAAATTTATTAAAAAAATGGCATTAGGAGCCTCGGAAACCTTGATTTCGGCTCTCTCCTTACATGGTGGAAGGGGGCATTTTTGCGGGCGCTCGCCCTTGGCCCCTCCTTTCTGCATAAAAAAAATGAACAGATTAAGTTAGGTCTATGTCAAGCCTGTAGGTTAAGTTAGGTCCAACTGCGTCAAGCTTGTAGATTAAATTAGGTTATAATTTTATTATCTCGATATTTGTGCGAGATTTATAGTTCGGAAACCACACTGAATAATTTTGGTTCGCAACATTGTCATTTGACCACTTTTTTCATGCTTTATATATATATATATATATATATATATATGCTTTACTGTTCTTTTTATAAAACACCTCTCCGCCCGTACACCCCTTAGGTTACGAGCAGCTCGTAATATCATTGCCAAATACAAAATAATAATAATAATCTGTCAGGAGGGCCAGAAACTGACACCGTGGTCAGGACAATTAATGCTGCCCATTGCCCAGATTCCGTGATTATTATTACCAGCACCCCTCGGGAGTCGAGCTCCCGACCTCAGGACCTTAGAGGGTGAACGTACACTGGAAGCAACAATGAAGGGAATAATTGAATGTATTTTAACTCTTTAATTTGAAAAACCTTAAAATATAACATTGAAGTGAATGCTTCATTCAGAATGAAATCAAAACGGATTAAAACAGTACCATGAAAATGGTCGGAAATCTCAAAGGAATCATTGCCTCCGTAAAGATCCTAAATTAACCTATTATCCACTCGTTTTCGTTTCGTTAAACCAGTGGAGCCCAACCTTAAATGGCTCAAGGCACCCCAGTGCCATATGTTCTTCTTTCGTGTAAGTTTTGAATTTTCAGTCAGTTAATTTTGTCATCTTTCCATGAAGGTTCACGGCACTCTTAGGAAGCAGCCGCGAGCCACTGGTTGGGAAACGCCTTAAACTGTAAATATGTGGAGAGGAATGACGTTATAGTCCGGAAGTGCACTGTAACGTCATTCTCTGGACGAGGCCTTTAATAGCCAAATTGCTGTGGATCAGATTAGGTAAGGTAAAATGGCTATAGATATACCAGAAGTTGTTAAAAGTTTCGGTGCTCTTCCAATATGTGCTCTACCGCGAAACTGTGATCTACCATATTCCAACTAATATTCCATATTCCAGGCTAACTAACGAAAATATCACGACTTAACCTAACCAATCGTCAAGGGCGTATAGTTGACCTAACGATTGGTTAGGTTAAGTCATGATATTTTCGTTAGTTAGCCTTATAAGGCTAGTTTCACGGTAGAGCACGTATTGGAATATGGTAGATCACAGTTTCGCGGTTGAGCACATATTGGAAGAGCACCAAAGTTTCTTTATTAAGTATGAGGCATCTTTAACGTTAATTCAGAGATAATTTAGGGATAATAAATTTGGAGACTATTTAGAGATAATTTTGAGGTGAAAAATGGACGTTATTTAGAGATAATATAGATTTAATTTATGGAATTGTTTAAGAATTAGTTGAAGATAATTTATAGAGATAATTTTGAGATAATTTTTGAAAGATATTTTAGAGATGAATTATGAAGATTATTCAGTGATAATTTATAGATACAATTTGAATAATTTAAGAGTAAACATAAATTGAGATTATTTACTGGATAATTTAAAAATATTTGTTAAATAGTTAACATTAACCTCGGGTTGCCAGACGTGCCGTATTTAACGGGACAGTCCCGCATTTGATCCAAAAATCTCGCGTCAAAATCCCACGTTCAAAATGTCCCGCAAAAAATATTTTTGAAACAAATTTTTTAGGGATGAATTGATTTAGAATTTCAATATTATGTATAATAATTTCAATTTATTCACGATGTTTAATTGTTAAATATTATTGTAATAAAATTTTTCTAATTTTGTTTGTTGTAACCGTTGAAGAAATCTAGTTTCAATTCGAAAAAAAATTTGGTCTTAAAGAAAAAACCTCAGAAAAAATGTCCCGCATGGGCATATGAGAAACCTGACAACCCTACATTAACCCATTAGTGCTTATTGGTAGAATTTTCTACCGACAAAATTGTTTGTCATTATTGCATCACTTTTTCTCGTATTCACGTGATCTTCGGTATGAGTCATTGATATGACGCAATCTAAAAAATTGCGTCATGTCAATGACAACGATTATTATGTTTTTTAGCAAAGCTTCAGTAAAACGAAAGCAGTGAAGGTAAAGTTTACTGTAAGTCTTCAGCTTACGCAATTTACATTGTAGGACATAAGTAGAAAAAAAAAAAAATTCTTAGAACACAAAATCTTCAGACAGAACAACACCCTTTCTTATGTGTAAACAAAAAAGTTGCGTTAACAATAAAACGTATTCTGACTACCTAATAATTTCCCTCTAATACGAACGCGAGCTACTGCCAAAAAAAAAAAAAAAAAAAAATTAATCCTTTCCCGTTGGTGAATTCGAAGCAACGACAACAACAACACCAAACGAATCTATCTTGATAAATTGATGAGAGCTTCCGGAACGACGAAAAGGAGAGAGGTTTTCTCATCCTTAGTCTCGGCAAAGGAAAATGAATAACCAACACCCGAATCATGATTAACGGTTCTCAGACCATATAAAACGGTTATGGCGATTAATTTTTAGCGGTTGCGGATTATGCAGGATCAACGACGGGTACGGGGATTAGTGATATTAACGGGTTTTCTAATCCAGACTTAATTCTACAACAATGATGAGGAACGGTTCAGGGATTATTGCGAAAGGCACGCCAACAGATAGCGACATAAATGGAACAATAAACAACTATTATATATATATATATATATATATATTATATATATATATATATATATATATATATATATATATATATATCGGGTGGCCCAAAAAAACGCCTTGAGATTTGAACATCAATAACTTCAAAAATATGCAGTTCACACTTCCAAAATTTACAGAACTTTTACCTCAATCTATTGATGAGCCATCATAAAAATTTCAGACCTCTATATAGAATACTTTTTCCACAGCTGAGGGAACAATGAAGTATGGTGAAAAAAACGAATATCCTAAATCATAAATCATAAATCCTGGCAACTATTCTAAGACTTGTAGTAGTTTCCTTAGCCTATGGATAATCTGTTAGTCTCTGAAAAACGTCAGATCATATCGGCTACGCCCATCTTAAATACTGTTTTTTAAACTTACCCTTCAAATTATGGTTCTAACTAACGGTGAAAAAGCGGTGAGTGAAAAGTGTTTCTTGGAAAAAGATGGACTGGGGCAAGAATTTTGAGGAAATTTCCAGGAATAACTTGTAATGTTACGTTTGTGAATAGAATAATTAAAAAACTTAAAGCAACCGGTTCGACGGCACGGAAGCGTGGAAGTGGTCGGCCTAAACCAGTTTACACTCAAGACAATATAGCAATGATTGAAATGATGAACCTATCTTAAGAGGATCGACCTGGGTCACACTGCTCTCAGAGGAAAATTGCAAGAAATTTAGGTATCAGTCGAAGTTCCATACAAAGAATGCAGAGAACGGTAGGACTTAAAGCATTTAAAAGGATCCGTGTTTCAAGACGTGACATCAATGTAAGAGCTAAAAGAAAAATTCGTTGTAGAAAATTGCTTGATAGATTTTCGTCCAATGATGTTAAAAAAAATAGTTTTTACAGATGAAAAAGATTTCACCATCGAGATTGCTCGAAACTCCCCGAACGATATTGTTTATGGTCAGCGTAACAAAGGCATTCTCCATCGAGACTTTACCACCAGACAAGTCGGTTTTCCCAAAAAATCGTGTTATTAGCAGGTTTATCGTGGAATGGAAAGACGAAATTTATTTCATTTCAGAAAATAAAAAAATTAATTCACAAACCGATGTAAATCTCTTAGAGGAGAAACTTTTGCCTGATTGTCAGCGTCTGTATTATGGAAACGATTTCATACTCCAACAAGATGGTGCTACAACTCATACTAGCAAGTTCACACAGGATTATCTACAACAGAATGTAGTCACTTCATTGGAAAAAACGACTGGCGCCCGCAGTCACCTGATTGCAATCCCATGGATTAATTATTGCATATGAAACACTCTAGCAAAGAAGATTTATGAAGGCCAAACAGAAAAGTTTACAGAAATGCAATTAAAGAAAAAAAATTGCAATTAAAGAAAAAAATACTCGAATGTTGGGACAAAATAACATTAGCAGAAATCAGAAAATGTATCATGTCGTGGAAGAAAAGGTTAAGATTAGTTTGTAAGCAGGACGGGTACATATTGATCATATTTGTTGATAAGATGTGAATAATAAAATTTTTTCAGTTTATGATATTCGTTGTTTCACCATACCTCATTGTTCCCTCAGCTGTGGAAAAGTATTTTATGTAGAGGTCTGAAATTTTTATGATGGCTTATCAATAGATTGAGGTAAACGTTATGTAAATTTTGGAAGTGTGAACTGCATATTTTTGAAGTTATTGATGTTCAAATCTCAAGGCGTTTTTTGGGGGGCACCCTATATATATATATATATATATATATATATATATATATAATATATATATATATATATTCATGCGGGTTGCTTCTAAAAAGCTTCAGTTTAATATTCAGAGAAATCCAATGACAAGGAGGAATGTAAATGCCATGAAAAGTCTTCTTTAATGCAACGTTTCGAGCAATATGCTCATCTTCAGGCTAAATAATAATAATATGAAATTAAAATCAATAAACAATTAAAACAAGACAAACAGTTTCTATAAGACCAATTCTTTTTAAATTTGTTTTTAAGAATTGGTCTTATAGAAACTGTTTGTCTTGTTTTAATTGTTTATTGATTTTAATTTCATATTATTATTATTTAGCCTGAAGATGAGCATATTGCTCGAAACTGCATTAAAGAAGACTTTTCATGGCATTTACATTCCTCCTTGTCATTGGATTTCTCTTGAATATATATTATATATATTATATATATATATATATATATATATATATATATATATATATATATATATATATAACTTTGCAATCCAACTATTCTATTTGAAAGTCATTTAAAATTTGGGTTATACAAATGACCTCGAAGATTATATGTTAAAAATATGTCAATCTCAGATCCGAAAGAAAAGGGAAGTTAATTTCCGCTTCTCTCTCTTCCTTTGCTTCCTGAAAATTTTACAGTTTTGTTCGAGGTTTTGGAGCACCTTTTCTACCTGATTAGTTATTAGTTCTACAGATCTACAGAAGCTAAGGCTAACAAAAACCCTAAGATCCACTCTAAGGTTAGCCCGAGAGAAAGGAAAGAGGAGGGGGTTAAAAGAGAAGAATAAGGGGTTAAGAAAGTAGCAATCTAGCAAAACCTATCATTCGTGGGTTAACATTCATTCAGAAAAAGAGAAAGAAAGACTCCCCATCATCATCCGCCTGCCACTGCCGACAAGTCGGAAAAATAGTCGAAGAGAATAGGAGATGGGTGAAAGATGAAAAGAAGTAAAATAAGAACGCTTACAAACCATGCAAACACAGTCGTAACTCATTGTCATACCATGCAAACTACAGACATGTAAGTAAAGAGAGTTACAGACATGCAAGTAAGGAGAGGATAAGAAAAAAAAAAGTAGGTAGAGTATAACAAAAAGTGGGTTAGTTTACGCTACGAGCTGCATCTACGTTCGTTTTAGTCTGTTTTTTTTTTTTTTTAATAATTTTATTGCTGGCATCACACGCTGGTTAATGGTGGAAGGTAAATTAAAGGTGGAGGAATTTTCGAGTGCTTTCTATGAAGGGTCTTGCTTGATTCATCCCCAATAAAATTTCATGTTTCAGAATGTTTGAGAGAGAGTTACAAGGAAAAGAAGTACCTCAAAAGGCCTCGCGGCCCATACCGAGAAGGTACCAATGGCAACGGGTGCCAGGGAAAATTTTCTACACCCTCAAATAGTGTGCAAGATTTGGTCTAACCTTTTCTTGAAATGATCCAAAGAGGAACTGTTCACAACTTCTGAAGGTAAACTGTTCCACGTGTCACAGATCTTATACGTAAAGTAATTCCCACACACACTACTCCTAAACCGTTTCAAATCCAACTTCCAACCATTGTTGAGTGCTGGGTTATCATTTAAACTAAACATGCTTCTAAAATCGACATCGTTGAACCCACGTAAGAGCTTGAAAACCTCGATCAGTTGACCGCGCAGCCTCCGAGTTTCCAGCGAAAACAAGTTCAGGGCGTGTAAGCGTCGATTGTAGCCCATATGCCTAACGGAAGGGATTAACTTTGTGGCCCTCGCCTGCACTCGCTCCAGCCTCTCGATATCTTTTCTGAGGGTGGGCGACCAGAACTGCACAGCATACTCCAGGTGCGGCCGAACCAGGGAATTGTACAGAGAGAGCACAATCTCTTTGTTCCGAAACTGAAATTGCCTCCTGATATAACCCAACAGCTTCTGGGCTTTCTTTTCCACCTCTACGCACTGTTTGGTAAACTTAAGGTCGCTGCTAATTAGCACACCCAAGTCCTTTTCCAAATCAGTCGCCTCGATATTACTCCCCAACATCGAGTAGTTGGATTTGGGATTGGCGTAGCCAATGTGCATCACTTTGCATTTACCCAAGTTAAACGGCATTTGCCATTTTTCGGACCATTCTCTTATCCTACCTAGGTCCGCACGCAGTTGTTCGATCGCTTCGGGCGTCCCAATATTGGCCCCAAGCTTGGTGTCATCAGCGAATTTGGCGATCCGACTGACGATATCATTTATGTAAATGATAAACAATAATGGCTCCAAAACGGAACCTTGAGGAACCCCACTAGTGACCGAGGCCCAACCCGAACTAACCCCTTTAATTACAACCCTCTGCCGCCTATTCTTCAGCCAGTTTTCAATCCACCTACCTACTTCCCCACCGATACCCAGCGCGCGCACTTTCGCCATTAGCTGGCGGTGAGGTACCTTATCAAAGGCTTTCTCAAATTCGAGATAAAGTATATCAATCGCCCTACTCTTATCGTACTCACTCAACATAACGTGGAAAAACTCGAGTAGGTTGGTGAGACACTTATTCCCTCTAATAATTTACCTACAACTGAAGTGAGACTAATGGGACGATAGTTCCCTGGACTTTCGTGATCCCCTTTCTTAAAGATAGGGGTCACGTTGGCTTCCCTCCAGTCACCAGGTACTTGGCCCGTCTCCAACGATTTGTTGAAGACTGTAGCCAGGGGGGAGCCACCTGGTCGCGCACCTCCCGCAACACTCTGGGGAGAAACTGGTCTGGCCCAGGAGCCTTAAACGCGCTCAGTTTGTCTATTCTATCGGCAACGACTGTCGCGGTACATCGAACACTATCCAGGTCAGCACCTTCGTGCCTCACGCCTGGCTCGAGAGAGAGAGAGAGAGTTACAAGGAGTTACAAGAAAAAGAAGTACCTCAAAAGGCCTTGCAGTCCATACCGAGGAGGTACCAATGGCAACGGGTACCAGGAAAAAATTCGTACACCCTCAAATAGTGTACAAGATTCGGTCTAACTTTTTCTTGAACTGACCCACAGAGGAAACTGTTTATAACTTCTGAGGTAGCCTGTTCCACGTGTCACAGATCTTATACGTAAAGTAATTCCCACACACACTAGTCCTAAACTGTTTCAAATCCAACTTCCAACAATTGTTGCGAGTTCAATTATCATTTAAACTAAACATGCTTTTAAAATCGACATCGTCGAACCCGTGTAAGAGTTTGAAAACCCCGATGAGTTGGCCATGCAGCCTCCGAGTTTCCAGCGAAAACAAATTCAGGGCGCGTTAGCGTCGATTGTAGCCATATGCCTAACGGAAGGGATTAACTTTGTGGCCCTCGTCTGCACTCGCTCCAGCCTCTCAATATCTTTCCTGAAGGTGGGCGACCAGAACTGCACAGCATACTCTAGGTGCGGCAGAACCAGGGAATTGTACCGAGAGAGCACAATCTCTTTGTTCCTTAGTCGAAATTGTCTCCTGATATAACCCAACAGCTTCTAGGCTTTCTTTTCCACCTCTACGCACTGTTTGGTAAAGGTCGCTGCTAATTAGCACACCCAAGTCCTTTTCCAAATCAGTGGCCTTGATATTACTCCCCAACATGTAGTATTGTAGTAGTCCAATTTGTGATTGGCGTAGCCAGTGCGCATCACCTTGCATTTACCCAAGTTAAACGGCATTTGCCATTTTTCGGACCACTCTCCTATCCTACGTAAGTTCGCACGCAGTTGCTCGATCGCTTCGGCCGTCCCAACATTGGCCACAACCTTCGTGTCATCAGCGAATTTGGCGATCCTACTGACGATGCCAGCGTCGATATCATTTATGTAAATGATAAACAACAGTCGCCCCAAAAGGAACCCTGAGGAACCCCGCTAGTGACCGAGACCCAACCCGAGCTAGCCCCTTTAATTACAACCCTCTGCCGCCTATTCTTCAGCCAGTTTCCAATCCAGCTACCTACTTCCCCATCGATACCCAGCGCGCGCACTTTCGCCATTAGCCGGCGGTGAGGCACCTTATCAAAGGCTTTCTCACTCCACATGCCGTGGAAAAACTCGAGCATGTTGGTGAGACACGATCTATGCCGTCTAAACCCATCCATGTTGGGAGTCCCCAAGCAGCTTATAAGAATCCAAATGGTCAACGATCCTATCTGCTATTATCCCCTCTAATAATTTACCTACAACTGAAGTGAGACTAATGGAACGATAGTTCCCTGGACTTTCGTGATACCCCTTCTTAAAGAAATGGGTCACGTTGGCTTCCCTCCAGTCACCAGGCACTTGGCTCGTCTCCAACGATTTGTTGAAGACTGTAGCCAGGTGGGGAGCCACCTGGTCGCGCACTTCCCGCAAGACTCTGGGGAGGAACTGGTCTGGCCCAGGAGCCTTAAACGTGCTCAGTTTGTCTATTCTATCGGCAATGTCTGTCGCGGTACACCGAACACGGAGCACCTTCGTGCTTGACTCCTGGCTCGGGGATGACGCGGGTGTCCTCCCTGGTGAACACTCCCGCAAAATACTCATTCAGCACATAAGCGATGTCGGCGTCGGAGGTCCGCAGCGCGCCACTGGGGTCCTTTAATGGGCCTATGATGCTTCTAATGGACTTTCTACTATTAACATAACTGAAGAAGAATTCCCTAGGGTTCACCCTCCAGAGGCTTGCCACCCGGAGTTCTTCGTTACGTTTGGCTAGCTAGTTTGACTTCCCTGCCTAGGCGGACATACGCCTCAGTGTTGTCATGGGAATGATTGGCCTTCGCCCTCCTATACGCAGCTTTCCTATTTCGGATAGCCGAAGCGATATCACGACTGAACCACATAGGCTGCGTTGAAGCAGGGGTGACCGGTTTTGAGGGTATCGCAGCAGGCTGCAGCACCATAAACTGGTCCCAGAATGCACTCCACACTCCCTCAACATCGTCGTCAACCTCTAACCCCATCTCACCTACGCTATCCCAGAGGCCAACAAAGTCCGCCCGCCGTAGATCGAGCTTACTGTCTCTCGAATTACTGTCCTTCACCCGTGGGACGCAGACACAAAATCTAATCAGACCGTGATCACTCCCACCCAACGATTCGTCAACGGTGAGGCCAGTGATGAGGTTGTCTTTGATCGTGAATACTGAATCTAGAACACTTTCTCCTCGTGTTGGCCCATTATCCCACTAAGTCAGGAAGTTCTCATCAGCGCAGTGAACTAGCCTCCTCCCTTCGGCATCAGCAGTCCTGTCTTCCCACTTTATGCCGCGAGAGTTGAAGTTTCCTAAAACTACACACACCCTGTCCCCTAGCAGGCTACGCAGTTCGGTGTACAGGGCTGTATCCTCCTTGAGGAGGAGATGCGGAGGTCTGTACACCAAGATTAACCTATAGTTCGTCCCTCCTAGGTTCAGATCGACACCAAGCAGCTCCCGTTCCCTTCGGATCTGGCAATCAACCGGACTCAACGTGTCCCTCACGTATATAAGTACCCCTCCCCACAGATGCGGTCCTTGTGAAACATTCTATACCCAGGAATCTCGAACTCCCAACATGGTCCCTACGATCAGTATGAATCCAGGACTCGGTGATAGCAACAATATCCTAGTACTCTGATGCTAAGAGCGCCTGTAGCTCGCAAAACCTATTCCTAATCGACCTAGCATTAAAAAGCACTGCACGGAGGGAGCCTTCCCTATTCTGACCGCCTCCTAGCACGATCCGTTTCCCGAACAGCCAGTGCTGTCGGGAGTTGAAGAGCCCCTCGCCAACGAGGGGGGCAACTTCCGCAGGAGCCTGAGCCCTCTCCAACGGGGAAGGAGGGTTACTTACCTGTACATGGACGCACCCTTCAGTTGAAGGTACGTCCGCCAGCGGCTCAAGATCATCTCTCCCCAGGTGGGGGCCCGTCATCAATCCCCGGGTATAGGTGCCGGTCGAGCAGCTTGCCTAGCACACCTTTACCCTTGTCATTGAGGTGGACACCATCTCTCTGATAAAGGTCCCACCAACTGAAAATGCGTCAAAGGGGTCGACAAACCTCACGCCCAGTGGGACGCACAAGTCTTGCACCCTCTCGTTGATGCCAATGAACTTACTGAGCGCGTGTTCACTGGCATTCATCCGCGGTAAAATACCCATCAACATTCCCCTGTCTATTTTAAGTTTTAGATAATCCGCAAGAGACATGATCTCGGTGATGATTCCTTCCGTCGAGCCTACCCTACCGCCTTTAACGAGCAGATCGTTGCTACCAGCGTGGACAACAATCGCAGTCCTCCGACTAGCTACGCGCAGCCTCTCTAACTCCTTCCTTAAGTACGCCGTTCCCCGCCCAGGTAAGCACCTTACCTCCCTCTTGTCCCGGTTTGCAGAAGCAAAGTACTTCTCCTGGCCCCTGATCTGCGACTTTCCAATCAAAACGGTGTCTTTCTCCTTCGTGCACAGGAGACTAAAGCGGTTGGAGGTCCTGACAGCGGCAACCGGGGTCTCAGGCTTCGGCTTCGCAGCCTTCTTGCCCGAGACCTTGCGATACCCGTCGCCACCCGTAGACCCAGCCGCATTTACAGCACCCGACCCACCCCGACTGGCAGCTACAACCTTCGGCTTTTCTGGGCCATCAGTAGGCCCCTTCCCACCCTTTTTCTTTATCGGCCCCTTCTTTGTGCCCTCCCCTCCCTCCATCTTGCGTCGCGGTTCCGTGCATTCCACGTGGGTCGCTGGCGATTCCAGACACTGATTTTGCACCCCGGCCTCCAGTTGCACCTCTACCCTTTCTCCGCGGTCTCGAGCTCTGTCCAGTTTGCCGCTGGATCGCCCTTCTAGGGCGGCTATCCTATCAATAAGCTCCGGGGTGCAGGGCACAGCCGCGGCAGCGACCGTGCCTCCAACAGCCGATCTGGACGACTCGAGCCGCCGGACCTTCTCCTCTAGCTTCTCGTACAACTGCATGAGTTCGCAAAAGCGGCACATGCTGGAGTGGTTGATCTTCTCGAAGCAAGCTTCTTTGAAGTTCGTCACCCACTGGCTTACTCCACATCTCGCGCACTCAGCCTTCAGTTTCTGCGGTCCAGTCATTGTAACTTATTTTTCTAATTTTTAATACATTGAATAAGATAAAGCGTTCTAGCAATGAAAACTATCGAAAACTTTCTGACCAGTGCATAAAAATGGAGGGGGTCGGTGAATTCTTCCCGCGCAAGCCGCATCTGCCTATCTGATAGTGACGTTCATCCTGTCCAGAAGACTGCACCGCTCGCTACTACCGCACCGACCAAGGGTTTCCCCATGGCCGGACAGTCCCAAACGTGTCGCAGCTACCAACTGACAAACACTCGCAACGCAGGCGTCACGGATTTCCCGCCAGGAGTAACAGCGAGATGCAGCTCCTTACTAAGTCTTACTAGCTACTCACAAATGGCCAGACTCTTAGAATCCAGTGTTCAAGGGATATCCCACCAGACCCAGCAGCTACACCCGAGCCTTTCCGCTGGCCTGGCAGCCAGCTGGGCAGTAAAGCTCTTTCACCTAAGAGCAGTACAGCCAAGCACCATCATTTGGTCGCCAAAGAACGGTCGCAGGGGGCTGGTCAGGCCATTACGCGTTAGGAATGGGCTTAACTGGGCACTAGCCACACTCCATTAATCGCGCCCTCACATTTGGGACCCTCCATCCCAGTCTCTCACGACCTACGAACGTTAAATGGTGTTATTTATAGAGGTTCCAAAGCCTCTCTTCCCATGCTTGAGGTAGCA
This sequence comes from Bathynomus jamesi, assembly GCA_023014485.1. Taxonomy (NCBI): domain Eukaryota; kingdom Metazoa; phylum Arthropoda; class Malacostraca; order Isopoda; family Cirolanidae; genus Bathynomus; species Bathynomus jamesi. The sequence continues at coordinate 170,913 of JAJOZX010001327.1, forward strand.
GTAGGGTCCTTATAGTAAAAGTAGAGAAAAAGACTCAACACTAAAAGAAAAGTAGATTTTCTTTCTTTTTGAGAGAGAGAGAGAATTAAAGAAACTTGCAAATTTTTTAAAAAGTTTTGTGAAGGTCCCAAAAGAATAATTCTCAAGTCCAAATTGCGAGGAAGAAGAAGGGAATACAAACGAAATGCAAAGAACTCAAAATACATAAAAGTTTTTCCTTTGTCAAATTCTTTGTGAAGTTTTGTAAAGTTGGATAAATTTTTCTCAAGTTTCATTACAAACTCTTGAATAATAAACGTCAAAAGTTTACAAGTTGAGAGATATTGTCTCTGTTTTTTAGGAATAATAATAATAATAATAATAATAATAATAATAACACTGGTCAACAAAGATTTTTCATCAGAGTAAAATTTGTGTTGGCTGGATAGCATTTTTCACGCTGATTCCAAAACTGCATTCAGATTTTTTCTAGCACGTATAGTTTTCAAGATGAAGGCATATACTACATATATAACTACACAGCTTTAACCATTTTAAATAGGCAAAATACTAATATTTCAACATTTGATTGTGTTTATTTTATTGTGTTTTTTTAGTTTATTCATCTTATTTATTTCAATTATTTTAATTATACATCTTATGTATTTCAGGTGTGAGCTTTTACGTCTAGCAGCATTGTGATTCAGGCAACAACGCCGTGCTTTGTGTGTCAAAAGATCAGTCCAGTCCAAGAACTTGTTGTGTCAAGTTGGTGTACATTTTTTTTGAATTTATAGTTTGCTCAGGTCAGTCAACATGCCTCGACAATGTAAGAATGACCCCGACAAGTTCTGTTTCGTATGCGGCCAGTTCACAACTAAACCACAGCGACGAAGTATTACAACCGACATTAAGAAAATATACAAGCTATACTTTGGTTGTCATCTAGGTGACCAAGATAAACCATGGGCGCCACATCAAATCTGTTCTGGCTGTTCAAATGGATTACGTAATTGGCTTAACAAAAAAAAGCTTCAATGCCATTTGCCATACCCATGATATGGAGGGAGCCGAGAGATCATCATGAAGACTGTTATTTTTGTAGTGTGAACTTAATGGGGTTTTCTGCCAAGAACAAACACCAGATTGTATATCCAAACTTGGATTCAGCGCGTAGACCAGTAAAACATGATGAAACATTGCCCATTCCAATTCCCCCAAGTGATAGGCTAGATTCTATCATAGATGACATGGAAAGTGATGAAGGTGCAACTGGCGTTTCCGGACCATCTACAGAACCAGAGTACACTTTTGAAGGTAGACATTTAGAGCCTAAAAAGTTAACCCAAGGACAGTTGAATGATCTTGTTAGAGACTTATCGCTGTCTAAAGAGAAATCAGAGCTTCTCGCCTCAAGACTAAAGGAGAACAATTTACTTGAGAACAATGTTCGTATTAGTTACTACCGAAAGCGGAATTTTGAATTAACAGCATTCTTTTCAGTAGACGGTCCTCTCTGTTATTGCCATGACATCAATGGACTATTTACAGCCATATCTCAGACGTATGTGGCATCTGAGTGGCGCCTCTTTATTGATTCGTCGCAGAGAAGCCTGAAAGCAGTTCTTTTGCATAATGGTAATAATGCCATCCATCCCCATTGCCCATTCCGTCCATCTAAAAGAGACATATGACAATATGGATATACTACTTAAGGCAATCAAATACGACAGTCATCAATGGAATGTTTGTGGAGATCTAAAAGTTATAGGAATGCTTATGGGTATGCAGTCAGGATTCACAAATGGATATGTGAAAACTTTCTTGGAAGCAACAAGTCACCTGCGTATAAGGATGGAGTCAAGAACCTCCTTGATGCCTTCAAAGAAATGGAGTGTCGAATGTCGTTAAATATTCACTTCCTGCATTCCCACTTAGATTTCTTTCCTGAAAACCTTGGTGCAGTGAGTGACGAGCAAGGAGAGCGCTTCCATCAAGATATTCAGATGATGGAGAAGCGCTACCAAGGATATTGGAATGAAAGCATGATGGCGGACCATTGTTGGATGCTGTATCGTGACAATCCAGGCCAAATTTACAAAAGGAAATCACACTCACACCGCTTTTAATAAAATAATGTATATATTCTTTATTTATAAGTACATTGAATAAAGTATATGATGTATTTGTTGTTTAGCATTCCTAAGTGTGATCTATACATCCATAAATTTTCTTATAGCAATATCAAAAACTTAAAAATATCAAAACCAGTGTATCTATATAACTCTACGTGCTAGAAAAAACATAAAACCAGATTCGGAATCAGCGCGAAAAATGCATTAAGAAAAGTGTGATCATGTTTGTGATGAGGAAAAAAAGTTTCATTTTGTTGGCCAGTGTAATTTGTTGGTTTAACTTTTGGTTTGGATTAAAACCAATAACTTTTCGCATAGTGTAACTTGCTTTTTTGGGTGGGGGTATTTTTTCGTATTGGATTGAAATTTACTTTTTATCGCACTTTTTTTCCTGTATGGTTTTTCAGTCTTTTTTTTTTTATCAAAATATCTTTTCGAATTTGTAAAATAATAATAATAAATGTTTTCAATTTAAAAGTGAGAATGAATTTGTATTAATTTTTCGTATGTTTTGCCATGTTTCATGTAAATTTACGCGTTTACATTCTGCTGTTTTTGTAAATGCGTGTAAATAAAAATTTTAAGATATTTTGATTTTTGGCGAAATATATATAAAAATGAAAGATAATTAAGGAAAAAAACATTTTAAGGGTAAAATTAATGATTTTACTTTAGTTATACACTGTCGTTGGAAGCCATAAATGTTTTTTATGCTTTGATTTAATTTCTTTTGCTTCAAAGTTTTAATGTTTGGGGTAAATTAATGCATTTTGGGGGCTTCTGGAAGCCATTAACGCGGCATAGAAATCAGCCCCAAATGGAATGACGAAGGCCTAATCTAGTTTACGAGCGAAATGCTTCACAATTCCAAGTAAATGTTACAAATGGCCAAAGTTGAGCCACTTGCGAGGCATCAAGACATTAAAGAGTGTAGGGAGGGAGGGAGAAATGGAGGGAGGAGAGGAAAGATGGAGGGAGTAGTTTATCATATCCAGAGTGATTAAGAGAAAAAATTGGAAGGTTTTTGTATATATAAATCGTGAAGTCTTTTGTATTGTATCTTATTTTGGAACAATTGCGCAATTTCGTTTTCTTTTCTTTTGCTGGTTCGTTCTTTAGTTTGGCCTTTCTCTGATAACAGATATTGTTTGAAAGCATTTGCAAACATGGAAGAAACAAACCTCAAAACCCCAAAACCAAAACATTTCTTCGTGTTTCTGCATCTCAGAAGCGAAACTTTTCGACAACTTTCGATATTTGCAATGATTCAAAAGTGCGTCTTTGCTTGTTACAATCCATTAAAACTTTCTGAGATCCGAGTTACAAATTTCTATTTCCATTTTAACCAAAACAAGAAGAAATCCACACTAACAACATCAGCTCATAAATCAGCTCATGGATCGATAGGTAGGTGAATGGATAGATTGTTAGATGGGCGGGTGGATGTTAGATGAATGGATGGGTAAATGAATGTATGGGTAGATAGATGGATAGTGTTGTGTCCAGCCTATACTAATGGAGCTAAACTATCGACTTTTATATTTTATCGATATAAGCTTTATTAATATATATTTCTGTCATTTAAATTTAGTTTTAAGCTTTTGAAACTTTATAGGCCTAAACAATAAATTTGGATTAATTTTGGAAGGGTTATATGTGAACGAAAATAAACGTTTCGGTCTTCATCGTCCCAAACTTCTAACTTCTGATTATCTCCTTCTCTGTATCATTTACTGTATACTGCATGACGTTAATTGCAGTAATTTGTTAAAAATTGAAGTATTTTTGCAAGTGGTTTTGAATAAGAAAAGAAAATAAACAACGTTGGTGGAAGAGGTCCTCTAAAATTTAAGAGTAAATGCAGGTAATTCTTGTATTGAGGTTTTGAGTGCCTTAATTGTAACGTCAATTAAAGTAATTGAAAAGTCCACTTTCTGCTAATTATTATTTAGGGAAATAAGATTCAAAATCTCTCTCTCTCTCTCTCTCTCTCTCTCTCTCTCTCTCTCTCTCTCTCTCTCTCTCTCTCTCTCTCTCTCTCCTTTGTTTTAGATAAAAACACTTAAAAGTGTTTTGTTTTATAAGAAGGCACGTTGAAATATGAAAACCATTTTACTAAATATTTTGTAGGACGCATCCACTGAAGGTGGAAAATGGTATGTTCCGAAACGTCTGGTCATTCTATAATAAAGATGTACGACTCTACCCCGACTGTCCTCTTTGTTCTTATTAAACAAACAAACAAACAGAGATTTTGTTTTTCTACAATTAGAAGGTAGCCTTTTAATTGAGTTATACTCTTCGGGGGTATACGCTAACCCTTTTCACTCACCCGCCAGCCGGGCCGGTGAGTCAGCAAAGTGAGTCTGGCCGGAAAATTTTCAACCAGCCAGAACAATGATCTTTAAAACCAAGGGACACGTGTTTTTTCGCGAAATTTATGGGTATGCACACATCTACATAGCCACAAAATAGCAAAAACAGCAGCAGAATCATGAACAAAAAAACACAAATATGACGAAGCAAAAATAAACTTTATTTACTTAAGGAATATTTCAGTAAACGAAAACACATACAGTAACTTGAATATTACTGAATATATTAAATTCACTGAGGTTGCCAGGAATCATTTTCTTCTGACCAACATAATGTCTTCAGAGAGAGAGAGAGAGAGAGAGAGAGAGAGAGAGTTGTCAGAATCATTGGCAGAGTCCAGCTCAGTTGCACTGTACTCAGGCTCCTCCTCGCTGAGATCATCTTCAGTGCTCCTAGTTCCAGTGTTGGGCACTAAAGCGTTAATCCGATAACAGTTAATTAACGAAGTTAACTTTTTTTAACGGACTATTAACGGAAGTTAATTTCCATTTATCGTTATCGGACCAGTTAACTTCCGATAACTCGATATTTAGTCCGTTAAAGTCCGTTAACACGTTAACTGTGAGGAGTCATTCACGGAAGATCACCGCTCCGCGAATGAATTCAAACCGCCATAACTTCAGTCTGCCAATTCCGTCCTCTGCCGCAGTGGAACGGCTCTTCTCTCTCGGCAAGGACATCCTGAGGCCCAAGAGGTCAAGACTGGCAGTTGGGCCTAACTTTGAGAAGTTGGTCTTTCTGAAGGGCAACCAGCACATTGTGTCATAGTCTTTAATAAATGTGCCTAAAATTTAATTTTACCTTTCAAATCCCGCCATAATAATTCTCTGGTAAATTAAAATTTAGTTAATGGTTAGTGGTTACAAGGGTTTCAAAACATGTAATCAGTACATTTTTTATTAAAAATAAAAAAGTTATTAAGCAAAAAAGTTGCAAAACTTGATAAAAATACAGTTAAATACCTATTTATTGTTGGATTTTGCATAAATAAACATTTTCTATGGGTTTTAAGCTTTTTTCCTTGATTTTTTAAATGTTAGTAAAGAAAGTTATCGTTAACGGATTATCGTTAACTTCCGTTAACTTTGTAGTAAAATTATCGGATTATCGTTAACTTCCGTTAACTTTGTTGTAAAATTATCGGATTATCGTTATCGGAGTTAAAAATTGGGGTTAACGGATTATCGTTATCGAAGTTAACTTTTTGGTTAACGGTGCCCACCACTGCCTAGTTCTACCCTCAGTCTGCTGCTTGTCACTGTGGCACGCCATTTTTTTAGCCCTGTTCTCTGTAAGTCTGGCCTTTTGCTATATGCTATTAGGCTATATTTACTGGGATATAATATTAGGCTATATTTACTATATTTAGGCTATATTTACTATATTTAAGCTATATATAATAGGATATACTATCAGGCTATATTTACTGAGATATACTATTAGGCTATATTTACTGGGATATACAATTAATTAGGCTATATTTACTGGGGTATATTATTAGGTACCGTTCCATTATTTTACTGTGTTAGTGTGATCTAACGAAGCGTGTCAAACAGACTGAGACGTGACGCTACTATAACGAACTTGGAAGTGTCGCGAGATTCACCGTTGCCAGATTGTTGGTACTAGAGACCTCTACAAATCTCTGACTTTTTTCAACTATTCTAGAATCGGGTCACCTGAAAATCAGGGCCCCCAGGCTTCGTTAGTTAGCCTTATAAGCAGGGTTGGCACCCAAAAACCCAACCCAAAACCCACTGGAATTTTCAGTGGGTTTTTTGGTTTTTGTTCTGAGATGTTTATTTTAAAATAATTGAAATTTTTCTGATTGCTACATTGTTCAATTGTAGCTAATTAGAATGATTTGGCATGTTGATTATTTCAAGTAAGCTGACTTATAAAACAATTCTTAAATTATGCAGTGTGTAAATGAAGATTATGAAAAGTTGAAAAGTTATTAAAAAGGATTTGCATCCATTGTGAACACGATGGGCAATTATTGGATCATTTGACACATTGCTCCAACCATCTTGAATTAAAGTTACAGTAGAATTGACTAAGTCTTTTTTCATTGAATCCAGTACCTACTTCATTATTCACTTTTATTAGCGAGTCATCAGATAATTTTTTTCTGCTTGGAGGACAATAGCCTGGTCTTAAATTTTGGACCCATTTAATAAATTCTTTATTCTCTACAACTACAAATGGAATATTTGCTGAAAAGAAAAATCTGGCCATTTGCAAATCTAGTTGTTCTTTTTGATCTACAGTTGTTCTAACCACATATGGCATTATCCGACCTTGTGTTTTCTTGGCTGGAAATGAAATGAAAATTGAATGAAAAAATTGTATGGAAGATTCAGAAGCGGTTGAAATGAATGAAGTCTCACTACTGTGAATTGTAGTGTCATCATGAACCAGGCTTTCATATGATTTGCTTGAAGAGGGTCTACTCTCAAAACTGCCGTCTATATGTGTAGGAGGAACAGTTGCTGATGTAGCTGTATTTGTAAGCTCATCCGCTTCATCATCACGAGCCTGTACCCATTTTTTATTGCATCGATCTAAATGATGTTTCACTCGTTCTATTTTTTTAGAAAACACACATCTGCAGTATTTGCACCAAACTCTATTTGGTTGGTCACTCAACATTTCTACTTCATCCCATTCAGCAGCTTTAAGTCTGCCCACCAGTATGTGCGGGTCTAACTTTCTCTAGATGATGTTTCACTCTCTCAATTTTTCGAGTGATACTTTCTTTGCAATAATTGCATAGTACTCTAGTAGGCTGATCACTTAATAAAGTCACCTCGTCCCATTCGCTAGCTTTAGATCTTCCACCTCTATAACTTTTGGCATCTTAAAAATTTAAATTTGAGTTAGGTCTAAATAAAGCTGGAATCTGCTGTTAAGAAATAAAGGAAAGATCTAAAATTAAAATGGAGAAAATTCTAATGTCATTATTATCTCTCATATCTGAACTTTCTGTGAAATAAAGATGTCTTTTTAATATATATTGTAGATTTAGATAAATAAATTAATAAAATAATAGATATATTAGGCACTACATAATTATCGAATCTTTCTAAAAAAAATTTCAACCCATCAAAAACCCCAAAACCCAGCAAAAACCCAGTTGGGTTGTTTTTTTTGTGAAAAACCTGGGTTTTTGCCAACCCTGTTTAGAAGGCTAACTAACGAAAATATCATGACTTAACCTAACCAATCGTTTGGTCAACTGTACGACCTTGACGATTGGTTAGGTTAAGTCGTGATATTTTCGTTAGTTAGCATTATAAGGCTAACTAACGAAGGCTGGGGGCCCTGATCTTCAGGTGATCCCTAGAATCTTCCAACAGATCAAATGTTGTGTTTCACAAGAACAAAACAAGGTAATTAAATTTAGGCTGGGAAGTCGGATTAAACAAATGAACAAGTAGAACAGCTGTGCTTTGGGCGTCGGAAAGTCTGGATGAAGTCTGGGTGCTGGGACGTTTGATTTCAGGTCGCCAGTCGGACCGGTAGCTGCAGCTTTTGAACTCGCCCGACATGATTTCAACCCGCCTCGGAGATTGGGCGGTGTTAGTGTACACTCTTGCTCTTAATAATAAACATCTCAATAAGTAACTTAAAACCGTAATTCCCAATCTAACTTCAGCCTAATTATGATTCAGCTTAACTTTATTAACTTCAGTACAATTTCTTTTACACCGGAGATGACGCAAGTTATTACTGGATTTATGCGTATAAGTGCCTTGTTTTCAGTCAGGGCTTTCCGACAGTTGGGGTACAGTTAGTATAGATGTCCCGGCCCGACGAATCAGGGGAATCGCATGCGCCCGTTTAAATTTGTTTCACGCTCAAAATTTTTTATCGATTTCTGTCGGTAGGCCTGGTTTTAGTTCATAAAATATAAGTAATTTATGCAGTCTCTCATTTATATTCAGTACCTGGTAGATGTATTCTCGGAATGAAGGAGAACCACCGCCAGATGTACGATGATCAATAAAATGATCATCCGAAGCAGTAGTTCCCAAACTTTTTCTTTCCACGGACCACCTGAAATCTAGGTGATCACCTGAACTGTTTTCTAAGCCTCGACGAACCTCATTGAGAATATATTGTGTATAATGTTACTATTAGTGGATAATATTGTATATACTCCAAAAATATTGTTGCGGACTTCCCCAGTGAGAGCCCAAGGACTTAATTCTGGGGGTTCTGTTATAAACCAGTGTCTAATCCCGGGAAACGGGATATTTAAATTGCATTTCCCCGGAATTCTCGGGATCCCGGAAAATTGAAAAGCAGTTAAAAATTAAAGGGATGATTTAAATTTTGCAGTAAAATTCATCAAAGAAATATTGCACGTATATAACCCCCCCAAAAAAATTAAGTTACTCTTCGTTCACTAATGAATACTTTGTTTTGTGCATTACATTGACAACTGTCTACATATATATGGATTACGAAACATTAAAGTAAAATAAGTGAAAATTTTAAACTTTGAATTTTGGACTAAGCATTAAGAATGTAAAATGTTGACAAAAATTTGCTTATTATTTTCTTTTCGACATCTTTATACATTCATTTTTTCATTATTCATCAGGGTTTACGTCATATTAAAATTTTAGCCTAATCCGCTACTAATTATCTCCAAAACCACGAAATGACCTTAAAACGTTTCAAAGCAACACAATCAGAGACTCTTAAAAACGTCTAAAAACGTTTAAAAATGTCAAGATGATGTCAGTGTTGCAATATTATGTAACGAAAATGGACATCATCAAATTTTGGTGACCTTTTTCTTTCTAATTTCCATAATTTCCTATTTTTGGGGCGAATTTTAAATTTCATTTTCCGAAATACTAATCTATACCCACTTCGTTGACAAGACCAAACAATGGACACGCTAGGAAATTAACTTAACCTAATCTTATCTATTTTAACCTAACCTAACCCACAATATACTTGTCGATGGAATGTCAAGTCGATCAGATATCGTGAAACGACATTAATCTACGTATTGCAGAATGTATTGTCTCTGGCGTCGATAGATACAAAAATAGACAGACAAATTGAAAATGACATAGTAAAAAGTTAATTTTTGTAAATATTTTAAAAATAATAAAGGTGAATGACAAAATTGTATATATATATATATATATATATATATATATATATATATATATATATATATATATATATCTCACTAATTAAGGTAACACCACTTTATCGAATGCATGAAACATTATGACACATTTTGCAATACTAATTTTAAAATATTTCGTCCAGTTACACTGAATTTCGATCACATAGAAAATCCTTCGCATGATTTTCATATATTGAGTTTTTGTCTGTATAAAAGATACGTTAATTAAGGGATCTAAACGAACACGTATTTTTCATTAATTTGAACCGACACTTAAGTGGCCTTAGGAGAGAGTGTGTGTGTGTGTGTGTGTGTGTGTGTGTGTGTGTGTGTGTGTGTGTGTTTCAACCACAATTTAATCTCATGAAAAATCTTATGCAATAAAAAACCTCTGTTAAAGATTTTTTGGGTAAAAAAATTTTTTTTCGCTTTGGTCAATCAGGCGAAGCTGAAATTTTTCCAAAAATGGCTGACACGGTTTTTCCCTTTAACAAATTTTATTTATTTTTATGTATTTATTTATTTATTTATTTTTGTAATCTTAACTCGGATCAGAATTTTGTTTTTAGGTAGACTTGAAAAACGTCTGGTATCGCTTCCCTTCAAGAACTCGAAATTAACTGGATGGTTTTTTTTTTCGGTTAAACTTCGTTGCAGCTGCTTCTATCAGTATGCAGATGAAAATGGAATTTTCTTAAACTTTTTCTTATTTTATAGAAAAAGATGTACAGTAAAACACTATAAAACTTTACCTTCAATTTTTTAACAAAGGCGTAAAATTTCTCGGTAATAGAACGATTGAGGAGCTAGCTGTTTGCCAGGAGACTTTGTTGGATGGAGAACGAGTACAGTAGATATGAGGCCATTAGAATAGCACAGGCGTATCCCCCGGTTTCCCGAGAGTGTAGGACAAAAGCCCCCTAGGAAAAATAATAATAAGAATTTTTTTAATCATTATTTTTATTCTTTATTATTTACAGTTTATGTTTATAGTTTAGTTTATGTTTATAGTTTATGTATTTTGGTTCTCGTCATTTTCGTTTAAACTAACGAAAATATCACAACTTAACCTAACCAATCATCAAGGGCGTACAGTTGACCTAACCGGGCATTCAGTTGACCTAACTGGGCATTCAGTTGACCTAACTGGGTATTCAATTAACATAACAGGTTAATATTGGTTATTTCACCTAAATATCTTCTGATCTTTTCAGATTAGATGTGACACCTGACTTGCCCTACCCAGCAATTTGTCCAGGTGTTTTTTGTCCTAGGGGCTTTTGTCCGGACCCGGTTTCCGATATCCCGTTTCCGCGCAGTAACCAATCAGCACGCTGTATTTCGCAGGTGTGACGCGCCCCCACACGGGCTTGAGTTCAAAACCATTAAACTCGGTTCAGTCGTTAACGAGTAACAACATTCGCTAACTTTAATGAATGCGTTTATCTCAAAACTTGATTTTCGGGCGTACGCCCTTTCTATTCTATACACCTCATATGTTCCCTTGGTTTTGTAAATGTAGTAGGAGGTGTTGGCCGGATCTGATTTTGGCGCACTGGAAGCTAGAGAAAGGATAGAAGTATTGTATATAATTAATGAATATCGGGATGAGAATTCCTTTCAGACTTGCGCAAGAGTATAAAAACATTAATTATTAAGGAAATAAAGCTCAAAGATGAAGGGAGGATCGCATCTTCAAGTAAAATTAACTCGAAAGCATTCTTTGCTTATGTGAACATTTGGAAGCCTAGTAAGGATAGTATAGGTCCATTGGAGTTCTAAATTTGCATTCCCGTTTTAAAGATGTAACCAATATAATATACTAAAGAACTTGTACTTTATAGTTTTCATTAGGGAGGATACTAGCGCTGGTCCGCTTTCGGGTGAGCCAGACTTCATTTTAGAAAAAGATAACTCGCTCACGGGAGGAGATACTGAAAGAAGCGTTTAGGTCTAGAGTTATAAACAAGATGGTATAGTCGACCATTTAACTACAATTTTTGACGAATTGATTGAATAAAACAGAGTTCCAAAGAATTAGATATTAACTGACGCCTATCGAATAAAACAGAGTTCCAAAGAATTAGATATTAACTAACGCCTATCAGTCTATCAGCCTATCATGCGTTTGAGTCATTTATAGCGACTAGAATAGTAGATCATCTTGAAGATGGTAGTCGATCTCAATAGGTTAAGGACGTGGTTCACTATTTCGCAGATGTTCTTCAACGCTGAGAAGTGCAAAGTTACCCATGTAAGAAGGGAAAATACTCGCATAACTTAGCTTTTCTTAGGTCAAATTCAGTTTCGACACGTATTATAAATTTTGTTTGTCCTCGTAGGATTCGTTCGTACCTTTACAGCTTCTGGAGCTGTTTTAGTAGCGACGATCTGATGACATAAGTCAAGGATAGGTAAGGATAAGTTTCTTAATCGACTCTTTATCGTAAATGAATTTTTAGTGCTTGAATAATAAGAGTTATTTCGGCTAGACTTTTTGTAAGTTTCTTGAGAAGAAATGAGTGAGGGAGAGAGCTGTTATTGCTGTTCTCTCTCTTCTTTCGGGTCCCTCTCAGTTGTCCTCTGTTGTCCATAAATCTCGTCAAACTACACCGGCTTTTATAGGTACGCCCTACATGGTGTAAAGGGGTTTACTTAAGTTAGGGGTCTAAACAGATATTCTGTTTTTATAAATAATCATTTGGAAAAACCCAAGATTATGTAACTGAAGGTTTCACCAGTATATAACATGGTCAGAGGAGGACTTATAAAATATGTTGGTAACGATTTTAAATTTTCAAAGTAAATCTAAATTGGGTTGCGCTACTTTAGAAACACCCTGTACTATAGGGTAAATAATATAATATATTTAGGTTATATATTATAGGAAAGTTTATTTTTAAAAATAAGATTATTTTTCTACAACTCAATAGTTATATCTATCTTACACTATAGCTTTCAGTTGTGGTCTCCTCACCTGAGAAAAGATATAGAACGATCAGATAAGGTTCAGGTGAGGCCGTGAGGGCCACCAAGATGACTCAAATTTTATTTGTCACAAACTTATCCGAATGAACCCTTCATGGACGACTGGTACAACTGGGGATCACATGAAGATCAGGGCCCCTAGCCTTCTTTAGTTAGCTTTATAAGGCTAACTAACGAAAATATCACGACCTAACCTAACCAATCGTCAAGGGCGTACAGTTGACTTAACGATTGGTTAGGTTAGGTCGTGATATTTTTGTTAGTTAGCTTTATAAGGCTAACTAAAGAAGGCTGGGGGCCCTGATCTTCAGGTGATCCCAAACTGGTAACGTTTCAGACACGCGCATTGATAACTTAACCCTACGAAAAATTCCGGCGTTAATGGGTTAAATTTGCTTTCGTTAAGAGAAATGCAGATTTCGAGGTGAGCTTTATTCACGTTTTTAAAATATAATAATAAATAGGATCAATGATGAAACTTACTCAATTTTTTACATTAAACACCAACTCTAAAACGCGAATTGCGGCTAAAATTAGAACAAATATGTATAGTAATTTCTTTAATTAATGTAAAATAGTTAAACGAATTGAATAAATTGCCGGGTGAAGCTCAGAAAATAGAATTTCCCTGGATATGTTTAAAAATAGGCTTTGGAGAAGGTTTCCGAGACATTGATTTAGTCTCATCTTTAAAATTGAGTGGGTTCTTTCCGCTTCATTTTTATTGTTGTACATTTCCCTATAAAATTTCCCTTTAGTAGTTAATCCCCCCCTCCCCTCCCCTCCCCCGATGGTGGGGGCTGTTTTGTTCTACCTTAATTTCGAAACTCGTTTCTTTAGTTTCCTTTAAAATACGATCGGGTGTTCGTTTAATTTAAATTTAAAAGAACTTAATAATAGGAACGTCTTCAAGGAGTCCTTCTACAGTAACTGTTCTCGAAACGCGTCTTATAGGACGGTGGATTAGTGGGGATCATTCCACTCAGTGTGATTTTCCGTTCCATTCCGCGGCCAAAAGTGAGAATTTCGAAGGAAGTAATTCTCAAATTGATCTTCTTTTTTATTTCATTCAAAGCTTTCGCGCTTTAGTTCAGGTTAAGGTAGGAAATATAAACTGTACTCAGTTGGCGCCTCTATCGTGAATGCGAATGGAAGCGACATTCATTCTTAAATGAAGAAACTCTTATCAAATGTGGATTTTTTACCTTGTGCATTTTCATTGAATGAAAGTGGGAATGACATTGAGTGGCAAATAATCGGTTTAGTGCATTAATCTAAAAATGTATATTACATACATAATACAGAATGTTGACAAAGGTAAATAGACACCCCGATGATTATCCTCAAGAACAATGCCAGAACGTGTGTCGGCTTCACATAATGATTGAAAGGGGAAAGGAACACGATTATAAATATATTCATTCAATAAATCCGTTATTATTTATTCACTTTCATTATCAAATAAAAAATTATGGAAAAACCGAATGAGTCTATTTACTCGTGTCAACCGTCTGTATATACACTAAACGTTTTCTTCCGGAATATGGTGTGAATTAGGATTTCCCAACCCGGATCCCGGACGGAAAATGATAACCTTAAAATTCCGGGACAAGCGCAGCAAATCCCGGGATTTTCCGGGTTTTACAAAGTATTCTAAAAATGTTATTTCAAATAGTTTTACGTTAATATGCTACTGTATCTAGAAAATACAAACATAAAGACTATGATGACAAATTTATAATAGCACGAATCACGTTGCGTTCTACAACTCGAATAATGTGCCTATAATATGCCCTGTATGATGTTGTGTATGCGTAATATGACTGGTATTTTTTAAAAAAATGATTGACTCGGACTGAAAGCCAGTTATTTGATTTTCCTGAATCGAACATTTTGTGTTTTAGCGGATTTTAATTTCGGTTATTATTTTCATTTCAATGGCACACCTTTTGCTATTATTTTCTCTACTAAAAATTAGTTAGAAGTATATAAAAGGCGTTGTGTTCGTATAAATTACACCTTAATATAATTTATTTTTGTTGAGGAGGTGCAAAGCTGCAAATTAGCATTGTAGGCAGAGCCGCCTTAAGTTTATATACAGTATTTATGTTTCTGCAGTGTTGAAACTCGCCCTAGGCTCTATCTTTATTATATTTATCATTATTGCGTTAAAATGTTTATATATTTATATTTAATATTAACTGACTAATCTAGATTTATCTAATGCTTAAACATTTTAAGACTTTATCATCATTATTTTTTAATAATTAAAGAGCGAGCGATACCTGGCATGTATTGTTTTCCATAATATACATATTTAGAATAAACCAGCAAATCCCCGGATCCCGGAATGATGGCCGATTTTGTACCGGAAAACCGGGATAGTGAAAATCCCCTAAAACGAGAAACCGTAGTGTGAATGGTTTCGATGTCTCCACACCAAAGAAATAAACTCCCACACCTTCCAAAGTAACAGAAAGACTAATCTTACAAATCACCAACCCACACATTCCACTATCGCCTACTCAACATGGATTCAGACCTCACCACTCAACCACGACATTACTCACTAACCTCACGCAGCACATCATGGATGGCATCAACTCCAGACGACCAGCTCAACGTACACTATTAGCAACAATAGACATTAGTAAAGCATTTGATGCTATCCCACGCTTCCCTCTCATAAACAAAATACTCAACACAAACATGCACAATAACACCAAAAGGTGGCTGAGCAAATATCTTTCAGGAGGATACTCACATGTCACATTTAATGGCAAGTCATCCAAAAACAAGCTTTTTCCGAACGGGGTCCCTGAAGGCTCTGTTCTCTCACCCACACTCTTCAACTTATACATGCATGACATTCCAACACCCATAGATAACAAGCTTACCTTATCATCATATGCAGATGACATCACTCTAACATCCACCCACAACAACATCGACACCGCTACAAATAACCTACAAACATACATAAACAGTATACAAGACTGGCTCACACACAATAGACTCAAAGTAGCGCCCACAAAATCAACCATCACCTTGCTTACAAGCAACACAAAAGAACACCAGGTAATTCCACAACTTACACTAAACATCAACATTCCACACACTCACAGGACCAAAATACTTGGGGTCACATACAACACATCATTATCTTTTGCAAACCACATTCAGGACATTAAAAACAAATGTACGTCAAGACTTAACACGCTTAGGGTACTAACAGGCACAAACTTTGGACACCAGCAGGAAACCACATGACTAATATACAAACAATATATTCGCTCAGTTATGGACTATGCTAGCCCATGCTGGGCACCCATTATCTCAAACACACACATAAACACCTTACAGACAATACAAAACAACGCACTTCGTATCATTACAGGATGCACTCAAACAACACCAATAGAACACCTGCACACAGAAACAAAAATACTGAAAGTTAGGGAACATTTAGACATGAGGGGAACACAATTCATGGCAGCAGCGACAACTATCCCACAACACCCTTGCCACTACATGTACAATCATGCACCAACACCTCGCACCATTAAGGTAACACCAGAGAGACATTATAACCAAATATTCCATTCCATACCACGCCCCACAGACATCACACAGTACAGAAAACACACACACACACACCTAACCCACAAAGCACTGACACGACTTGGTCCGAATGCGGTCTTAGGCGCGAAGCTGCCACCCATTAACAGGTCAGAGATCAGCCTGAGCAGATCGGATCGAGTTAACTTAGCACGATTCCGATGTGGACATCACCCCAACTTACGGACATATAAACACAGACTAGACAACTCCATAGACGACACCTGCCACCTGTGCCAGGACACACCACAAACAATTGAACACATTATGACAGACTGTACCGCTCTAGCACAACAACGAACACAACACAACATCACTAGTGCGCTGAACCTCTGGTCCACTCCGGAGAGGGCGATCGGTTACCTGCGTGCCGCCGGCTTGCTCGATCAGGGTGGGCTGATCGGCTAAACAACAACTCCCAACAAATTCTTCATCATTATATTATAGTTAATATTTCTATAACAAAGGTTTAAAAGTGAATAAAAAGCATATTTTCTCTCAACCTAATAAGAAGCTTCGTTTAATACTATAATTTTAGCATTATTACTTCTATTTTACTCGTTTTACTCATTCTTCAAACGTAATAATGACATAATAACGTAATTAAATAAAACTAAAGGAAATTTAGGTTAGTTTGTACATAAATGCCGGGTGTTGAATCCATTTAATTATTATCTAATTAAAAGGAGTCACGGGTGTGAAATTAAATTTTATCTCCAGTTTTTATTCTATGACGTCATTCGAGCAAACACCGAACATATGGCGACAATATATATATTTTGATACGCGATAATTATACAAGCTGTTACGATTATCGCGCAATGTTTTGTTATAAATTCAGCGCTAAGTGCCCATTCTACTGACGCTTTAAACGTATTCGATTTGCGGATATTTATCCTCAAACATGGAAATCTAATGTTCAAAATACGATATACCGTATTATCAATGTTTATGACAAGTATGTTAATAGATTAACCCATTAGTGCACATTGCTAGAATTGGTACTTTCCTGTTATCCCCGGACCCCAGATTTTTTGCCGAAAATATCACAACTTAACTTAACTAATTGTTAAGGGCATACAGTTTGACCGAACAGGAAAGCACCGGTTTTTCTGTAATTATTATTAACTAGCGGAGCGACCCGGCGTTACCGGGTTGGATGTTGATCGCTATATATATATATTATATATATATATATGAAAATTATTTCACGAAAGTAACGCGTGAAAAATATTTATGATGAATAAAACCACGAAGGAAAGGAAACACAGAATGGTGCTCAAGCGCTTTCGTCTAATGACATCCTCAGGAACACAGTGTTCCTGAGGATGTCATTAGACGAAAGCGCTTGAGCACCATTCTGTGTTTCCTTTCCTTCGTGGTTTTATTCATCATATATATATATATGCCCGGTTAGGTTAAGTGAATGCCCGATCAGATTAATTGAATGCCAGGGTAGGTTAATTGAATGCCCGGTTAGGTTAATTGTACGCCGTTGATGATTGATTAGGTTAAGTCGTGATATTTTCGTTAACGCTAACGAAAATATCACGACTTAACCTAACCAATCGTCAAGGGCGGACAGATGACCTAACCTGGCATTCAATGAACCTAACCGGGTATTCAATAATTTTACCATAGGTTTCGATATATATATACACGTAATGACGTAGTGATCTTGATGACATCATTTAATTTTTTAAAATTAATTATTTAATTTATTAACACCCAGTTGTATTATTATTATTCCTGACATATGGAAACAAGGTAAAATTATTACACTACTCAAACCAAACAAAAATCCAACAGAACCAGCTTCCTATAGACCCATTACTTTACTATGCACACCTTCCAAAGTAACAGAAAGACTAATCTTACAAATCACCAACCCACACATACCACTATCGCCTACTCAACATGGATTCAGACCTCACCACTCAACCACGACATTACTCACTAACCTCACGCAGCACATCATGGATGGCATCAACTCCAGACGACCAGCTCAACGTACACTATTAGCAACAATAGACATTAGTAAAGCATTTGATGCTATCCACGCTTCCCTCTCATAAACAAAATCCTCAACACAAACATGCACAATAACACTAAAAGATGGCTGAGCAACTATCTTTCAGGAAGATACTCACATGTCACATTTAATGGCAAGTCATCCAAAAACAAGCTATTTTCGAACGGGGTCCCTCAAGGCTCTGTTCTCTCACCAACACTGTTTAACTTATACATGCTTGACATTCCAACACCCATAGATAACAAGCTTACCTTATCATCATATGCAGATGACATCACTCTACCATCCACCCACAACAACATCGACACCGCTACAAATAACCTACAAACATACATAAACAGTATACAAGACTGGCACACATACAATAGACTCAAAGTAGCGCCCACAAAATCAACCATCACCTTGCTTACAAGCTTACACTAAACAACACCAACATTCCACACACTCACAGGACCAAAATACTTGGGGTCACATACAACACATCATTATCTTTTGCAAACCACATTCAGGACATTAAAAACAAATGTACGTCAAGACTTAACACGCTTAGGGTACTAACAGGCACAAACTTTGGACACCAGCAGGAAACAACATCACTCATATACAAACAATATATTCGTTCAGTTATGGACTATGCTAGCCCATGCTGGGCACCCATTATCTCAAACACATACATAAACACCTTACAGACAATACAAAACAACGCACTTCGTATCATTACAGGATACACTCAAACAACACCAATGGAACACCTGCACACAGAAACAAAAATACTGAAAGTTAGGGAACATTTAGACATGAGGGGAACACAATTCATAGCAGCAGCGACAACTAACCCACAACACCCTTGCCACTACATGCACCGACACCTCGCACCATTAAGGTAACACCACAGAGACATTATAACCAAATACTCCATTCCATACCACTCCCCACATACATCACACAGTACAGAAAACATACACACACACACCTAACCCACAAAGCACCGACACGACTCGGTCCGAATGCGGTCGTAGGTGCGAAGCCGCCACCCATTAACAGGTCAGAGATCAGCCTGAGCAGATCGGATCGAGTTAACTTAGCACGATTCCGATGTGGACATCACCCCAACTTAGACATATAAACACAGACTAGACAACTCTACAGACGACACCTGCCACCTGTGCCAGGACTCACCACAAATAATTGAACACATTATGACAGACTGTACCGCTCTAGCACAATAACGAACACAATCCAACATCACTAGTGCGCTGAACCTCTGATCTACTCCGGAGAGGGCGATCGGTTACCTGCGCGCCGCTGGCTTGCTCGATCAGGGTGTGCTGATCGGCTAAACAACAACAACAACAACCTCGGGACCTAATCAATACGTGTGTGAAGTTTCATGTTTGTAACTGCTTCCATTTTGGAATTATGGCTGGAACACACACACACACACACACCCACACACCCACACACACACACACACACATCCTTTTATTATTATTCTAGATAATCTTTTAAAGTCTCATTATGGACATACAAGAAATACGGTTAGGTCAACTGTATGCCCTTGACAGTTGGTTAGGTTAAGTTGTAGCGTAGAATTTCCTACCGAGTTAAGTAAAATGGGTTAAGTAAAATATAGAAAAAGAAGGTTTCACTATGTTTCACAAAGCACCACACTTCACATACACCCTTTCAGAGAGCAGCTCGCAGCAGCATTGACAAGCACATAGAGGGTTAACGTACTAACGAGGTTTCAGTACGTGGCTCATTGTCCCGTACGCACCAATGATCTGTGTTATCATAATTCATTGTGTAGATAAATTCGTATTCGCTTCTTGCTTGTTTCGTTAATGTCCATTCCAGACACTCCTGATTCTATAGGTCGGGTACATGATTCATTAGGAGCAAGATGTATCTCAAGTTTGCATTTCCTCACCGAGGCAACATAAATGTACTCGTTCCAATCACAGACACACTCAGTGGCATTTGCCAAAAAATCAGTTCCTATAGGTTCCATAGCATATAACCAAGGATTATATATGTAACAAGATACGAAGCTGATCATATTTCCATTATTTATGCATTATCCCGATAAATGAATATTAGGTACGAGTACTCACCACTAAGCGGATGGAGTGAGAACTAAACTTTGCGCAAGGATACACACGCAGGATTTAGGAGTATGCATATTAAAAAAACTGAAAATTGTCACATTCATCTTTGAAACAATACAGACCTACTGTATATGGTTAATTTATTAACTGATCCTGACTGACATATTGAACTGTATAATAATTAATATTAAAATATAAGAAGTTGGTGACGTTTTTTCGTGGATGATTTAGTTCGCTTTCCAAACGCGAGATGGCAGAAGACAAAAAAGCTGAAGCAAAAGTGGGCGGAGTTAAGAATCTTGTTATGAATAATTACACTATGCAACAAAATTTTGGAACATTTGTGTTTATCTTATTTTTTTGGTGTTTCTTTATGTTTTTGGGTGCGCTGAATTAAAAAATCGCATTAGTTTTCTCGTGAAAACTCTAGTTTATTCTGAAAACCATAATCTATTTTTTGTACCTAGTGGCTTATCAGAGAGCAAAATCACAATGAAGAAAAGGAAAGGAAAATAAATATAGTTCATATTTAAAGATATATAATGAATATATAATGTATATATAATGCACCCAAATATAATATGCACACAAATATGCTCACAAATCTAAACGGATAATGCTTAAATAATGTACACACAAAGAAGGGCGGGTCATCCAATGTCCCTTAACCTCGCTGATCTAACGGGAAGCGCAACCTGTCGCAACACGTGGCCACGACGTAGCCCGAGAGAGAGAGAGAGAGAGAGAGAGAGAGAGAGAGAGAGAGAGAGAGAGAGAGAGAGAGAGAGAGAGAGAGATAATTATAAAAAATGTAAAAGAATTTTACCCAAACAAGTGATCACCGTTTTTCACATTGCAAAAGTCCGTCCGAGTATTTTCTCGTCAGTAATTAAATTTAAGTTATGTTGACACTGCAAGGAATGCCTCTCGTGTCCTCGCATGTGTCTCGTGTACGTGTGAAATTATGTACACAATGTGTATATCGTTTTATGACTATTTTTTATTTTTATTTCTCTCTTAAAAATGTTTCGCTCGACAATGCATTTTTTTAAATTTCATATTTTTTAAAACAACAATCTCTCTCTCCTCTCTCTCTCTCTCTTCTCTCTCTCTCATGATGATAATGGTAGATTTATATTTGGGGTTATATATTATACACACACACAGGGTGTTCATAAAGTTACGCATCATAGGAACATAAGCAATGTCTATTTATGTCTCCATCAGGCTAAATATGTTGAAGACCATTCAAAGGAACCTGCTTTTTCGTTTACAAATATGTTTTGAGATTGGTGGGAATCGTTTCGAACAAATAAATAAAACAAAATAAATAAATAAACAACATAAATGTATTTTCCTATGATGCGTGACTTTATGGACACCCTGTATATATATATATATAATATATATATGTGTGTGTGTGTGTGTGTGTGTACAAAATTGGGAACTGAGCTATTCACTTACGTGTATACATGATACAGGTGAATGTTATTCAACCCACCAGACATGTTTACTTCCGGAATTAGAAGGTGTATGAAGAAAGAACTGTTGCAAATAATAATAATAATAATAATTTGGTGGGTTATTTACTTCATTGTGTAACAAAGGGGACCTACGGCTTTACGTGAGATTCGAACCACTCTTAGCAAAGGAAACTCTGAGAAGCACCTTAATCTCTGAAACCTTAAGACCGAGACGAGACTCGAACCCTGTTAACCCCGGTTTTGCTTCCGCCTGAATTGTTAATTTTGACAAATGTCAAGTTTTTCGCCCCACCTTCGACCTACTGCTTGACTACGAGTTGTATATAAAGGAAAGAAATATTACATAACCTTAGTCCTCTCACCTTTCATGAAACTGAAGGTTTGGCCTCACCAACCTTATCGATATCACACACGTAAATCTGAAATAATAACGAGGACTTTTCCCGACTTATATGAGTACAAAATTGCTAGTGATAGCCAGCTTATCCTCGAGCCTAGCTGGGTTAGGCCTATTAGCATACGTGGGTGAGTTGTACCGTGTAGGCGTTACAGTTGCACCCATGGCCAGCCCATCTCATACGAGATTAGGCCTTAGGTTTACAGGATGTTAACCACACCCCTGTTTCGGCTTTGGGCCTACCTTTTTTATAAACCGTTTTGATTTATATTATTTAAATAATCAGAATTTACCACACCCAATGGGACGATACAATTATATTTCAAGTTAGCTCCTTAAAATGACGGCGTCGCTAGTCCCAAGTCCCAACACATTTGTTTTTTAGAAAATATCACTACCACACGAAATATATATATATATATATATATATATATATATATATAATATATATATATATATAATGAATAAAACCACGAAGGGAAAAGAAACACAAAGTGGGTCCGGTCCCTTCGTGGTTTTATTCATCATAAATATTTTTCACGTGTCACTTTCGTGAAATAATTTTCATATATATATATATATATATATATATATATATACAGTGCTCGAAGTGGGAAAAAAAAGGTAGCGGGATGGTAAACTCGAATCAAAATATATATATAAACTCGAAATTTTCATAATGTGCAAAGCCTCAGTCTCCAGAAATGGCAGATTTTTATGTAACTAGAAATTTTTTTGTATATATATATATATATATATATATATATATATATGTGTAAAAATGAACCATAAATAATTCCCATATTCCTATACTATCTTATTCTTCATGTAATTCTTGTATTCATTTATATAGTTCTTGTATCCATTTTAAGAAAAAGTATCCATCTTAAAAATTCATGTGTTATATGGTTCATGTATTTATATAATCCTGTATATTCTTATATATTTAACTTTATATAATGCCTATACTCATATGTATGTACGTGTGTGTATTCATTTTTACATAAGGACCAAAATCGCCCAACGCGAGTTTGGATAAAATTTTTGATTTGCTTTCTACTTTGCCAAATAATTGGTGACCTGTTGTTTTTTTTTTAAAATCTCATAATCATTTTTTTAGATTTCGCTTAATAAGGAATCGTGCTTAAGCTTTGCAATGTTCATATTTCGTATACATTCCTTTCGTTATAAAAGATGAGATCATGCCTTGCCTAAGCATTAAAATTGTACATCTTAAACCTTAAAATTTTACTCATATGCATATTTTAGTGTAAAGATGCATAGTCCGATTTCCACTTTGTTAACTTGGCAGATCATGATAACATCAGATCTGAAAAGTCGCGGTTTAAGATAAAAATATGGTTTCGTCTTCAAATATTTTGTTTACTCGTTCAAGCCTTACCACAGCTAAAAATTTACTTTATTTCGAATATTGTGCAAAAATAATACAGCCTTTTTAGCATTTAATAATAATGATGTTAGCAGTTTTTGGGTATATAAACCCACTAAAAATCTTCCATTGTCATTCAGAAGCTAATTCAGAGGCTGAGCACTACCTGTACATTTTAGCAGTAAATTTACAGTTGAAGATAGTTTTTATCTTATCCTTCGAGCCTTGCTCTCTTCAGAAGAACTTAGTCATTAACTTTCCGGATACGCTATAAGAAGAATCCGGAACCTTCAGCATTTTTAGTAAGTCTATCAGAGTCCTCCGAGCCACTATAGAAGAACTCGGAGAGTAATATAGAAGAAAACTACTGCAAGTCACACATCCGTTGCTGCCACCTAACTAGAACCCCCGTCGACTTCGAACCACCCCGGGCCATAGACGGAGGGGTTAACATATATATATATATATATATATATATATATATATATATATATATATACAAACTCGAGAAAAAAATATTCGTTACACTGCCATTAAAAAACTGTTACAAAAATAAAATATCTGTAAATAGTCATTCCTTTAATTTATGTGAAATTCATTTTATCATTATACGTACCTTTAAAATAGTTTCCAGATGTTATCAGTGTTATGGCTGTGCGCAAACTTGTTTATTGGAGCTTGGCAATTCGTGTTATCCGCATCTCGGCGACCTTTTTCTAGCCAAGATTTAACATAGTCTACGGGATCAAAACTGCTCACTGGTGGGCCAGTCATTGAAATAAACATTAGACTAGATGCAGTCTTCATGCGCAAAGAATTTCGTTCAGAAGAGATGATAAGATTCATGTTGCTAAATGATCTCTCACATTTTACTGTTGATATTATCAGTGTTTATTGCAGCAAAAACTATATTTTCATCATTTCATGTAATCTTATTTAGCGAAACAAATAAGCTAACAAAAAGCCTGTTCTATTTCTGGAAAATCATATTTAGATTGTAAAGTTCCGGGATGATTTTAAGGTAAATATGAAGTAGTGGGATGATTTTACATTCAATTAAAAGTTGTGGGATGGCATCCCACCCCATCCCGCCTCACTTCGAGCACCAATGAGGTGTGGGAATGTCGGTCACGTGATGCCACACCTCCGTGTCAACAAATCATGTATTTCTAAATAATCTTAGTTTCAAATAATACTGAAATAAACATAAAAATCATTTAATATCGTCAAATACGTAACATAAGTGAGTTAAATAATATAAAACAGTTAAGAATTTGTAAAATTCATAATATAATGTATTTAAAGAAATTTGAAACACGTTGTTAGAAAAATAAGTCACAGGTATTAAACGAAAAGAATATTATATATATATATATTATTTATTATTATAATAATAATAATAATATATATATATATATATATATAATATATAATATATATATATATATATATATATATATAACTATTATAATATATATAACATTATAATAATAATAATAATAATATATATAGGGCGTCCCAAAAAAATGTATACACACTTTAAATAATTAAAGGCAGTGTTTATTAAAATACATTTCATTTTCAAAATGTAATAGAATCTACAGACATTATTTAATTGTTTTGTCAACGCGTTTTCAAACTGACGTCCGTTCTGGTCCAGGCACTGCTGATAACGCGAAGCAATGGAATCGCAAACATCACGAAACATTTCGTTTGGTTTGTGTGCATTCTCGTTCAATGGCTGCTCAATTCAGCGACTGTTGCAGGTTTTATAGCGTAGACTTTGTCTTTAAGTATCCCCATAAAAAAAAGTCTAGTGGTGTGAGGTCTGGTGAACGCGGAGGGTATTCTACGAAACCCCTTCGTCCAATCCACATCCACATCGTGCCAAGTACCACTCGCAATACTCCACTCTTCGGTCCGGATCATCTTCATTAATAGCATGGACTAATCTTGGAATGTAACTTTTCCATTGACAGCGCTTCAAAATGCGTTGACAGACGATTCTGAAATTCCTACCTCACGACTCGCTTGCCGCACAGATTTTCTTGGACTTTGGTGATACGTTTCCAGTACTCTTTCTTGCTTTGTGGGGCTTGTCGATGTCCGTGGTCTTCCGGAACGCTTCTTGTGGACATTCTGAACAGTTCCATCGGCTTCAAACTTATCTCTAATTCGAGTGATGGTAAGTCGCGTTGGTGGATCTGTTTGAAACTCCTCCTAAACTGTCTTTGCACTTCAACTGCGTTTTCACACTTCCAGTAGCATTTTAGAATGAATTTCCTTTGTTCAAAGCTTAGTCTGACTGCCATTATTAATTCTAATGGGTTTAACTTGGAAAGAAAGAAACATCAATTGAGCTATCAGCTGTTAAAGTGTGTATACATTTTTTTGGGACGCCCTGTGTATATATATATATATATTTAGGAGAAATCCAATGACAAGGAGAAATGTAAATGCCATGAAAAGTCTTCTTTAATGCGCAACGTTTCGAGCAATACGCTCATCTTCAGGCTGAGCTTTCAGGAATCGCTTTTCATTAAAACATTGTCCCCCAGTCTAAATGTTGACTCATCTGCCGTCCCCCTCAATTTGCTATGATCCCTCCTCCTTCCCCAATTCCTTATAATCCCCCCTTCCCCAATCGCCCTCGCCATCTCTTGTTTTTCCCGTCTTGCCTCTGCTCAAATTAGTTAGCCTCGGAAACTGCAGTGAAAGGTTAGTTAGTTTCATTATTGCAGTGTACTATTGTTAATTTTTCCAGTGTATTAATTTCACATTTACTATATGTATTTAAAAATAGCTTCTTAATTTTTATATGTAAATCTGTATAACTTAGAATTTAACCCTCTTTTCTCAGTCTTTTAAAATTTGTCTGTATGAACAGTTTATAGAAATTTTCTGTTTTGTTTTTCATTCAATATTGATTTTAATTTCACATTGTTATTTAACAGCCTGAAGATGAGCGTATTGCTCGAAACGTTGCGCATTAAAGAAGACTTTTCATGGCATTTACATTTCTCCTTGTCATTGGATTTCTCCTAAATATTAAATTGAAGCTCTGTAGAAGCAACCCGCATGATTATATATATATATATATATATATATATTATATATATAATATATATATATATATATATATATATTATTATAATATATATAACATAATAATAATATATAATATATTATATATATATATATATATATATATATATATATTATATATATATAACATTCTTTTCGTTTAATACCTGTGACTTATTTTTCTAACAACGTGTTTCAAATTTCTTTAAATACATTATATTATGAATTTTACAAATTCTTAACTGTTTTATATTATTTAACTCACTTATGTTACGTATTTGACGATATTAAATGATTTTTGTTTATTTCAACTACTATTTGAAACTAAGATTATTTAGAAATACATGATTTGTTGACACGGAGGTGTGGCATCACGTGACTGATATTCCCACACCTCATTGGTTAAAGGAAAAAGTCACGTGTTCCAGTACAAACAAGAAATCTGTTCGGATGTTTATGTACAAAACGTCACTTATCTTTTTCTGGGATTTACCTGAAGCCTACTGGGAATTCAAATTTATGTTTTTTATATACGAGTACATTCTACTGTATTTTATATTATTAATAAACTCTCATTTCTGCAAACCCAACAAAACTTCCTGAAAAAATATGTACATAATTTATTAAAAATTCACCGCAATTTTACAACTTTCAAAATCATAAAACATGTTTTGGAAAATTTATGTTCGCATGTTTTTCTAATGTATTTCTAACGAAATAAACATGAAAGCAACTTTGTCCTTTTACTTTTTAACTTTTTTTGAGTTCACTTTTCCCGAAGTTTTTACTTCTATATTCAAATGAAGTTGAACATTTTTACCATTTCCGCTTTAGTGGATTCCAAATGCTTTGAAGAATAAGAATATATTATTAATTCTTCTGTAAAAACCTTTATTTCAATTTTGATTTTGAAGCGGATGTCTCTCCTTGTTCAAACATAATTAGATAGTCATTCGTTAGTTATATCAAAGATAACTCTGTGCAACAATTTTTTGTTTATGTTGATTTTTCGATCTTTTCTATATGTTTCGGCCACGCTGATTACGGATTTGGCATCGGTTTTGCTCGGAAAACTATAGTTTTTATGATAGGGTCACATTTAGAAATCTTACTTTTTCGCCATTTTTAAGGCATTTTTCTGAGATAGCAAAAGTAATTTCAAGTGCAAAATTCAAAATGTCCCCAAAACTGGGGTTTATTAGTAATGTTTTTATTGGTTAAGGCCATTATTAAATATTTGTACACATTTGGTTTCTTATTTTTGTTTATAAAATGTTTTTTTGTATTTTTCAGATATTTGAATTAGAATTATATGGTGATGGCTACCAATAGGCCCTGCAGACACTCTGCAGATTCATTTTGTTATGTTTGCGGCCATTACGTCAATCCAAAGCGAGTAAAGCACAAAACTGACACAGGAACGAAGTTTTGTACAGCATATCATGCTTACTTTGGCATGCCCATGGGCGATCAAAATAAATCGTGGGCACCTCACTTTTGCTGTGGAAGCTGCCGTTCCACATTAGAAGGATGGCTGCGAGGTACCAGAAAAGGCATGCCATTTGCTATTCCTCGCATTTGGAGGGATCAAACCAATCACCACGATGATTGTTACTTCTGCATGGTAGACATTTCACTCTACAAGAGAGGTAAAGGTCGAAAAAATGTCCTATATCCAAATATTCCATTTTCTATTGCCCCAGTCCCCCATAACGAATATTTACCCATTCCATGCCCACCCACTATGGAGGAAATAGAAGAAATGCCTTTAAATATCCTCCGATGAAGATGAAGATGCTGACTTCGAGGCAAACTTCAATACGTCACCCCATTTCCCCAACCAGAAAGACATAGACGACCTAGTCAGGGATATGAACCTTACGAAAACCAATGCAGAAATTATGACGTCCCGCCTTAAAGAGCGGAATCTTTTGGACCCAAGTGTCAAGATCTCTTTCTACAGGAATAGGCATTTGCGATACGCTTCTTTCTACTCCTGTTTTGCATCGAGCTCTCTTTGCTACTGCTGTGATGTGAATGGCCTTTTTCCTGAGAGAGGAATTGAATACAGCCCTGCTGGGCGTTTGTTCATTGACAGCTCAACTAGAAGTTTAAAAGGCGTCCTACTACATAATGAAAACATGTTTCCATCTATTCCTGTGGCTCATTCGGTTGAACTGAAGGAAGAATATGAAAATGTAAAGCAGTTGCTAGACAAAATAAACTACAGTGAACATATATGGGATGTATGTGGAGACTTCAAAATGCTAGGATTCCTGCTTAGACTACAGGGCGGTTACACTAAATATTCGTGTTTCCTCTGCCTTTGGGACAGCAGAGCAGATGGTGAGCACTTTGTCAGAAAGGAATGGCCCGTGAGAAATGAGCTCAATCCAGGCAAACACAATGTTCTTAACGAAGCCCTTATTCCAACAGACAAAATTTTGCTACCCCCGCTGCATATCAAACTTGGTCTTATTAAGCAATTCATCAAAGCTTTGGATGCTGAAAGTGGTGCTATTTATCATATACGTTCAATGTTTCCCAAACGTTCTGAAACTAAACTCAAAGGAGACATATTTGTTGGACCTCAAGTCAGACGCATGTTAGCATCTAAAGAATTAGAACAAAAAATGACAGCTCTTGAAAAAACTACTCAAACACTTTCAAAGGTTAGGTTGTAGAATGTCCCTGAAGTTACACTATCTGGACTCGCATTTAGAATTCTTCAGATCAAATTTGGGTGGCGTAAGTGAAGAACATGGTGAACGTTTTCACCAAGATGTCCAAACCATGGAGAGGAGATATCAGGGAAAATGGGACGAAGCTATGATGGGCGACTATATCTGGTGTTTAATACGAGATAATCCACGGGACTACAAGAGAAAAAGTCGCTCAAATGTACATTTTTAACCCCTTAGGTGCGTAATTTCAATACAGAAGCGCGCTACGCTTTGTGCAATTTTCACCCGACGCGCAATGCATCCATACAACACATCAATGTATTTACGATTATTTAGTATGTATTAATTAGGAATACAACAATAAAACATGTGCTGCTATTTATTGTTCAATAAAATTGGAACAATCAATGACAATGTACGTAAATATAATATCTAAAAACAACCTTGAATAAGGGGTGAATAACACGTCATCATGAGTTACATTTTTTACACCCAATATACAAAGTAAAAATTTATTTACATATTAGTAAGATTTGTCCATTCTTATAGTAATGTATCGCGATACACGTATCGGTATCGATATCGCTTTAGCCATCTATAAAGTATCGATGTATCTGTATCGCTTTAGACGATTTACGAGTATCGATGTATCGGTATCGCCTTAGGGATTGTCGTGTATCGATGCCCATCACTGATTGTAGGCCCTTCAAGGAATGCAACAAGGGAAAGCGGGTACTTGGATAGAGTCTCTGATGTCTATTTTATAGCGTACATATCTATACACACACACACACACACACACACACACATATATATATATATATATATATATATATATATACACACACACCACACACACACACACACACACATATATATATATATATATATATATATACACACACACACACACACTGTGTATATATAGTATATATTGTAACATTTAGCTACAAGATCGCTCCTGACACAAAGGTCAAGCTCGTGGCCATATCTCTGGAGTTAGCATGATAGAGGAGAGAATTGCTTTTTTGAGTTCTCTTCTCATAACTAGGCACACCCAGTTCATTTCGGATTGTCCTGAGCTAAGTATCTAGTCCTTCTCTGAAGATATTCACATAAATACCAGTTACATTTCTTTTTCTTGGTAATTGGTTAAATAGTGTTGGTCCTCTGACGACAAAGTTATTTTCCGTCAGTGTTGAGGATGTTCTTTCTCCAACCGTTAGTTTGAGAATATTGCACATCCTCTCTTTCCTATTTTCCAGCGTTGTTTTTATGGTAATAGGGTTCAGCTTAAAGTGAGGTCCTAGCTTTTATATTATTTTCAGTATATTATGGTGTACCTCTCCTCTTCTTCTTTCCAGTGAATACAGATTTAATTTGAGTAATCTTTCTCAGTAATTTAGTTCTTTGCAGCTGTTGATCTTGGCTCTGAAATTTCTTAGAATTTCTCCTAACTGATTTATTTGCTTTTTATGAGAACGTTAATACTGAGCAGTATTCCGGTTTTGTTATGATCAATGTCTCTGCAAGGGAATCATTACATTCTTGTCTCTTCTAAAGGTTTTCTCAGTATCTGTCCAGTTATCCTTTTTACTTTGTTTGCTGCCTATTTGATACTGTGATATACTGTCAATGATGCTGTTATGACTTATGATGTTCTCGTAAATGTGATAGGCACGATATTCCTGATCGGAATCCATGTTTTTTCTCATTGAGTCTTCCTTTGTTCACAAAAAATAGTAGATTTTCCTCTACTCTGTTCTAACTCAACTTTCTACTCGACTACTCTTTCAAAAGTTTTGATGGGATTAGATGTTAATAACATTGCTCTATCTATAGTTTTTTGCTCGATATCTATCCCCTCGTTTATGTATAAGAACAATGTTGGCTCACTTCAGGATGTCGGTATTTCTCATGTGTCCAGAGATCTTCTCTATATCCAGTGCAGTGATAAAGCTCTTTCATTTTTACACTTCTTAATCACTGTCGGGTATCATTTGTCCGGACCTGCTGCTGAATGTGATTTCAGTTTTCCTATATCTCGCGCTATTTCGTCTGTAAAAGCAGACTCAGTTATGTTCTCTCCTGGAAATTGTTCTTCAAAGATTTTACTTTTGTCATATTATTTTATTTTTCGGGGCACGGAAAACCGATTCCTACTGAGCTCCAAATATTTCCGATATTTCCTTTAGGTCGTTAGTTAGCGCGTCGTTTTTTTTTTACCTTAGCGAGGGAGTTCGTCTTCCGTCGATCAGTGAAGTTAAGCGACATTGGGTCCAAAGAGTAGATGGATGGGAGACCATCCTCCGCATCCAGATGATGTAGCAACTCGTGGTTCGGACCGCGCGTAAAGCCGTGGGTCCCCTCCGTCATATGATCTTAGATGTTGCGAAGGAGGTTAAACAACCCATTGAAACAAGCAAACAAACGAACGAACTTTCTTGAACGGTTCGATAATCGAATACTTTTTTGTTTTCCTTTTCGTAAAATTATAGAAGTATTTTGGGTTTTATTCGATTGCTTCTGCAGCCTCTTTCTTCCTCTTCTCTCTCTCAATGTTTCTCAGTTAGAGTATGGATGTCAAGGTCAATAATGTCCAGCTTTTCATCGATCGCTTTACTAGCATTGTTGTCTGTGCAATTCTTTAACTCTGCAGCCACTCTTTCACTTCCGGAACATTGTCCGCTTATGACCTTAGAAATTATTTCTCTTTCCCTTGGTTGTTTTTGTTTTGTTTTTACGGAACATATTTTTTAAAAATTTCCAGCGTCTTCTCTTCTAAGGTCATAAACATCTGTTTCGTCGTTTCATCGTTATAGATAGTTTTCCAGTCCATTGTTGCCATGCTTGATTTGATACGTCCCCATTTGTAACCTTGGAGTTTAGATTATAAATTTCACATTTGCTTCTTTCTATAACTGATGTATTTTCTTTCATTGTTGTCATCCTATTGGTTGATATTTTAATAATGGTGTGACCTGATGTAATTGTTAGGATTATTTTTATGTCATCAGTTGGGTTTTTATTTGTCCCGGCAGTTATTTTTTATGATGTTCGCTGCTGCTACTTGTGTTAACATGCATATTTTATATGCGGAAATAAAATCTCCGCAAATATTATATTGAGGGTTGGGGAATTTTAGACCTCTATTAGGTTTCTGATCTCAGAAATATTATCAAAGAATTTTGAAGTTGGGGTGTACACTTTTCTTTTCCTTTCAACCTTTCAGGTGTTCCGTGTGATGATTCCTTATTTCACGGGGGTTAAGCTTGTTGTCCCCCTCTTGAGCTGACCTGGTGAAGTAGAGAGTTGGTTTCTTGTGCTTTCCACTTCACATAGCCCGGTTCTCCTGGCTCATCTGTAATTGTTCTGAGCCAAGCGTCTAGCCTCCTTTCGAAGATTTCCGCCAGTACACCAGTCGTGCTTCGAATTTTCTTGGGCAGATGGTTAAACAGTCTTGACCTTCTCATAACAAAGCTATTTTCCTTCAGGGATGAAAGTGTTCCCTGTCTAGTAGGGCCCTGCGAAGCTTCAAGATTCGATTTGATTTCGAATCGGGAGAGAGGATTCGATTTGATTCGTTAGCTTGGGCTTCGATTCGATTTTCGAATCTCCATTAAGTCCGGTAAACAACATCAGTGATGTTGTTTTGAAGAACACTTTCGTAAATAAACACGTTTCTTTTTACTTACATTATAATTCAATCTATATACTGAGACCAATCTCTTGCTTAATAACACTTTTATCATACTTTAATACCATTGTCCCTCCTTATGATCAAATACTTAATACATTTTTTTTAGAAGGATTTACTTTGTTCTTTGTTCTCAAGAATATTTAATTAATTTTATGCTTATTACTAATTGTGTGTAGAACACACGAATCTATATGTGTACAGTTGGTTCGATTCGAGATTGGATTCGATTCGATTCGATTTGAAGTGTTTGGGTTGATTTGATTCGAGATTCGATTCGAAAAAAAATTGTGATTCGCAGGGCCCTACTGTCTAGACTTTAATGTGGGAACATGACATATTCTTCCTTTCCTACTTTCTACCGTTGTTTAAATGGTTATAGGGTTCAAAGGAAGATTAGGGATTAGTTCCTCCATTATTTTCCAAGTGTAAATAATAGCGTACCTATCTCTCCTTCTTTCCAGCGAATATAAATTTAATTCACGTAATATTTCTCAGTAATTCAATTCTTTGCATCCGTTGATATTGGCTGTGAAGCTTCTCTGAATCCCTTCTAGTTGATTAGTCTTTTTTATATGGAGATGTTGAGACTGAGCATTACTCCAACTTGGGTATGATTAGTGTTTTCAACAGAGGATTCATTATATTCCTGCCCCTTCTTTTAAAGGTTCTCAGTATCTGCCCAGTTATTCTTTTAGCTTTGTTTACTGCTATCTTATATTGTGTTTGAAATTTCTCGTCATCAGTCATTACAACGCCTTAATTTTTTGCTTTACAGTCTCTGAATTTCCTGACCATTTGGGGCATAATATTTTATGGATTTTCGGTACTCCCTTTTCTGTACCTTAAAAGTTGGAAGTTTTCAATGTTAATTTCATATTATTGCTTTCAAACCAATTGTAGATTATGTTCATGTTTGCTTGTAGAGATTCTATATCTTTTGGGTTTCATATTTTTCTCCTAATTTTCGTGTCATCAGCAAAGGATGTTACTGTGCTGTCATTCGGTAACTTCATCATCTCTATCAGTTAGTATGATCATGAAGAATAATGGAGCTAATACTGTTCCTTGTGGTACTGAGTTAAGGACCTCTGACTCTGATGAAGATATTCCTTGAAGTGTAACGACTTGCTGCCGTTCACTAAGGAAATTATATATCCATTTTTCCAACTTTTCCTGTTATTCTTATATATTTCAGTTATGTGCTCTGATTCCATGGACACACTCGTCGAACGCCTTGGCAAAGTCTGTGTATATCACACAGTTTTCATTATTTTCAAGTGCATCAATGATGTTTTTATAGTGTTCTATTATTTGTGATAGACATGATCTTCCTGACCGGAATCCATGTTGGTTATCATTTAATGTTTCCCGAGTTTCCAAAAAGTCAGATTTTTTCTTTAACTATTCTTTCAAATATTTTGATGAAATGAGATGTCAGTGACATTGGCCTACAGTTTTCAGCCTTGGATTGATCTCCTCCTTTATATATTGGAACTATGTTCGCTCTCTTCAGGATACTCAGTATTTCTCCCGTGTCTAATATAGGGGCTATATCCAATATAGGTGCTAAGCGATTTCATTCTTGCAGTTTTTGATTAGTGTAACATTCCATTTGTCCGGGCTTGCTGCCGAATGTGCTTTTAGTTTCTCTATATTACCCTATTTTTTTATATTGGTTGTTATTTCAATAATATTGTGATCTGATATTATAATGGGGATATTTCTGTTATCATTTAGGTTGCTGTTGTTTGTGAATACCAAATCTAGGCAGTTTTTCTTGTATATTTTGTTGTTTGCGTTAACATCAATTCATCAACTAGAGCTCGCAGCACTTTTGCCTACTCCTGTACTCCTGGTGTTCCCGCGTGCCTACCTCGTCTTGGTTTACACATACACACATTCTCTCTCTCTCTCTCTCTCTCTCTCTCTCTCTCTCTCTCTCTCTCTCTCTATATATATATATATATATATATATAGAGAGAGAGAGAGAGAGAGAGAGAGAGAGAGGTTTTAAAAATAAATAACTTTAATTATTTCAAATATACGAGGGGTGATCAAAAGGTTCTCGGCCTGACAATGAAAGAAGAGTCAAGTTGATAGTTTTTATTATGTTTCTACATGGTCTCCTTTTAGGGATATACTGTACACTTGACCCAGCGTTTTTCCAGCTTCTGGATACCGTTCAAAAAGAAGTCTTCATTTTGGTCCCCTAACCAAGCATTTACAGATTCATCATCGTCCAAAAATCTCTGTCCACGGAGGTGTTCTTTTAATTTGGGAAACAGATAGAAATCACTGGGAGCTAGGTCTGGCGAATATGGAGGGTGATCAAGCAATTCGAAGCCCATTTCCTGATGGCAGCTATCGCAACTACAGATTTGTGAGTAGGAGCATTGTCCTGGTGAAACAGGACACCTCGACTGAGTTTCCCTCGTCGCTTTTGCTTGATGGCTTCGCGCAGTTTTCTCAATAGCCGTGCATAGTAATCACCCGCAATGGTGGCTTCTTTATCAAGATAGTCAGTGAGCACAACTCCCCTTGCATCCCAGAAAACAGAGGTCATAACCTTGCCAGCTGATGCCACAACACGAAACTTCTTAGGAGTTGGTGAAGACGGGTGTTTCCAAGACACGCTTTGTTGTTTTGACTCTGGGTCGAAATGATGAATCCATGTGTCATCCTATAGTTATAAATCTAGATACAAATTTTTCTGGATCTTGCTGGAAAAGGTCCAAACATTGTCTTGAAATTTGAACTCGAGTTCTCTTCTGGTTGTCAGTCAACATTCGTAGCACCCATCTTGCAGACACTTTTTTAAGCTTTAATTTATCTGTTAATATTGAATGTGTGCTGCCAATGAAATGCCGACATTCTCAGCTATAAATCGAACACTACATCGGTGATTATTCATGACAAGATCATTGACGTTTTGGACATTTTCTTCGAAGTTGATGTTGATGGCCGTCCAAACCGTTCATCATCTTTGATCGACGTGTTGCCCCGTTTGAATTCCGCACACCACTTTTTAACAGTAGAATAAGATGGGACAGAGTCTCCTAATGTGTGCTGCATATCTTCAAAAACGTTTTGGAGAGTCATATTCTTCATAGATATTTAATGACGGCGCGTATTTCAAATTTGTCCATTTTCATAAAGTTTATCACATTGCTTCACATTACAACCTGTAAAACAAAAATTATTTTGATTAGCGTTTTTATATTTTATAGACATATTTAATAATAGTTGTATTAGATATGGTGTAAATTTGATCTCAAAATACGCATTATATCAGGTCAGGCCGAGAACTTTTTGATCACCCCTCGTAACAAAATAGCACCTATCATGAAAGTCTATTACTCTTAAAGTTTTTTCTTAGTTCACACCCGCACTTTGCGCTTCAACATATCACACCCGCACAATGCAGCGTTCGATTCTATTTTCTTTGTTGCAGATAGATGCCCCCGACTTAACCCCTCTATGGTTTCAACTGAAGAAAACGTAAACTGCGTATTGTGGTTAGCCGAGCTGAAATCTGTTACAGCAGTGAGACGCAACTTCCGAGCACAATACAACAAAATTCCACCATCTGAACATCCAATAAGAGACCAGATGGAAAAATTTAAAGTGACAGGTTCAGTAAATGACAGACCGCGTTCCGGTAGACCAGCTATCAGTGAAGAGAGAGCATAGCATCTGTTCGAGAAGCGTTCGAAGAATGCCTAAAAAAAGTCACTTACCCGTGCTTCTAGAGAACTGAACATCCCTGTTTCAACAGTCCGTAAGATTTTGAAGGTGAAATTACATCAACATCCCTACAAAATTCAAGTTGTTCAAGATCTAATGGAGGTGGATTATAGTGCTAGGCTTGAATTCTACGAAAAATTTCTCACAAGAATCAAAGAAGAGCCGAACTTTTTGAACCAGTTAACATTTTCTCTGATGAAGTAACATTTCATCTCAGTCCAAAGTTAACCGCCACAATCGTTGTATTTGGGGAATGAAAAACCACGGGAATTGTGGCATCGTCAGAGACTCTCCGACGGTCAATGTGTGGTGTGCTTTAAGAAAATCACAAGTCATCGGTCCGTTCTTTTTTGGAGAAGCAACTGTGAACGGAGAGCGATATCTTGAAGTGTTGGAAAACAACTTTCTTCCACAGCTGGTGGCCTCTGGCCTCAGACTGTGAACCAAACAACTTTCCAGCATGACGGAGCCCCTTGCCACTATTCTCGGAACGTCTGGGAATTTTTAAATAAACATTCCCTGGAAAATGGATTGGGAGAGGAGGAGCACTCGCATGGCAGCCCCGATCACCGAATTTAACCCCCTTAGATTTTTTCATGGGGTCATGTCGAGAGCGTCGTTTACTCCACTCGGCCACAAGATTTGGCAGAACTAAAAGCACGTATCGAAACTGCAGTGCATCAAATCACGCGTCAAGAAATTGAGAATTGTTTCCAATCCCTACAGAAAAGAACCGGAAGCTGCATTGCCCAAGATGGAGGATATATTGTAACGTAAAGTGCGTGTGTGAACTAAGAAAAATACTTTAATAAGAGTTATAGATTTTCCTGATATTTGCTATTTTGTTCTACTATTTTGAATAATTTAAATGTTATTTATTTTTAAAACTCATCCCAGACTTTATAACAACTTTGTATATATATATTTTCATTCATTTCACCCGTTTATTCAGTTCCTCTTTCCTTTCTAGTCATTTCCTTTTTAACTTCATTTCCTTTTCTTTTTTTAGTCACCATTCTATGGTCGAAAGTACTCGGAAAGCATTGTCTCTCGCGGGCATATTCGAAAGGACTTCTTTCTCCTTCTGCAGACTTTAAAGCCTTTTGATAAAGCTTTTGCGAAGAGGACGTCACCTTTTAAATATTTATATAATGCGAAGCTTTTCAGTGCAAAGGCTTCGTTCTCATCATTGAATTTAATCGCGAAACGTGAAATGAAATTATTTAACTTTTCAGGATTTCTTTTTTTGGGGGGAGGCCTGGTGCAGATAGATAGCTCATACTACTTATATATGTATATATATATATATATATATAAGCCCCACATTGATCAACGAGGCTCCTCTACGAATCAGCCCTTATACAACACAAAAATCTTCAACCTAAACAAGGGCAAACAGGAAAATACAGTATCATATACAGTATAACCATTTAATTTGCTCTATATTTTATTTAGTTCTCTGTTGTACCGTTTAATGAATCTTTGTAACCTTTATAGGATGTTAATTCTTTTTATTAACTTATAAAAAATTTTATACTCGCACCTGGGCTACCTGTATTAACCATTTGTTAATCTTTGTAACCTTAACCATTTGTTAATTTTTGTAACCTTATCTGAGACCACCCCCAACTTCCGGCTCCCCCTCTCCCTTCCCACTTTTTAAGCCTTTTAAGGGTATATAAAAGAGTGTCTGTTTTTTAGGTTAATAAAGCTTGAGAATGCTCCAGTAATTAGACGAAACGTTGCTACTCCTGCTTTCATTTTCCTGCGTGAAATATCTCAACAATGAATAAAAACCGTGGATTTCGCCGCATATATATATATATGCTGCAAACCACAAGGAAAAAGAAAAACGATTCCAAGGCCTTTCGTGTATTCAGAGCTACACCTCGTCAGGGAATCCCTGACGAGGTGTAGCTCTGAATACACGAAAGGCCTTGGAATCGTTTTTCTTTTTCCTTGTGGGTTTGCAGCATTCATTCATTTCATGTGTTTAATTGTGAAATTCATCCCATATATATATATAATCACCGATGCATTCACAGTAGGGTTGGCAGGGCTCCAAGTTTGCTGGCTCCAGCTCCGGAGTGCCCCAGTAACTCACTTCCTGCTGCAGGCCGGCTCCGGAGCTGCTCCACTAACCCAGTTCCAGTTACAGAGCTGCTTCACTAACCCCAGCTTTATATCCTAATTTACTCCAAAGTACGGTGTTGTTCCGGACTGATACTTTAGCGTCTTTTTATTGCGCTACAGCTCTTAAGATGCAAAAACTGAATGCGCAATAGGATAGTAAAATCATTAAGGTTAGTAATCTAAAGCTGAGTTGGTGATACATAGTTGAGTAGTTGCCGTTTGCATAATTCTCTGAATTGTAAGTGTGATCGAGTTTCTAATAAGTGCTAAGTGCATGCAGCGTTTTTACAGCTTGAATTTTAGTCGTCAGAGTAATAGTTTTAGGGTGCTCAAAAGTACTGTA
Source organism: Bathynomus jamesi (assembly GCA_023014485.1). Classification (NCBI taxonomy): domain Eukaryota; kingdom Metazoa; phylum Arthropoda; class Malacostraca; order Isopoda; family Cirolanidae; genus Bathynomus; species Bathynomus jamesi. The sequence continues at coordinate 210,260 of JAJOZX010001327.1, forward strand.
TCTGCTCTTTATGACATTCTAATCTGTTATAAAAAACGTATCCTTTTCTCGTAACCGTACGATTTACTATCCATACTTGGAAAACTGGTACGGCCAGTTTTTGTATTACGATTAAAAAATACTATACATACATTCGTACACTCAACATCAGTGGTCCGGTTTGTTTACAACTATGTAGTGTTTTACACGCGCAAAGAAAACTGCTCAACGTCAAACCGTCCAAAACACCAATCACTAGTGATCGGCTCCCATCCCCTAAGCTTGCTGACATTCACTTTACTATAAGTGGAGCAGCTCCAGGCTTCAGCTCGAGCGCCAAGTTCCGAAGTGCTCGATAAGGCTAGCTCCGGCTCCGAAGCAGAGTTTAAACAATTGGCCTCCTCGGCTCCAGCTCCAAATCTTGGAGCTGTCTCCTGGTTCTGGAACCGGAGCACTGCCAACCCTAATTCATAGTTTAAATAAAGTATGAAGAGTTAAACATATTTTTACATAGAACACCATTCAGTCCATACGCCCATTTCAGGGTACGAGCAGCTCGCAGCAGTATTGCCAAGCAAATACTGTAGGTCAAATTACTAACGAGGCTTTTGTACGTGGTTCATTACCAATGAAAGCAACAGTACTCTGTGTTAGTCTGGTCCAAAGAATATCCATATCCGTATTCAATTTATTGCAATTTTTGTTAGTTTGTATTGCAGACACCTCCACATATTATCGGTCCAAGTGCATGATTCTTCAGGAGCAAGATGCACCGCAAATTTGTTTCCTAAGGCAACACAAACTTACCTGTATCAATCACAGTCGCATTCGCAATACCTCTCAGGTTTGTCCTACCCAAACTGGACCAAAACCACAGGTATCCGCAATCGCAAACCATCCGTATACAGGCCTGTATTTAGTTTAGAATAATATTACCAGGGATGGGGTCAAATACACATAAGCAAATACAAATACACTCCTACAGGGAATATCAAATACAAATATTTCAGGTTATGAATTTACAAATACGAAGTTTCAAATACAAATACAATTGCAATTTATTAGTAATGTTTGGCCCACTAATGATTTGTCAGCTTTTTAAACTATACAGAGTTCAGCATGTTTAGACAAGTGTAATCTGTCGTGCATGTCATTTACATGTTCTAAACAATAAATGTACAATACGCAGTGGTGGGCACCGTTAACCAAAAAGTTAACTTCGTTAACCGCTAATCCGTTAACCAAAAAGTTAACTTCGTTAACCGTTAATCCGTTAATTCGTTAAACATGTAACGGAAGTTACCGATAAACCGTTAACGTTAACTTTTATTATAAAAAAAATGAAAAACACAATATATATATAATTTAATTTTCCCTCTTCTTCTCGTTCTCCATTTTGTCCATGAGATGCATGTTGCCCTTCATGAAAATTAGCATATCAAAGTTTTCATCAGACAGGGATGATCTCTTGGCCCTCAGGATGTCCTTGCCCATAGAGAACAAACGCTCCACTGCAGCACTGGAGGGGATGGCAGAGATACTAAAGAGTAAACAGCCTCTGGCGCCACACGCTCACATTTACTTCTCAACGCCATCTATTATCTCATAAAGAAACTAATTCACATTGGGACTTGAAAGTACCGGCAGGATCAACCGGGTAGAAAAATAATTATGGAGATTTTAAAGATGTGGTACCTAGAAGTACCGCCAGGACATAAAGGGTTAAGGTGAAAACGCTCCCATTGTAAGACATCAATTGACTTAATTTATGTCATCAAAGTGACATGAGAATTGAAATCTTACCTGATCAGTTTTATGGTTCTTGAAATGTATCAAGGAGACTACTAATAAGGTACTCACAGACATATTATAAATATACATGACTTACTTGACAACGATTATTTTTAAATATTCACTAGCACAAACATGTTGCGCAAGAGACAGACTGCAAATGAAACGAATGTAGTTATTTGTTGTAATTGTTACATATATATTATTGAAAGTGCCTTAAAATGCTCGTGATATTTCTTGAAAGAAGTTGAAACATTCAACTCAAATGGCAAATCTTTCCGCCTGATTTTACAGTCGACCATGTTTTGCTCAAACCAATGCCATAAATAACTACCATATTTGGTAAGACACAAATTGTGGCGACGGAAGCAAATATATCGCCTGATTTTGCACTGCGGAAATGGAAATTCGTTCATCACTATTAACAGTGGCGGATTAATTGCGCACCTGCTCAGCACTGAAAATAATAGAAACTTTTAAACGTTTATTTATGAATTTTTTGGGTTAACGGACTTGAGTTAACGGAAGTTAAATGTAACGGAAGTTAATTAGTCCGATAATGATTTTCAAAGTTAACTTAAAAGTTAAATCGTTAACGAAAAAGTTAACTTCGTTAATTAACGATTAACGGATTAACGGTTTGTGCCCAGCTTTGACAATACGATATATATATATATATAATATTGGTAATTTATAGATGATATTCAAGATAACACCTTACTGTATAAGTAATCTCGAGTATTTATACTGTTATAAGTTAAACGAAAGCAATGAAAGCACACTAACACATAGATAACAATTTGATATCAAAACATGTCAGCTATTGCATGTAAATATAAAATTGTTTCACCATAGTAAAAAATTTCGAGAAAAAATAGAAATTTTGTGGGTAAATAATTTGATGTCGCTTACTTTATTTGCACGAATAATTGCAAAAATGCATAAATTTTAGATTGAAGCGAGGCTGTATATACATTAAACTGTGTAAATATCATTACATGGTATTGTAGTGAATACTCTTATTTTAGTTTCAAGATAAATGTTAATTTTACCGTCTTGAATTTCGGAATAGCTATAAATTCATTTTAAATTAGTTACCCATCATAATTCAATTGTAAACCACATTAATACTAATTTTATGTATACTGTATTATTTTATTGTATGTAAACATAATTAATTATATATCACAATTGTCAGTTAATTATTTATATTCAAATAATTATTTTAATCTAATACCATGTCCATTTTGCAAATAAAAAATAGAAATCCAAGGGTTATATTTTCCATCCTTGGTACTGTCGCAGTTTCGCCTAACGGACTCAATACGGCTAGTGAGATAATCACTGGTTGGCACTTAACCAGCGGCAGTGCTTATGGCTACATCATCCAGGTTAACCTATACCGGATAGATGCGCTACGGTCCCAAGCCGTAGCTTGCCTAGGCCCAACGACGACGACGACGAAAACCAACAATTGGTGACCCCGGAGTTGGATTCCCCCCTTTTTACCCGAACGACTAGGACTAGACTGTAACGTCGTTCGTGCCCATCACCCCTTCACCCGAGCGACTAGGACCAGACTGTAACGTCGCTCGTGCCCTCTGCCCCTCACCCCTGCCCGTGCGCTCTGTGCCTGCGCTCGTCTCAACCTCCACTCCTTCGTTGGTAACTTGTCGTCTTGCTTGTACGTCAGCAAGCATAGGAGAAGATGCCTGACGACGCTGGTGCCATCTCCCACTTGAGCGTAAAGCTCCCCGTCTTCTGGCCGGGTGATCCATTTATTTGGTTCCACCAAGTGGAATCACAATTCAACTTGGGAAGGATCACCGCTAGCAGCGACAAAATACGATCATGTTTTGTCCTCTCTACCAGCGAGCATCATCTCTGAAGTCCGTGACGTCATCGTGTCTACTTCCACGATGAGGACCCATACAACGATCTGAAGTCTGCCATCCTGTGCCGCACCACTGTCTCCGAGCGTGAGAAACTACATCAGTTAATCTCAAAAGAAGAACTTGGAGACCGTAAGCCCACTCAAATGCTGAGGGCTATGCAGTGCGCTCTAGGCGAACGCGCACAAACCTTCGATAAGGACATCTTTAGACAGTTGTTCTTGCAGAAACTTCCTCCATCAGCTCAGCGTGTCTTGGCCACTATGGATCCTGCTACTCCAGTTGATAAACTAGCAGAAACTGCCGACAAAGTAGTGGAGATTGACACAGCTCCGGTCAACAACGTGAACACACAATCGGAACTGGAGTTGAAAGTGGAAGAGTTAAGTCAACAACTCAACCACGTTTGTTCTCTGCTACAAAATCAACGGCAAAGAAGCCATTCTCGGTCAAGATTTACGAAGAGGCATCGTTCGAGTTCCGGGAAGATCTGCTTCTTCCACTCTAAATTTGGAAAGAAGGCTAGGAAGTGCATCTCCCCTTGCAAATTTTTCGTCGGAAAACCCCAGCAGCGAGTCCTAATGGCGTCTAGTACTCGCACTGCCAACCTGTTATTCATAAAGGACAGGAACTCTGGTGTCAATTTCTTGGTCGATACCGGAGCGTCAGTCAGTGTATTCCCTCAAAAATCTGGTCATACGCACTCGGAATCTCCGCCTCTATACGCTGCTAACGGTTCACGCATACCCACGTACGGTACTCAGTCGCGTGAACTAAACTTGGGCCTTCACCGATCCTTCAAGTGGATTTTCATCTGTGCTCAAGTGCAGCATCCCATAATCGGCGCTGACTTCCTCCAGCATTTCAAACTCCTGGTGGATCTTGACAAGCGACGCTTATGCGACCAGGCCACACTGCTTTCTGTTCTTGCCAAACAGGTTGCCCTTCCGGACGCCTCGAACTCTGCACTTTCCCTCGTTCCCCCTAATTCCATGTACCAGTGCCTTTTCCAGCGATATCCAGGAATTCTTCAACCGATGCAGATGGGTGATACCATTAAGCACACCATTACCCATCACATTACAACAAAAGGTCCCCCTGTGTTTGCAAAACCCAGACGTCTTGCCCCGGACAAACTGAAAGCTGCCAAATCGGAATTCCAGCTTATGATAGATCTTGGGATAATAAGACCTTCCAAAAGCAGTTGGTCCTCTCCCCTACACCTGGTCCAGAAGAAGTCAGGAGACTGGAGACCATGTGGGGATTACCGGTTTTTGAATTCGACAACCATCCCGGACCGATATCCGGTACCAAATGTCCAAGACTTTACTTCTCTTCTCCACGGCAAATCTATCTTCAGTAAAATAGACCTCGTTAAGGCTTTCCACCACATTCCCGTAGAGCCTTCGGATATTCCCAAGACTGCAGTTTGTACACCATTTGCGTTATTCGAATTTGTGAAGATGCCGTTCGGGCTACGGAATGCTGCGCAAACCTTTCAGAGGTTTATAGATGAGGTCACCAGAGGCTTAGACTTTGTTTATGCCTACATCGATGATTTGCTTGTGGCCAGCTCAACGGAAGAGGAACATAAGGAACATCTTTCACTCCTCTTTCAACGCTTAGAACAATACGGTGTTACTATTAATGCATCTAAGTGTGTGTTTGCACAGCCAACCTTGGAATTTCTTGGTCACACGATTTCGCAGCACGGAATTACCCCCTTCAGGACAAGTGTGAAGTGATAAAAAATTACCCTATGCCAAATAATCAGCGTGAGTTACGTCGGTTTCTAGGTTTGGTAAATTATTACCACAAGTTCATTAAAAACTGTGCCAGTGTTCTTGCTCCTCTACACGCTATGATCACACACAAACGCAAGGTAACGAAATTGGTATGGTGTAGCGATAGTTTACAGGCGTTCGACAATGCCAAAAATGCTATCAATAGTGCATTGTCTCTGTCATTTCCTATCAGTGATGCCCCCCTAACTCTGACGGTCGATGCATCAGATGTTGCGATCGGTGGGGTGTTGGAACAAACCATTAACGGTCAACAAGCACCCATCGCGTTTTACTCGAAAAAGCTGCAGCCAGCCCAAACGCGTTATAGTGCTTTCGGACGTGAACTTCTTGCTATTTACTTAAACGTGAAGCATTTTCAACATTTCCTTGAAGGCCGAGAGTTTTGTGTTTTTACCGACCACAAACCTTTGGTCACTGTCTTCAATAAAAACAGCTGTAACCACTCTCCCAGAGTCATCAGGCAACTCGATTATATCTCGCAATTTACCACAGATATCCGCCACATCAAAGGTGTCTTGAACACTCCAGCGGATGCACTTTCAAGAATAGAGATTACTTCTGTTACCCTCAGCTCTACACTGTGGAATGCTATTGCACAGGATCAAGATAAGGATACGGAACTACAAGACCTACTCAGAGAAGACTCCACTCACTCACTTTCCCTCAAGAAAATGAGTATGCCAGGATTGTCTGTGCCCCTCTATTGCGACGTATCAACAGCTGCTATTCGCCCTTATGTCCCTCCATGTCACAGACAAGCAGTCTTCACGGATCTTCATAAGCCCTCCCATCCTGGTATCCGTGCTTCGCAACACCTGGTTACCTCTCGCTTTGTTTGGCCCTCGATGCGGAAGGATGTCAAACATTGGACCAAAACGTGCCTTGCCTGCCAGCGTGCCAAAGTCCAAAGGCACACCAGGTCCCCCTTTGACGCATTTCCGCCCCCATCCCAGCGATTTGAGGTAATTCATGTAGACATTGTTGGCCCTCTTCCAGTGATTCAAGGCCAACGTTATCTGCTCACCTGTCTCGACCGCTTTTCCAGATGGCCTGAAGCCATCCCACTTCCTGATATCCAAGCGGACACTGTTGCAAGAGCCTTTCTTCATGGATGGGTATCAAGATTTGGATTGCCGACAAAAGTCATCACTGACCAAGGTCGCCAATTTGAGTCTTCGCTTTGGAAGAAGTTTACCAGCTTGTTGGGTACAGTACATGCGCATACCTGTGCGTATCATCCGCAAGCTAACGGCCTCGTCGAACGCTTCCATCGCCAGCTGAAGTCATCCCTTATGTGTCACGAAGACTCCCATTGGATGGATAAGCTTCCACTCGTGTTGCTTGGTATTCGCTCTGCATTTAAGAGTGATCTGAAGACTACAGCGGCTGAACTAGTCTATGGAACAACACTGCGGCTACCAGGTGGCTACTTCACTGCAGGGGATAAGTCATGTGATCCTACGGAATTCGCTCAAACACTTTCCTCTCACATGCAGTCCCTTCAGCCTGTTCCCCCTCGATTGACTAGCCAACAGAACATTTGTTTCCCAGCCCTCCAGTCTTGCACCCACGTTTTCGTTCGTGTACCTGTCCCAAAACGGCCTCTCCAATGTCCATATGACGGGCCCTATGAAGTTCTCCGACGTACGCGCAAATCATTTCTCATCCAGCGCGGTTCCAAGGTCGACAAGGTTTCTATCGATCGTCTTAAGCCTGCGTTTTTGGAATCAACCTTAAGCGAGGTACATGTAGCTACCAAAAAGGTCAGGGGAAATCTGTGTCGTTCGGAACTCTTTGAACTTCCTCTCTGGTGGGGGAGTGTGTAGTGAATACTCTTATTTTAGTTTCAAGATAAATGTTAATTTTACCGTCTTGAATTTCGGAATAGCTATAAATTCATTTTAAATTAGTTACCCATCATAATTCAATTGTAAACCACATTAATACTAATTTTATGTATACTGTATTATTTTATTGTATGTAAACATAATTAATTATATATCACAATTGTCAGTTAATTATTTATATTCAAATAATTATTTTAATCTAATACCATGTCCATTTTGCAAATAAAAAATAGAAATCCAAGGGTTATATTTTCCATCCTTGGTACTGTCGCAGTTTCGCCTAACGGACTCAATACGGCTAGTGAGATAATCACTGGTTGGCACTTAACCAGCGGCAGTGCTTATGGCTACATCATCCAGGTTAACCTATACCGGATAGATGCGCTACGGTCCCAAGCCGTAGCTTGCCTAGGCCCAACGACGACGACGACGAAAACCAACAGTATCATTATCGTATATTTTCGGTGGATTTTCCGTGTTGTTTTATAATTTTGGTAGATGCTTATATTTTATCAAAGAATTTCTGATTTTTCGTATCAACTCATAATTTCAGTAAAAATCCAAAGATTTTGTCGATAATGATAACTGATTGTTATTTCTGTACATTTCAACTGATTGTCATTTCTGTGTATTTCGTGTATATATCTGCTTATAGGAAAAAGTTTCATACGAGTACATATAATAGCAATATTTATATACATATTATAGAGTATAGACGACGGGGAAAGCACGTGTCCAATTGCTCACCCCTCCTCTATGCGGGCGCTACTGCAGGGCGTATATGTAGTCATTAGATATTTTAGACATTTGGGCGATTAATTATAGTAGCCGAAATCCATATTGGGCCCCAAATAAATCGCCCAACAGAGCATACAACTACGTGTGTTCATTCGTAGGTTCTATTTACCAAAACCACTTATTTATGGCATAAAAAGGCTACTTTGAATTTATTAATCATTATATTTTTTTAAAATAAACCAAAAAAATTGCCTACTATTATTAACTTTTCCTTATTTATTGTAATGTAGGTGTTGTTCAAGAGATATTCTGTCGCTCCGATAAATTTGTCTATACGCGTAACCTCTTATCAGTTCCGTGTTTTGGTCGGTGCTACTGTAGTATGCGGTCTACCTACGATTCGGCGGCCTACCTTTTAATTATAGCTTCTTATCTTCTTATTATTTTATTATTAGGTTAATTGTACGCCCTTGACGATTGGTTAGGTTAAGTCGTGATATTTTCGTTAAAACTAACGAAAATATCACGACTTAACCTAACCAATCAAGGGCGTACTGTAGTATGCGGTCTACCGTTAAGTATGCGGTAGTAGTATGTTTAACTTCTTTAATAATTCCTTAATTGTGTAAGTTAAATTATAATTCCTTTCAATTCATTTTCAATTCCTTTTAAATATTTTGAACGGTAGACCGCATACTACAGTAGAAACTTAACGGTAGACCGCATACTACAGTAGAAACTTAACGGTAGACCGCATACTACAGTAGAAACTTAACGGTAGACCGCATACTACAGTAGCACCTTTTGGTCTCTCTTCACACGAAGGTCAAGCTGGTTACCCCCAACTCTCGCTATACGTGTTATAATAATTGTTTATGTATATTACTCCTTTTTCCCTGTCCTCTTAATTATATATATATACACACACACACACACACACACACACACACAGAGGGCTGACAAAAGTAAATAAACACCTTCGATTTTTCCATAGTTTTTGATCTGATAATAAAAGTCAGTAAATAATAATAAATTTCTTAAATCAATATACTCGTTTTTAGAATGGTTTTGCTTTCCCCTTTGCTTTATGTAAAGCAAACACACGTTCTGGTATTCCATTGATGAGCTTTTGCCCTTTGTTTTTGAGTGCAATCATCGTGGTGTATATTCTCTCTCTCTCTCTCTCTCTCTCTCTCTCTATATATATATATATATATATATATATACTATATATACACGGTGAACCAAAAGTAGGTGGACAGTAGGTTGAATACGGTTTGTGTTATATTATATTATAACTATGGTGTTCATTATAACTATGGTGTTTGTGTTATATTATATTAAATATTATAACTAAATTTATTTAAATTTTATTTTGTATTATAGTATACAAAAAAATTAAATATGTATTCTCAAAATAAACGTTATCATTTACTGTCCACCTACATTTGGTTAACCCTATATATATATATAAAATAAAATAAATTCCATTTCTGTTTGCATTGGAAAAATTGAGATATTTTTGAGCTTTTATATACAAGAGCTGATATCAAATACTGTCGAGTGTTTGTAAAGAAAAATGTCGGTAAACTTTCATCAACTTTTTTCCAATTCTTTAGAAGACCTCATCCATAATGAATGAATTACTTTAGACCAAACATCCCAGACGTTGTATTTACGTTTTATAAACGTTTTTTTACGTTCACTAAACCTCCCATTTTTTGCTGGAATATGATGTAAGCAAAACGCAGTTCCCCGAAGAACATTTTTAGGTCAGTCGTATATTTGCTTCGTTATCCCAAGATAACGGATAAGTTATCATAACGTTTGAAGTCGTTTCACTCTTTTCATAATATCCGTGGTGGAGGGGACGTCCGGCTTTGACTGGGATCCGAACCTTTACCCGACCAAAGGAGACACTGTGGTGGTTCTCAATTGCTGACATCGAAAGTCTGAGCCGAAACTCGAACGTAGAACATTTAAAATAAGAGTCAGGCGCTTTAGCACTAGGTTACCTTCGTGAGTAACTTTATTGCTCAGATCGTACAACACACACACACACACACACACACGTGACTGGCTACCTTACAAAACCGCTACATTGAACCTACTCTAAAAACCCTTATTAACTTAAACCTAACTTAACGATCATTATATCCCTTTTTAATTATATTTAATGATTTTAAATATAAAAAAAAAGCCGCTGAGACTATGGCGACGCCGCTAATGTCGCTGCACGTACGTTCTTGTCGCGATAAGGTGTGTGTGTATCCTAAATACTGTCGCCATGATGTAAGGTAGCAAAGAGCACACACACACAGTAATGTTTGATGTAGACAGAGCTTAAAACTAAAATACAGTACATATAAAGCAGAAAAGCTTCAGTTTTTAACCTTGTCAAAAAATATTGAGTTTTTTATTTTTGTTTGATGGTCACTTCATCGTTTCGTTGTTTCTGAAACTTTTAATTATTTTATATATATACAGGGCGTCCCAAAAAAATGTATACACACTTTAACAGCTGATAGCTCAATTGATGTTTCTTTCTTTCCAAGTTAAACCCATTAGAATTAATAATGGCAGTCAGACTAAGCTTTGAACAAAGGAAATTCATTCTAAAATGCTACTGGAAGTGTGAAAACGCAGTTGAAGTGCAAAGACAGTTTAGGAGGGAGTTTCAAACAGATCCACCAACGCGACTTACCATCACTCGAATTAGAGATAAGTTTGAAGCCGATGGAACTGTTCAGAATGTCCACAAGAAGCGTTCCGGAAGACCACGGACATCGACAAGCCCCACAAAGCAAGAAAGAGTACTGGAAACGTATCACCAAAGTCCAAGAAAATCTGTGCGGCAAGCGAGTCGTGAGGTAGGAATTTCAGAATCGTCTGTCCAACGCATTTTGAAGCGCTGTCAATGGAAAAGTTACATTCCAAGATTAGTCCATGCTATTAATGAAGATGATCCGGACCGAAGAGTGGAGTATTGCGAGTGGTACTTGGCACGATGTGGATGTGGACTGGACGAAGGGGTTTCGTAGAATACCCTCCGCGTTCACCAGACCTCACACCACTAGACTTTTTTTTATGGGGATACTTAAAAGACAAAGTCTACGCTATAAAACCTGCAACAGTCGCTGAATTGAGAGCAGTCATTGAACGAGAATGCACACAAATACCAAACGAAATGTTTCGTGATGTTTGCGATTCCATTGCTTCGCGTTATCAGCAGTGCCTGGACCAGAACGGACGTCAGTTTGAAAACAGGCGTTGACAAAACAATTAAATAATGTCTGTAGATTCTATTACATTTTGAAAATGAAATGTATTTTAATAAACACTGCCTTTATAATTATTTAAAGTGTGTATACATTTTTTTGGGACGCCCTGTATATATATATATATATAATATATATATATATATATATATATATATATAATCTTTTCTATTAGGCTCCTTTTATGGGCTAGAAAAAAATTCCACCCACGATTAACAAACTTTCAAACTTTCTTTCATACATTCTCTAAAAGTGACTCAGTTTTTTTTTACTTTCAATAAAATTTGGTCTGATTGCCCATATTTTAGGTATAATTAAATTGTTCGTAAAATTCTCTACATAATCTGATATTATTATTATATATACACGGTGAACCAAAAGTAGGTGGACAGTAGGTTGAATACGGTTTGTGTTATATTATATTATAACTATGGTGTTCATTATAACTATGGTGTTTGTGTTATATTATATTAAATATTATAACTAAATTTATTTAAATTTTATTTTGTATTATAGTATACAAAAAAATTAAATATGTATTCTCAAAATAAACGTTATCATTTACTGTCCACCTACATTTGGTTCACCCTATATATCAGGGTTGGCAAAAACCCGAGTTTTATTGAAAAAACAACCGACCTGGATTTTTCGGGCTTTACCGGGCTTTTTCATATTTTCAATCGCCAAAACAGTATAAGAGTAGAGCTAAATAACTGAGAGCTTATTACAAAAATAAGTATTTACCACGAGTTGTCTTTTCATTGGACAATTAGGTATAGGTTTTGCTTGAAAATAAAATGCTCGGATAATTAATTAATGTTTGTAAAATGTCAGTCAAATTGTGTGAATGTGGAATCTTTTATTGATCCATATTTCACATTTCAGCGTATTTCAGTGATGAGTACTGTGCAAGAATTAATCTATTACATTATTTTATTATTGACATATTGATTTAAAAAAAAAAACCTAAAAAAACCAAGTTGTGTTGGTTTTTCAGATGTTTTTTTTTCTGAAAAAAGACAACTGGGTCGGGTCCAATCAGTCCAACTGATATGAGAGAGAGAGAGAGAGAGAGAGAGAGAGAGAGAGAGAGAGAGAGAGAGAGAGAGAGAGAGAGAGAGTTATAAGGAGTTACAAGGAAAAGAAGACCTCAAAAGACCTTGCGGCCCATACCGAGGAGGTACCAATGGCAACGGGTGCCAGGGAAAATTTTATACACCCTCAAATAGTGTGCAAGATTTGGTCTAACCTTTTCTTGAAGTGATCCACAGAGAAACTGTTCACAACTTCTGAAGGTAACCTGTTCCACGTGTCACAGATCTTATACGTAAAGTAATTCCCACACACACACTAGTCCTAAACCGTTTCAAATCCAACTTCCAACTATTGTTGCGAGTTGGGTTATCATTTAAACTAAACATGCTTCTAAAATCGACATCGTTGAACCCGCGTAAGAGCTTGAAAACCTCGATGAGTTGACCGCGCAGCCTCCGAATTTCCAGCGAAAACAAGTTCAGGGCGCGTAAGCGTCGATTGTAGCCCATATGCCTAACGGAAGGGATTAACTTTGTGGCCCTCGCCTGCACTCGCTCCAGCCTCTCAATATCTTTCCTGAGGGTGGGCGACCAGGACTGCACAGCATACTCCAGGTGCGGCAGAACCAGGGAATTGTACAGAGAGCACAATCTCCTTGTTCCGAAACTGAAATTGCCTCCTGATATAACCCAATAGCTTCTAGGCTTTCTTTTCCACCTCTACGCACTGTTTGGTAAACTTAAGGTCGCTGCTAATTAGCACACCCAAGTCCTTTTTCAAATCAGTCGCTTCGATATTACTCCCCAACATCGAGTAGTCCGACTTGGGATTGGCGTAGCCAATGTGCATCACCTTGCATTTACCCAAGTTAAACGGCATTTGCCATTTTTCGGACCACTCTCCTATCCTACGCAGGTTCGCACGCAGTTGCTCGATCGCCTCAGGCGTCCCAACATTGGCCCCAAGCTTCGTGTCATCAGCGAATTTGGCGATCCGACTGACGATGCCACCGTCTATATCATTTATGTAAATGATAAACAACAGCGGCCCCAAAACGGAACCCTGAGGAACCCCGCTAGTGACCAGGGATGGGGTCAAATACAATTGCCCAAATACAAATATAGATACAAATACACTATTTTTTTTACGGCCAAATTCAAATACAGATACAAATATTCGAATTTATAAATCCCCAAATACAAATATAAATACAAATATGAAGCTTCAAATACAAATTTTATGCAAATACAATTTTTACTGTATTTGCAAATTTCGTACCAATTTCATCCTAAATATAAACGGATAATATTTACTTGACTTCGGCTACCCCTCAAGTAAGACAATACTGGTATAGTACTTATTGTATAAAACTTAACATTGCAATACTTTGGCTCTTATCAAAGTAGACTTCATTTTCACACCAAGGCAAGAAAAGTAACAAATTCCTCTTGTTTATTATTTTTATTAGATAAAATTATTTCACAGTTCTTGATATTTCTGCACTTTTGCATAATTAAAGAAAATAAATTCATATTTCTCAATGTTTGATTTTTACTGTTCATATCAATTTGTAGTTATATAGTCTGTAGTCTGTACAATGGATTTAAAACATTTAACTTAAATTACATTAGTGTATTTGACTGTATTTGAAGCAAATACGGCAAATAAAAGGCTCAAATACAAATTCAAATACAAATATGCGGCTTTTTAAATTCTCAAATACAAATACAAATGCAAATATCCATTTTTTTGCATTTGTAAATAAAGGGTGATCCAGAGAAATGGGACCCAAAAGAAACCCCTGTAACTCTTAAAGTATAAGTCCTTTTATAAAATCATACGCATCATTCGAAAGAGGATAGTTACAAGTTTGTACAGGATTGTATAGGTTTTGACAATACAAGACAAGATAAGATACAAAACAAAATAAAAGTGTTAGTTAAAACTAACCCTTCAAGATGACTGCATGGACTGTGGAACAGCTGCGTTTCATAACTGAGCAATATTATGAGCATGGAAGAAGTGTAGTTTCAGCTCAAAGATCTTTCAAGACAAATTTTCAGATGTCAAAATCACCTTCTAAGAAAGTAATCCGTCGGTGTGTCAGAAATTTTTCCCTAACTGGCAGCATTGGAAAAAGAAAACCAACTGGAAGAGTGCGCACAGCAAGGATAGACGAGATCATTAACAGAACTCATGAAATTGTACAGGATAATCCTAACATAAGCATCAGACGTGCTTCTCAGCTGTTAGGAGTTGGATATGGAACAACAACACACCGTATATTCAAGCAAAATTTAATGCTCTTTCCATATAAAATTCAAACAGTGCAACAACTAAACGATGGAGATTTCGCACGAAGACGACAATTCTGTCAATGGATCCAACAGAAGGTAAATGACACCACCAATTTTCTAGCAACTTTGATTATGTCAGACGAAGCCTATTTTCACTTGAATGGAACTGTAAACAAACAAAATTGTCGTTTCTGGGCAACAGAAAATCCATTGAATATTACCGAAGTCCCGTTGCATAGTCAGCGTGTAACTGTTTGGTGTGGTCTTACTGCATCTCAGATCATAGGGCCGTACTTTTTCGAGGATTCCACCGGAAACACGGTCACTGTAAATGGTGATCGCTACGAAAAAATGTTGACCGATTTCCTTATTCCTAAATTAAGAGATCTTTGTCTAGAAAACCACTGGTTCCAACAAGACGGAGCTACCTGCCATACCACGAGGAACTGCATGGCAGTTTTGCGTCAAACGTTTCCAGGCGAGTTAATCTCAAGATTTGGAGACGTTGAATGGCCCGCAAGGTCTCCGGATTTTTCTCCCTTAGATTATTATCTCGGGATATTTAAAGAGTAGGGTCTACAGAAATAACCCAACGACCTTGCAAAAATTGAAGGCCGCCATCACAAATGAGATACAGGCCATACCACCGCACACTCTTGCAAAAGTGATGCAGAACTTACAAGCGAGAACACTGGAATGCTTGGCAACTAACGGAGCACATTTGAAAGGAGTCATTTTTAAAAAATAAATATTTCATAATAAACTTGTAACTCTACTCTTTCGAATGATATATAGTTTTTATGAAAGGAATTAAATATTAAGAATATTTGGCTTTTTTTTATGGGTCCCATTTATCTGGATCACCCAGTACAAATACAAATACAAATACGTATTTGACCCCATCCCTGCTAATGACCGAGGCCCAACCCGAACTAGCCCCTTTAATTACAACCCTCTCCCGCTTATTCTTCAGCCAGTTTTCAATCCACCTACCTACTTCCCCACCGATACCCAGCGCGCGCACTTTGGCCATTAGCCGGCAGTGAGGTACCTTATCAAAGGCTTTCTGAAAGTCGAGATAAAGTATATCAATCGCCCTACTCTTATCATACTCACTCAACATGACGTGGAAAAACTCGAGCAAGTTGGTGAGACACGACCTATGCCATCTAAACCCATGTTGGGAGTCCCCAAGCAGCTTGTAGGAATCCAAATGGTCAACGATCCCATCCGCTATTATCCCCTCTAATAATTTACCTACAACTGAAGTGAGACTAATGGGACGATAGTTCCGTGGACTTTCGTGATCCCCTTTCTTAAAGATAGGGGTCACGTTAGCTTCCCTCCAGTCACCAAGCACCTGGCCCGTCTCCAACGATTTGTTGAAGACTGGGGAGAAACTGGTCTGGTCCAGGAGCCTTAAACGCGCTCAGTTTGTGTATTCTATCGGCAACGACTGTCGCGGTACATCGAACACTATCCAGGCCAGCACCTTCGTGCCTCACGCCTGGCTCGGGGATGATGCGGGTGTCCTCCCTGGTGAACACTCCCACAAAGTACTCATTAAGCACATTGTCGATGTCCGCGTCGGAGGTCCGCAGAACGCCGCTTCGGTCCTTTAACGGACCTATCATGCTTCTAATGGGCTTTCTACCTTTAACATAACTGAAGAACTCCTAAGGGTTCCCCTTGCAGAGGCTTGCCACCCGTAGTTCTTCGTTACGTTTCGCTAGCCTAACCTTCGCCTTCACTTCCCTACACAGGCGGACATACGCTTCAGTGTTCTCATGGGAACAATTGGCCTTCACCCTCCTATACGCTACTTTCCTATTTCGGATAGCCGAAGCGATGTCACGATTGAATCACTTACACTGCGTTGAAGCAGGGGTGACCGGTTTTGAGGGTATGGCAGCAGACTGCAGCACCATAAACTCTTCCCGGAATGCACTCCACACTCCCTCAACATCGCCGCCGACCTCTAACCCCATCTCACCTATGCTATCCCGGAGGCTAACAAAGTCCGCCCGCCGGAGATCGAGCTTACTGCCTCTCGAGTTACTACGCTTCACCCGAGGGACGCACACACGGAACCTAATCAAACCGTGATCACTCCCGCCCAACGATTCGTCAACGGTGAGGCCAGTGACAAGGTTGTCTTCGGTCGTGAATACTAAGTCTAGAACGCTTTCGCCTCGTGAAGGCTCATTGACCCACTGAGTGAGGAAGTTCTCATCAGCAAAGTCAACTATCCTCCTCCCTTCAGCATCAGCAGTCCTGTCTTCCCACTTTATGCCGCGACAGTTGAAGTCTCCTAAAACTACACACACCCTATCCCCTAGCAGGCTACGGAGTTCGGTGTATAGGGCTGTATCCTCCTCGAGGAGGAGATGCGGAGGTCTGTACACCAAGATTAACCTATAGTTCGTCTCTCCCACGTTCAGATCGACGCCAAGCAGCTCCCGTTCCGACCGGAACTGGCAGTCAACCGGACTCAACGTGTTCCTCACGTATATTAGTACCCCTCCCCCCTCCCCACGGGTGCAGTCTTTGCGAAACATTCTATACCCGGGAATTTCGAACTCCCCAACGTAGTCCCTACGATCAGTATGAATCCAGGACTCGGTGATAGCAACGATATCCTGGTATTCTGATGCTAAGAGCGCCCGTAGCTCGCAAAACTTATTCCTAATCGACCTAGCATTAAAAAGCATTGTACGGAGGGAGCCTTCCCTATTCTGACCGTCCCCTAGCACGACCCGTTTCCCGAACAGCCAGGGTTGTCGGGAGTTGAAGAACCCCTCACCAATGAGGGGGCAACTTCCGCAGGAGCCTGAGACCCTTCCAACGTGGAAAGAGGGTCACCCACCTGTACCTGGACGCACCCTTCAGTTGAAGGTACGTCCGCCCCCGGCTCAACATCATCTCTCCCCGGTGGGGCCCGTCATCTCTCCCCGGGTTCGACCTCACCATTCTGTATAGGTGCCGGTCGAGCAGCGCGCTTAGCACAGCTTTACCCTTGTCATTGAGGTGGACACCATCCCTCTGGTAAAGGTTCCACCTACCCGAAAATGCGTCGAACGGGTCAATAAACCTCACGCCCAGCGGGACGCACAAGTCTTGCACCCTCTCGTTGATGCCAATGACCTTACTGAGCGCGTGGTCACTGACATTCATCCGCGGTAAAATACCCATCAACATTCCCCTGTCTGTCTTCAGTTTTAGATCATCCGCAAGAGACATGATCTCGGTGATGATCCCTTCTGTAAGACCTACCCTACCGCCTTAGAGAGAGAGAGAGAGAGAGAGAGAGAGCAGTGCAACAAGAAGATTTTCATTTTGAGTCACAATTACAAGCCAGTTCCACTAAAACACACTGTGTGTGTGTGTGTGTGTGTGTGTGTGCGCGCGCGCGCGCGCGCGAGGCAAGTTGCAACACAGTCGGTACTCCCCCACTACCCACCCCCAGGATCGATAAATGGGGCGATGGTGTTTGGGGGAAGTCTTAAACCAACCTTAATTTATTCTCCAAACTGAAATGGGTGTTGGGTGGGATTGTGCTTGAGTAGGGCATTCGTGACCCCCGCCCTTCCTGCAACACACACACACACACACACACACACACACTCTCTCTCTCTCTCTCAATTCTGAAGGAGACTAATGCAAATTTTGTTCGCTCATACTTTCCGAATTAAAGTAAATATTCCGAAATTTAATTCCACCAAATTTCTGATCTCTTCAGAGAATAATTTGCATTTCGGCAAAGGGAGGTGTCAACGGGTGCCACTGCTTGACACCCCCAACTCCTTTCACTCATAAAAGAGAACCCCGAGGGAATGGGGAAGCGAAAGATAACATTAACATTTACTATTAGAACAGAAAATACGTGGTTAAATAAATGTTGGCTAAATGTGATTGAAATGTTGGTTATAATTAAATGTGGTTGAATATGGATTAAATGTTGGTTGGTTGTGATGAAATGTAGTGAGTGTTGGTTAAGCGGGTTAAATGTGGTTGAATGATGGTTAGTTTTTATTAAATGTGGTTGAATGTTGGTTAGTTGCGATTAAATGTATTTGAATGCTGGTTAAATGCAGTTAAATGTTGGTTAGCTGTGACCCAAATAGAATATTATTTACTCGTGTTAATTTAATTAATTTGAAAGATTGGACAAAATAATTTGTAAACAAATCGGAAGTGCGGAAAAGGATCAACGGATCAACGGACATCCCAAAGAGTTGATTGCTTTCCTTGGTTATAACAACCAAACTATTTTGTCAACCAAATAATGTAGAAAGGTAAAATTTGACATCTAAATGCATTTGTTTATGAAATTCTGTTTGGAATTTATTACTCGCTTGTTTATCGTCGGTGTTCAAAAGTAGTGTTGCCAATATCCCTCCAAACAATGATCGTTTATATAGACGTTTTTATAAACGTTTATGAACGTTTCGTTTGTTGGATTTCTCTCCGTAGTGTGTGTAAAGCTTGAGTCGTGTCGCAGTCTTTTTTGTATTGCATAATAATGTTGGGCTTTCATTAAGAGTTTTGCATTTTTAAACAGATTTTGTATTTGTTATGTAGATAGATAGATAGAACTCTTTCTGTTGGACGAGAGAGAGAGAGAGAGAGAGAGAGAGAGAGAGAGAGAGAGAGAGAGAGAGAGAGAGAGAGAGAGAGAGAGAGAGAGAGAGAGAGAGAGAGAGAGAGAGAGAATTTCATTTGCTATAATTCTAGAATTTAATGGTCGAGGTAATCCGGATTAAGTGAACTAAATATATATTTGCCTATTATTCTCTGAGTAATAATGATGATAATAGGGGACAGAACAATAAGAGTGTCTTCATAAGAATATTTATCATATTTCATTAGTTTGGGATGTATCTAAAACTTTATACAAAGTCCCGAGTGGGACCGCTGGATCCGCTGGAAGGTCTGTTCCCAATCTCCGTCATTCCCATTTCAGTCTTTCGTCCAAAAATGGAAATTTCGGAGGAGGCAATTCTCAAATCGATCCATTTCCATTCCGAATTTAAGATTTCCAACTTTTAGTTAGATTTTACGAAGCAAATACCCCTCGGGCCCGCAATTGCGTCACTGCCCTCTTTTTTATACCTTTCCCAAATCAAGAAACCCTTTTTTCTGGAAACTTTTCCGCGGACCGCGGATGAAAATGGTAATATCATGGAGTGGGAAGTAATCTACCTCGAATAGGAGCATTGATAAAATATTCCAGTAGATGGTCTTAAATTATTTTTTCTCAAGAGTGAAACTGTTTTTTTCCTTGAATTCTGAATAGTCGTTTTCCGTAAACTCGGGACAGTCAAGTACTGACTGAACTTACTTCACACTTTTCAGGAGAACGATTTGTGATCAGTAAATTGAAAGTATCTTTATCAATGTCACTAATTTCACGCTGATATCGAGCAGACTAACGCAAAATGTTTGCATATTTAGTGATGTTATGCCACAATGCCCACAAATACTGCGTAATGAGGTATGCCTTGGGTATTTTTATTTAAAATAAGATTGTAACTAATTTCAGTAACAAAGAATCTTTATTTACGTTTAATTCATAAAAGAAAGCGTAAGTTTGAGCTTTTAGTTTTAAAAAAGAAAATGGTATTCATAATAATATAAGTGAGTAAATAATAATGTTTAGCATTATTTAAGCAAATTTTGGTTTAACCTCCTTAACCGCAAAGGTCATGTGAAGAAGGAGACTTACGGCTTTCGTGGGATCCGAAACAATATCTATGGGTTGCTACGTCACACTCTAAATGGTACTGGACGTTTGGTTATATATATATATATAAATATGAAACGTCCACTCTACATCTCATAATGAACTTGTGTAACTTTCTGAAATGAATAATAGCTATTTTGAAATGTTTACTAAATATTTGAAATATTTGAAAACGGTGCTTAAATGTTTCAGATATATAAAGGCGTAGAAATGAAACAGTTCATTCGTATAATAAATTAATTCTCTATTTGTTCCTAGACGCATGCGCATTGCAGTTAAAAATATTCTGAACTCGTGACGCAGTCTATTTATGTGCTCGTATTTAGGCTATCTCGAAAAGGGGAGGAAACAATTATTATATTTGTGCATTTATTCATTTATTCTATGTAGGCTAAGATCTGCCAAGTGTCTTCAATGCACTTGTTATTTTTTTTAATTCGGCTACACCTTCGCTAGTAAAGTCTTTCGAGTTTAATAACTAGCCTTAGAACGAGGCCCCTTGACATACGGTAGGCCGGCCCGAGGTTCAGTCTCTGAGTTAGACAGCTTATACATGAAAAAAGACGGTAATAAATTAGAAAGTTCGGACTAGTGCAACCACAATGAATCCAAAATTGAGAAGTAAAATATTTGAGGAAAAATTAGCTGAACTAATTTCATGCTGATATCAAGCAGTCTAATGTAAAATGTTTGCATATTTAGTGATGTTATGCCACAAATACGGCGTAATGGGGTATGCCTTGGGTATTGTTATCACTCGAAAAGCATCGACTAATAGAACTAATTCGACTATTTAAAACTGATAAGTGACTTTGATAATGTAAATTGTAGGAAGTTATTTAATAGGAATACAGAATTAATTACGAGGAGAAATGGATATATATCGAAAATCAAAAGTTATTAAGAGTAATGCTTTGAAGCAATTCTTTTCATATAAACTTTGATGCATTAAACATTTCATTGTTAGAAAATTCATTAAACATTTCATTAAATATTTCATTAAATATTTCATTAAATAATTTCAGATTAGTCTCTGCAATTGTTTAAAAAATTGGGACAATATAAACATTTCGGTTGACTTTCTGAAATGTTTAACAAAATGTTTAATTACTGTGAAATATCCAATCCTAAAACATTAGACATTTCAAAATTCACAAAATTAGGACAACGAAACGTCTAACGAAACGTCTACTTCGGTTTAGAGTATATTTGGATGCGGAGGACAGTGGTTACCCATACAACTGTTGAACAGTCCTAACGTCGCTTAATCTCGCTGATCTAAGGGGAAACGGTGTGGTTGCGACGGGCCTGCGAGGTTAGCCCTTATAACCAGAACCAAACGTGGAATCCTTACAACGAAACGCAAAAAAAAATGTGAAGAACGAAAAACCAACAGTTCTATGGATGACGTCATAAGTGCAAAAAAGAGCAAATGGCGGATTTTTAGCAAAAATTAATCAAATAAATCATTTGAAGAAAAAGTTAAGGAAAATTCCTTTTTCAAAAAAATTTGGAAAGAGAAGAAAAATATTATTAAATATAAAAGGACGGATGTAATCCCAAATATTCGGATATATATATATTATATATATATATATATATATATGGATGAATTTCACAATCGTCATTCCCTGACGAGGTGTACTTCTGAATACACGAAAGGCCTTGTTTCATTTTCTTTTTCCCTGTGGATTTGCATTATATATATATATATATATATATATATATATATACATATACAGTATATGTGGGAAGGGGAATATCATGCATGAACATTAGGGCGGCTCGTTTTTACACTTTTTTCGATATTTGATTGGTGGTAGTGCGGAAAAGTTGCGATTTGGAGAGAAAATAAAGTGTGTAAAATTTTTTTGATCTACGTCAATACCTTCCGGTGGCGGCGAGTCCTTAAAAATCGAAAAATAGGCCTAACGGGGTAGATTGAAAAATGGTTTTAAAGACTTACAAAATAAACAATAAAAATTTCAGCACAATCTGTTAATAACTTCCGGTGGCGTCTTAGCCGTTAAAATATCCAAAATATTGATTTAAAGCAAGTTTTAACAAGATGTTATACAAATGTTAATTCCGGTATATTTCTGTGCAAACAACCCTGAGAACACTATTATAGGCTTGAATAAATTAATAGCAGTCATTGAACAATGAACATTATATAAAATTATATAAAATTTTTATGTGTTTTTAGGCCTATTTTTCGATTTTTAAGGACTCGCCGCCACCGGAAGGTATTGACGTAGATCAAAAAAATTTTACACACTTTATTTTCTCTCCAAATCGCAACTTTTCCGCACTACCCCCAATCAAATATCGAAAAAAGTGTAAAAACGAGCCGCCCTAATGAACATGCACGATTTTTTAAGAGGTGGCGGGTTCGAATCTTGGTGGGGATGATTTTTTTATCGTGAGTTGAGTAGAAAGTGAAGGTGTTAGCCCCCACTGCATTACGACGACATAAAAATTAACTCAACCTGTCATACTGTATATTTAAACAACCGAGTAAACGCATAACGGTTTCGCGTCTGGAGGCATCTTACGTGTTAACACTTCCGTACTCAAGGTAAATGACCAGTATTTCATTCACATTATCTGCTGCAACGCTAGGGTCCCATAAATGGAATATCATGCATGAGCACGCACAATTTTTTTTTCCTCCACCTTCAACTCGAGTGAAGGATATATATAGGTTGTCCCAAAAAAAACTATATATTCTTTATAGCATCATATATTTCATAATTTAAAAAAAAACCAAACAATATATTGTTAGCAATTGCCAATGAAAGGTAAATTAGTAATCTAAGTGATCAAAATGTTATAGCGAGTTGTTTGCATATAAAATTTAATTAACTACGCCAAGTGCTCAAAATGTTCTCCGGCGGCATGAATGCACTTTCAATACAACAAAATCGTGTGGTCTGATGAAGCTACCTTCAAGCTGAATGGCACAGTAAATCGACACAACTGCAGGTACTGGTCACTTGATAATCCACACGTTTATGTGGATAAACATGTTAATTTACCAGGATTAACAGCATGGTGTGGTTTATCATCCAGGGGTTTGGTTGGACCATTTTTCTTTAATGGGACAGTTACCGGTGCCGCATATCTCGACATGCTGCGGACAGAAATTATACCTGCAGTTCGGAAGTTGTTTGGAAACGACGACTTTTACTTTCAACAAGATGGAGTCCCCCTCATTATCATTGTGATGTCAGAAGGTACCTCGATGAAACGTTGCCTAACCGTTGGATAGGACGAAGAGGAACCGTTGAGTATCTTCCACGTTCACCGGACTTGACTCCACTTGATTTTTACTTGTGGGGCTACCTGAAGGATGCAGTTTATGGTACAAGACCCGCAACACTCGAACACCTTAAGGATGCAATTAGGGAAAAGTGCGGGACCATCACAGCATCCACATTAGTCCATGTCTGCGAATCAGTTAGTTGACGCATTCAAAAGTGCATTCATGCCGCCGGAGAACATTTTGAGCACTTGGCGTAGTTAATTAAATTTTATATGCAAACAACTCGCTATAACATTTTGATCACTTAGATTACTAATTTACCTTTCATTGGCAATTGTTATAACAATATATTGTTTGGGTTTTTTTAAATTATAAAATATATGATGCTATAAAGAGTATATAGTTTTTTGGGGGACACCCTATATATATATATATATATATATACGCCTAAAATATCTATTGGGATGACTGAAGAACACCCAGAAGCTGGGCTTAACTCCTGGAGGATCATTCCACGGTGACGTTCGCTGCATTTTGAGTGATTGTTTGGTGGACGATCGACCGGAAAGGTGTAGGTCACGAATTCCATCGTGACTGAATTACTCGTACGCAGCACAATCCATTTTGGTAATTTTCTAGCCATGCTATGATTAGAAGATGCTGGAAGTAGCTATTTAATAGTTATTTTCTAAATCTCCCAAGCCAAACATACTATTATTAAGATTATTATTATTATTGTTATTATAATACTATTATTAAGATTATGAAACAATGTAGGTGACGGAATTACTTGCCTCTGATAAATGTTTTTAAGCAGCTGCAGTGTTTGCAGGTTATCTCCAAATTGGCAGTTTCTCGTGAATTTTTTTTGTGAAAAAGCAAAGGTCGAGTATAGTTGATTGTAGGTGTATATAAATTCTGTCTAGTCATTGTTATTTAAGCTAGTCAATTATCGTGATGGAATGACTTTTTCGGGGTGCGACAGAACTAACTTTCTGGTAATTACGTAAGACGGAACGATATATAAATATCTTATGCAAAATATCCGGTACTTACATATTAACGGGGAGGCTACCACATATTGATGATTGGTTAGGTTAAGTTGTAATATTTTCGTTAGTTGAAAATTTCTAATACATCATATTTTTTAAACAGCAATATTTTTTAAAATATTTACAATGATTTATATTTCAAATATTTACAATGATCAATACATGTTACACATTAGAATTTTTGGCCTCCAGAAACAAATGTTGTTTCTAATGTGTAACATGTATTAATCATTGTAAATATTTGAAATATAAATCGTTGTAAATATTTTAAAAAATATTGCTATTTAAAAAATATGATGTATTAGAAATTTTCAACTAACGAAAATATTACACTTAACCTAACCAATCATCAAGACCTTGATTTTGGCGCTCTCTTTCTTATAAAGGGCGGGCATTTTCGCGGGCACCCGCCCTTGGCCCCTCCTTTCTACATAAAAAAAACGTGCATGTTTGTACATGCAAATTCGTGGGGAGCAAAAGTATATATATTCAGCAATTGCAAAAGTAAACTGTAAAAAGAATTGCCACACTTAAATGAACACACCCTACACATACACTGGGGAGAGAGAGAGAGAGAGAGAGAGAGAGAGAGAGAGAGAGAGAGAGAGAGAGAGAGAGAGAGAGAGAGAGAGAGAGAGAGAGAGAGAGAGAGAGAGAGAGAGAGAGAGAGAGAGAGAGAGAGAGAGAGAGAGAGAGAGAGAGATATTGTTTAATTGTGAAAACTTTTAATTACTTCCATACAGTAAAGAAAAACTTGAAACACTCAAACATGGGAAACAAATTGAAATCTAATCTAAGTTCGTGGTTTTCCAACATTTAAAATTCATTCTGGAATTTTGTTTTAGAATTTTAAAGCAAAAGTGCCAAAAAATAAATAAATAAATAAATAAATAAAACTGAAGTAAAAGTGAAGGAATTTTGGTCGCTCTTTTATGTAATTTCGTGTAACAGAGAAAATGTTTTGGTTATGACAACCATATTCATATCCATGGTATAACTGTTTGCTAACCAGTTCAAATTGATAATCCAGTTGTGGTGATTCGATCAACCGTGTGTATATGTGTCTGATAGCAGACTTATTAAATGGTTTGTGCAGTTATTATAGCATGGTTGGATGAACCATTTGAGCTGGGTGGTAAATAACCTTGGATGTGTGTGTGGTTGTTGGAACAGTATTTTTTCTGTATGAAAGAAGGATTCATGACTCCAAAAATGTTTCCTAAATGTCCATAAAGTTAACAAACGTCTTCAAACGTTTTATGAACAGACATTGTTTGGAGGAAAAATTCACTTCAAAGAAAAGGGGATTGTCATCACTAACCAAAATATTGGTCTTGACTGATGCCGGAACGAGTTACATACAGTCTGGATTCAGAACGTGAGTCTCAAATTAAGCGATAGGTTTAAGTGAACGTACCCCATTTTAGGTCGGACAAGCGAAAGTAGTTCACTGGAAATGTCGGCTTCATTCTTCGATCCGACTGTTATAGACTGTAGTCATTTCCTCGACAATGCCCAACCGAAATTCATTTAGAAACTATGCCCACCCATTAAAACCATAGTATACTCATAAACTTCAGCGTCAATATGTTACGGTCTTTATGCGAAATCGGCCTTTTTGCAAAAGGGTTAACCCTTTACTGCCCAAAAGGACAAATTTGTAACCTTTCAAATACACGCATTCATTACTTAACCCTACAAAATATTTGGGCTAAAAAGGGTTAAGTCATGATATTTTCGTTAAACAACGAAAATATCATGACTTTACCTAACCAATCAATCGTCAAGGGCGGGACAGTTGATTTAGGTTAATTTAATGTCCGGTTAGGTCAACTCTCCGCCCTTGACGATTGGTTCGGTTAAGTCATGATATTTTCATTGTTTAACGAAAATATCACGACTTAACCCTTTTGCAAAAAGGCCGTAACATATATACCCAATTTCCCAATGCAAATAGTACCAACCAACTAATAGTAATAATAATGCTTGGCATTGTTTAGCTTCTTTCGTAATGGCAAAAGTCACGTGACTGATGGGAATTACGGCTTTACGTAGGACCCGAACCATTTATAAAGGTCGCTACATCATCTGAATGCGGAAGACGGTCACCCATCCAAATACTGGACAAACTCAACGTCGCTTAACCTTGCTGATCTAACCAACCAACCAACTAATCGCATTATTAGCAACAACCCTGAAAATGCAGTCATTGTTGTCTTGGACCCATACAGGCATTTCGTCGACACTGTATGGCAACTTAACCTAACTTAACCTAACCCTAAAAAATTAACATTAGAAACTCTTAAACTTTTGTATAAATTATCGAATTCTATAAACACTATTTCAAATTATGTAAATATTTTACGCGTTCATTAGTGTACATTTACGTAATTATTAATACAAGTATTATCATTATTAATAATTAATATCGCTATTAGTAATGATTCAGAATTAAGAATTTAATATAGTGTTTTCTTTTGTTACACTGATGATGGTATATAATTTAAAAGTCTAGTTTGCATTAGAACCCAAGCAACAACTATATATATATATATTATATATATATAATATATATATATATATATATATATATATATTGATTCTGACGAAAGTCAAACTTGTTGACCCCTTAGACCTACAGCTTAACGTGGAACCCGAACCACGATCTGAACCGAGTTTCTAACCATAAGTGATTAGAAATTAAGAATTCCTCGGCTGGACTCGATCTCACGAATTCCCGATCAGTAGCTCAGCGTCCTAACCACAAGGCTACCCAGGATAGCCATTTATCTACCAACCAATTTTTTTGTGTATGAAGGATAGCTGGGTGAGCTGAGCGTCGCCTAACATGTAAACGCCTAAACGAGCCCAAGGCCGGTGGATTCGCAGTCAGTGATACTAACCACTACACTACCATGGTGCATATATATATATATATATATATATATATATATTATACATACAGGGTGTCCCATAAGTCCGGCATCATAGGAGAAATTAATATTTTTCTATTTCTACAAACCATAATTCATATTTTTCTCTTTCTACAGGCCATAATGTCTGTGAGCAAGGAAGAACGAATCCAGATAATTCTACTCATAGGAAATCGGAGTCAAAGAGAGGCCGCTGCTGAATTTAACGGACTGCATCCAGACCGCGAGCCAATAACACAGAGTTGTGTTAGCAGACTTGTTGCAAAGTTTAAGGAAACAGGATCCATAGAAGATAAACCACGCAGTGGACCTTCAAGGAGGTCCACTGACGATGATACAGCGACTGCTATCCTGGCTCATTTTAACAGAAGTCCCAATAAGTCTCTTCGGCGATTGTCCGCCGAGACAGGAGTGTCGAAAAGTAGCATCCATCGCATTCTTCAGGCTCACAAATGGCATCCATATAAACTTCAGATCTTACAGAAATTAAGCGAAGATGATCCCGACCGGCGGATGGAATTTTGTGAATGGGCTACGGAACAATATGCTCGGGATGCCAATTTCCCGTCCACCATTTGTTCAGTGACGAGGCTGTTTTTTATGGAAATGGTGAGGTAAATCGACAGAACACCCGCTATGGTCTCAAAACCCCCTCGCTGGTATACCTCTTCAAAGGAACAAGGTGCATCTCGGGGATGGTATGTGTGGCATTTGGAAGGATCGCATTCATAGGTCCCTCTTTTCGATGAACATGTCACTGGAGGCACCTACCTACGTATGCTCGAGGAAGAAGCATTTCCCAGTGTCTTGAACGAAGAAGGAATTTCCCAACATGGTTCCAGCAAGACGGCGCTCCTGCACATTACAGCACCCAAGTAAGGGAATACCTGTACCAACAATTCCCTGGTCATTGGATAGGATGTCGAGGGCCTGTGGAATGGCCAGCTAGAAGCCCGGATCTCACGCCACTACATTTTTATCTCTGGGGCCACTTGAAAGCGCTGGTATACGCGGAGAAAATTAGGAGTGTTGAACATTTGCGGCAGCGCATTATTGGGACATGAACACATTACTCCTGACATCATTCACCGTGTGCTTGCTGACTGGGTATCACGTCTGAATTTGTGTATATGAAAACAATGGTGGACATAATTGAGCACGTTCTGTAAATAAAAGCTTTTGTTTTGCCTTTTTTATTATTTTTCTATGATGCCGGACTTATGGGACACCCTGTATATATATATATATAGATATATATATATATATATGTGTGTGTGTGCCGGCAAGGAGTATTTCATCAGAATTAGAGGTTCTCAGCTCAGTACCACAAGGAACAGTATTAGCTCCACTACTCTTCATAATCATGCTAACTGACATAGATGAGGACGTTACCAGAAACAGCACAGTAACATCCTTTGCTGATGACACAAAGATCAGTAGAAAAATAAGAAACCCAGAAGATATAGGATCTCTACAAACCGACATTAACAGAATCTATGATACAAGTGGACGGAAGACAACAATATGAAGTTTAACACTTAGAAATTTCAGCTGTTACGGTACGGAAAAAGAGAGAACCTAAAATCCAGGGAATATTATACCCCAAGTGGACAGGAAATTCAGAGAAATTCTAAAGCAAAAGATTTAGGGGGTGTAATGACGGATGATGCGAAATTTGGAACACAAAATAAGCAGTAAACAGAGCAAAGAGAATAACGGGGCAGATATTGAGAACCTTTAAAGGAGGGGATAGGAATGTAGTGATTCCTCTACTGAAAACACTGATCATACCCAAATTGGAATACTGCTCGGTCCTAACATCCCCATATAAAAAAGAAGACATTAGACAGCTAGAAGGGATTCAGGGAAGCTTCACAGCCAAGATCAAGGAGTGCAAAGAACTAAATTACTGGGAAAGGTTACGCGAACTAAACCTATATTCATTGGAAAGGAGAAGAGACACCCACACCATTATTTACACTTGGAAAATAATGGAGAAACTAATCCCTAATCTTATTTTGAACCCTGTAACTCCCCAAACAACGGTGGAAAATAGGAAAGGAAGACTGTCGTGTTCCCAAATTAAAGGCGAGACAGGGAACATCCTTCACCCTGAAAGAAAATAGTTTTGTTGTGAGAGGACCAAAACTGTTTAATCAGCTGCCGAAAGACCTAAGAAACACGAGTGGTGTTGCAGTGGACATCTTCAAAAGAAGATTAGACGCCTGGCTCAGAACAATCCCCGATGAGCCGGATGTACCTGGCTATGTGAGGTGGAGAGAAACCAACTCGCTACTTCACCAGGCCAACTCGAGAGGAGAGGCGACAAGCTTGACCTTTGTGAAATGAGGAATCATCGCGCGGAACCTTTGAAAGGTATATATATATATATATGTTTTTTTTTAATTGGGGTTGTTTAACCTCCTTCGCAACATCTAAGATCATATGACGGAGGGGACCTACAGCTTACGTGGGATCCGAACCACGGGTCGCTACATAATCTGGGCGCAGAGGACGGTCTCCCATCCAACTACTACCCAGACCCAATGTCGCTTAACTTCGCTGATCTCCGAGAAGCGGTGTTACGACATCGGCCACTACGTAGTCCATTATATATATATATATACCTTTCAAAGGTTCCGCGCGATGATCCCTCATTTCACAATATAATATATATATATATATATATCGGGTGGGTAAAAAAAAAGGGAGCCCTCGAACTTTGGCTGTAAAATCTAATGTTATGGTCAGATTTCATTATTTTTTTCACACCCCACAGCTAAGTAAATTTCCTATACGATGAGCGGATTTCAAAGAAAACATGAAAATTGTGGATTTATTGAACATTTCTTCATGCCACTGGAAATTCTCCATTTACACTATTACTGCATTATCGGGTTGGCAAAAAAAAAGGAGACTTTTAAATACTTCATATCTCGGCAAATACGGTACATAGAACCATAAAATTTTAGTATGTTAGTACTAGGTAATTTTATTGTTTGTATGCCATCTTTTAGCATTTTAGCTGAGAAATTGGATTTATGGCGAATATTCCAGAAAACTCTTACGATAATTAAAGCGATTTTAATTAACGTAAGCCAACTGCAGGAGGTTTGGACAAGCTTCTCAAGAAAATCGATAAAACGGGAGATGCTAAAAGATGGCATACAAACCATAAAATTACCAAGTACTAACATATTAAAATTTTATGGTTCTACGTACCGTATTTGCCGAGATATGAAGGATTTAAAAGGTCTCCCTTTTTCTTGCCCACCCTATATATATATATATATATATATATATATAATATATATATATATCACAGAACTTCTTAATTTCGAAAAAATCAAATTCAGTTTCATTGAAAACTCAGTTTTGAAAAAAATGCTTAATTTTATAACTATTTTTAAAGGATTTAATTAATATAATGAAATAATTAGCCTAATTAATTATGTCCCTTCAACCTTTCAGGTGTTTTCTGCGATCATTCCTCATTTCCTTGTTGCCCCTCCTCTTGAGTTGGCCTGGTGAAGTAGAGTTGGCTTCTTGCGCTCTCCATTTCACATAGCCAGGTATTCCCGGCTCATCTGGAATTGTTCTGAGCCAGGCATCTAGTCTTCTTTTGAAGATATCCACCGCTATACCACTCGTGTTCCTTAGTTCCTTGGGCAGCTGGTTAAACAGTCTTGGTCCTCTCACACCAAAACTATTTTCTTTCAGGGTTGAGGATGTTCCTGTCTAGCCTTTAATTTGGGAACACTACAGATTCTTCCTTTCCTACTTTCCACTGTCTTTTGAATGGAAACAAATTAAGATTAAGGACTAGTTCCTGCATTACTTTCCAAGTGTAAATAATGGCGTACCTCTCTCCTCTTTCCAGCGAATATAAATTTAATTCACGTAAACTTTCCCAGTAATTTATTTCTTTGTATCCATTGATCTTGTTTGTGAAGCTTCTCTGAATCCTTTCTAATTCACTAATTTCTTCTTTTTTATATGGGGATGTTAAGACTGAGCAATATTCCAACTCGGGTATGATCAGTGTTTTTAACAGAGGAATCATTATATTCCTATCCGTTGTTTTAAAGTATCTGTCCAGTTACTCTTTTTGCTCTGTTTACTGCTATCTTATTTTGTGTTTCAAATTTCGCGTCATCAGTCATTACAGCTCCTAGATCTTTTGCTTTAGAGTTTCCTCTCCAATTGGGGCATAGTATTTCATGAATTTTAGGTCGTCTCTTCCATACCTTAACAGTTGACATTTCTGTTAAATTTCGAACCAATTGTAGATTCTGCTCATGTCTGTTTGTAGAAGTCCTATATCCTCTGGGTTTCTTATTTTTCTAATAATTTTTGTTCCATCGACAAAGGATGTTATTGTGCTGTCACTGGTAACTTCATCATCTCTATCAGTTAGTATAAATGGGCTAATGCTGTTTCTTGTGGTACTGAGCTAAGGACCTCTGACTCTGATGAAGATATTCCTTGAACTGTAACGACTTGCTGCCGTTCACTAAGGAAATTATATATTCATTTTCCTACTTTCCTGTTATTCTCATATATTTCAGTTTATGTGCTACGATTCCATGGTCACACTTGTCGAAAGCCTTGGCAAAGTCTGTGTATATCACATCATAGTTTTCATTACTTTCAAGTGCATCATGGGCGTCGATCGCTTCTCAATTTGAGGCCGAAATAATTCTACCGTAGGCCTCAAATTCCGTGTAGACCTTAAAGACATTTTTCTACACAGACCACCGAAAAAAGTAAGGGGACAATTGGAATGTTGTTCCCTCTCACACAAAAAAGTGGATGGGACTTATCCCCCCTGTTCCCCCCCCCCCACGACGATCGATGCCCATGAGTGCATCAATAATGTGTTATAGTTTTTCATTAGTTGTGATAGTCATAATCTTCCTGACCGGAATCCATGTTGGTTATCACTTTTCAGAGTTTCCAAAAAGCCATAAATTTCTTCTATTCTTTCAAATATTTTGATGAGACGAGATGCAAGCGATACTGGCCATTAGTTTCGTAGCCTCTGATCGATCGATCTCCTCCTTTATATACTGGAACTATGTTCGCTCTCTCCAGGATGCTCGGTATTTCTTCCGTGTCTAATGATGGTCTCCATGTCCAATATAGGGGCTTAACGATTTCAATTATTGCAGTTTTTGATCAGTGTAGCATTGCATTTGCTTAGGCCTGCTGCTGAGTATTTTTAGTATCCCTATAGCTTGTGTGATATCATCTGTTGTGAAGTCAAAGTTCGTTATACTTTCCAGTTCTAATTTTTCTTCAAAGAACTCGTTTCCATCGCGTATTAGTTTATCATTTTTCGGGATACTGAAAGATGATTCATACTGAGCTCTTAATATTTCAGATACTTCTTTTAGATCATTAGTTAAAACATTGTTTTCATTCTTCAAAGATCCGATAGTCGCGTGATTTTTTGTCTTCCTTTTTGCAAAATTATAGAAGTATTTTGAGGTAACCTTTATCGCTGTTATAGCGTCATCTTCTTTCTCCGTATGGTTCTCAACTAGACCCTGTATGACGCAGTCTATACTCTCCAGCTTATCATTTAATATTTTTATGCTGATGTTATTTTTGTAATTTTTTAAATTTTACAGTCACTCTTTTTCTCTTGCTGAACATTGACCTCTTTTGTCTCTCAAACCTGCTTCTCTTTCCTTTTTGTTGTTTTTTTGGGACGTGTTTTTCCACAATTTCTAGCGTCTTCTCCTCTAAGGTAATTAGCATCTCTCGTTGTCTTGTCCTTAAAGATGGTTCTCCAGTGTATTGTTTTCATGTTCGATGCAATACCTTCCCAAATTATAGCCTTGGTGTGAAAATTAAAAATTTGTATTTGCCTCTTTCTATAGCGAGTATTCTTCCTTTTCTTGCTTTTATATTGGGTTATTTCAATAATGTTGTGATCTGATATTATAGATGTGGATATTTTTGTTATCAATTAGGTTAGTGTTGTTTGTGAATACCATATCTAGACAGTTTTTTTTTATATATATATTTTCCGTTATTTCTTGTGTTAACATAAATTCATCAGTGGAGCTAGCAGCATTTTTGTCTGCTCCTGGTCTTTCGTGCGTCTCCCTTGTCTTGGTTTATATATATATATATTTTTTCCTATTCTTTTATATTTCATAAATGGGAAATTAAAATCACCGCAGAGAATAATATTTGGGGTTGAGGAGTGTCGAACTTTCATCCAGTTCTTGACCTCAGTGATGGTATCTAAGAATTGGGGAGTTGGGTATTCGGAGGTCTATATATTACAATTAGTAAGATGCTTAATTTTTCAACTTTTGCTGCTATTACGAGTAATTCTACGTAATTGTTTGAAGTACTTACTGTATAGTTATTTCTGCTATATGTTTTTCGTGTGAATAAATAGTACATCGGCCACATCCTCCTTTTCGTCTTACTATTCTGTCGGCTCGAAGTATGTTATACTATTCTGTCGGCTCGAAGTATGTTATAGTTGTCAATTTGTATTTCTTTTTTGTCGATACAAAATTCACAGTT
The DNA here is from genome assembly GCA_023014485.1 of Bathynomus jamesi. Lineage (NCBI taxonomy): Eukaryota > Metazoa > Arthropoda > Malacostraca > Isopoda > Cirolanidae > Bathynomus > Bathynomus jamesi. Next base: position 244,461 of record JAJOZX010001327.1, read on the forward strand.
TTCACAGTTCGTCTGGCAGTCCTTCAGATGAGTTTCCGTGAGGTATATAAAGTCTGCTCTTGTTTCTTGCACGAATCCTTTCAGTTATGTGACTTTGTCCAGGAAATGGTTTGGCTTTTGGCCCTGTATGTTGGCTAGGATTATTTTTATTTTTTCATTTTCATTTTCTTCTTTATGTAGGTCAGATTCGTTATCCGTTGGTGGTGCATGTTTTGTTGCCCTGTGATCCTCCGAGAATTTTTCTTTCTTTGTGTGTTTCGATACGTGTCCCGATATCGTACGTAATTTCTTTCTGCATTTATTCTGTACGGCTCTCGGATCTTCATATTTGTTAATTGTCTTTTATCTTTTGAATGGTATTTAGCAGCTGAAGTTGGCCACATCTAAAAAAAATGGTAACCCTGTTTGCTGATGGTTTTGGCTGCTCAATTGTCGTCTTCCTTTGAGGGTTGTGGTAACGGCATTTTTGCCCGTATTTGCATCTTCCGTATCTTGCATAAATTTTGTAGATACTAAGGTGGTGGAACTTGCAATTTTTTTAAATTTACAATATTCATTTTTGTAATGAAAGTTACATAAAGTGGGATGTGTATAGCTGCATTGCCCATCCCTGTATCTGCGATGATCTTTTGCATAATATTTGCGTACGATATTTTCTACGTTCGTAGTTTTTATCGTCTTTTTATCATTATCTTCGTTTGGTAGTTTCACCACATTACTCGTTTCTTTTCTTCTACAATAATGTCTCCTTTTCGCGTTATATTTTCATTTGTTTCTCTCTCATCCACACCGTTTTCCTTCGGGACATTCTGGTCATCTTTTTCTTTTCTCTATCGCAATCATATTTGTATTTTCCATTTCTTTAAATACCGCAAATGAGTTTATAATCTCTTATATGAGTCACACAGAAATAATTATGATGGCCGTAATATGCTTCGCGTTCGACACGAGGGATATTTTCCTTCCGTCCCAATTCATATAGTTAAAGTCGTGCAATTTTTGACAAAAATCACACCTGATTGCTTCGCTTTCAGTTGTCGCTAGATTACATAAGTTGCAAATTAGGTGAGAATTTGAACCCATGGCCATGTTATTTGTTACCGTAATCGTTCACACACACACACACACACACACACACACACACACACACACACAATTTTTTCCTTTGTTTTCGTTTAGGTAGGAGTCACGAGGGTTTCGTTTTATGACCTTTCTCCTGCCTTGTTGAAAACTTTTCTCTAATGACAACCATATTGCGATTGAATATATATTTTAACGGGTGATAATTTGTGTAAACTATATTGTACATTTTTACATTAAATGAATTACATTTTATAATTTATTTGCACGGATTTACTGATACTTTATACATTTTCGGGTACTGATTAGAATAAACCGCCGAGAAGTTATTCCTTCTTATTTTCATATAATCGGAGAGAGAGAAACAAATCTTCCATTCCCCGACGAGGTATAAATATACTATATTCACTTTGTCTTTATTTTCAGAATCTTCTTTCGTAACTTTTACCACTTAAAGAAGATGATAAAATGAAAAAAAAGAATTTCCAACGGAATACATTCGAGTCCACGTTTCGAATTCTGGGTAAATTTAGGGGTCTATTTCTTCTGTTGGTAAATTTATGGGTCCCCTTCCTTTTGTGCGTCTAACGACATTCATTTCGTCCGCTTCTATGCCGTATAAATAAATTTGGGCGACGCGTTATTAGTAAGTAAATAGCTATCGCAATTTGTAAAATACGAATGACGCCGACTATTTATTGATACCGTGCTATTTCTCTCTCTTCATTGCAAGCACAGAAACTACTGTAGTTTCGCTTTGTTTGATTCAGTTAATTCATGACAGTTTAATCGAGTGAGGAATTGTTTCTCGTTATTGGATTAGAGGCATTTTGTTGACAAGCTTTTCTAACGTTGAGTCAAATCAGGTTTTTCAAGTCTAGTCTGTGTCAACAAATTCAAAAAGAGTGTCATTCCCCAGTTTCAAATGCGGAAAACACGTTTATCTTTAAAGGGAAAACCAACTAATTTTTCGCTTTTGGAACAAAACTCGCGTTAAAATATGAGACATTCTTTGCCGCGCCAAAACGAATGACCTAACGTTCCTCAATGAACATTTTTGCATTAACGTCAGAGAGAAGCGATTGGTTAGAAAGCGTTATAGGTTATCTGCGATGTAAGAGCAATAGCACTTAAGACCTTTTACCGTTCGGCGTTCGCGCAGTCCGGCTTTTCCTGGTTGTATGCCGCTAATAAAATAATTTTAACGGCCGTGTCACACCAATAAGTCGACGGGCCAATAAAAATGCTCTTTGTCTCTGCTATTTCACGTCTTTTCAAGAGAAGAAAAAGGGTCTAACCTTAAAAGAAGTTAACGGAAATGGCTGCCTAAATTGAGAACGATTATATATATATATATATATATATATATGATGAATAAAACCACGAAGGAAAGGAAACACAAAATGGTGCTCAAGCGCTTTCGTCTAATGACATCCTCAGGAACACTGAAGTACATAAAAAGGTTAAGCCTATATATAGGTTACAGAAAGAAAAAAAGAAAAAATAAATAACATACACACACACACATATATATATATATATATACACACACATACATATCTATATATACAAATACATACATACATACATACATATATATACAATAAACAGAGAAGTAAAAATAAAAAAATTAAAAATTAAAACCTTAAAGGATTACCAGTGAGGCGTACAGATTTGTAAGGAAAAATATCGATTTTTAGCACAAGATCAAATGGATTATAAAAATACAAATTTATACTGGAACTCTGCCCGGGTTTTAACACACTGCTGCCAATGGTCAGGTTTCGATATATAAAAAAATAAAATGCAAATTAAAAGTTAATAAAGTAGAAGACAAGTTTACCAAAGATTTAATGTTTTACCCTTCTTATCTAAATCTGTTTTAAAGGAATTCAAAATAACAGGATCGAGTTGAAAAAGACCTTTGCTTATGTTGAAGTTATTTGAAAGTTGGATAATGGCAGACTCAAGAATATTTCTATTAACAATGTTGCTTGAATGGAATAAAACTGAAGCATTATTCCAATCAATACAGTGGGCTAACTCTGACAAATGGACAAAAAGGGCACTGGACAACTGTCCTGTTCTAACGGAACAGGATTTGCACACACGTATAAAACAGCATCAATATTCCGTTAGAACAGGACAGTTGTCCAGTGCCCTTTTTGTCCATTTGTCAGAGTTAGCCCACTGTATTGATTGGAATAATGCTTCAGTTTTATTCCATTCAAGCAACATTGTTAATAGAAATATTCTTGAGTCTGCCATTATCCAACTTTCAAATAACTTCAACATAAGCAAAGGTCTTTTTCAACTCGATCCTGTTATTTTGAATTCCTTTAAAACAGATTTAGATAAGAAGGGTAAAACATTAAATCTTTGGTAAACTTGTCTTCTACTTTATTAACTTTTAATTTGCATTTTATTTTTTTATATATATCGAAACCTGACCATAGGCAGCAGTGTGTTAAAACCCGGGCAGAGTTCCAGTATAAATTTGTATTTTTATAATCCATTTGATCTTGTGCTAAAAATCGATATTTTTCCTTACAAATCTGTACGCCTCACTGGTAATCCTTTAAGGTTTTAATTTTTAATTTTTTATTTTACTTCTCTGTTTATTGTATATATATGTATGTATGTATGTATGTATTGTATATATAGATATGTATGTATATATATATATATATATATGTGTGTGTGTATGTATGTTATTTATTTTTTTTTTTTCTTTCTGTAACCTATATATAGGCTTAACCTTTTTATGTACTTCAGAGTTCCTGAGGATGTCATTAGACGAAAGCGCTTGAGCACCATTTTGTGTTTCCTTTCCTTCGTGGTTTTATTCATCATAAATATTTTTCACGTGTTACTTTCGTGAAATAATTTATATATATATATATATATACTGTATATATATATATATATATATATTCGCCTCGGTGGTGTTCCATCGGCCCCGGGATCGAGACCCGGTGACGGCAGTCGGCGCGCAGCAAAACCCAGCTGTTCATCCTTCCACACAATAAAGAAAGTGGTTGGTAGATAAATGGGTACCCTGGATGGCCTAGTGGTTAAGACGCTGTGCTGCTGGTGGGGCGTGGTTCGGATTCCACGTTAAACTGTAGGTCTAAGGTGGAGTGAAAAGCTTGACCTTCGTCAGAATGAACAATTCGGGCGGAAGCTAACCAAAGGTTATATAAAGATTATAGGTAATATACTCGTATACTGTGTGTATATATATATATATATATCCTTTGGTTTTTCCATATTATTTTATTATAACAAATGTTTTGAATCATTAAAATTAGGATAGCTTTCCCCTTTGCATTATGTAAAGCTGACACCCGTTCTGACATTTCATTGATGAGCTTTGCCATTTGTTCAGTATATATATACACGGTGAACCAAAAGTAGGTGGACAGTAGGTTGAATACGGTTTGTGTTATATTATATTATAACTATGGTGTTCATTATAACTATGGTGTTTGTGTTTTATTATATTAAATATTATAACTAAATTTATTTAAATTTTATTTTGTATTATAGTATACAAAAAAATTAAATATGTATTCTCAAAATAAACGTTATCATTTACTGTCCACCTACATTTGGTTCACCCTATATATATATATGAAAAATTATTTCACGAAAGTGACACGTGAAAAGTATTTATGATGAATAAAACCACGAAGGAAAAAAGAAACACAAAGGGGTGCTCAAGCGCTTTCGTCTAATGACATCCTCAGGAACACTGGAGTGAAAGGACAGATCAAGGCAATATATAGGTTACAAAAATAAACATACATACATACATATTCACATATATATACATATATATATATATATATATATATACATATATACATATATATAGTAAGCATAGAAAAAAAATTGTGGGAGGAGCCAACATTTATATGGTCACAGAAGAATAAAGAAATAAAAATAAATATAAATATAAATTGAAAAAAATTAATTACAAAATAGTGCCTTAGTGATATATATGTCACAGCCTAAATAATCATAAAGAAATAAACAGGCAAATAAAAAAAAACCCATAAATATACATACATACATATATATATATATATATACATATATATATATATATATATAAAGACACTTTTAGCACTTGGCCGACCTTCAATATAAATTCAAATGGCTTTTTTATGGAACAGGTCACAAAAGAATAAAGAAATAAAAATAAATATAAATATTGTAAGTGGAGTCTACCAATTCAAGCTCAAGAGGGAAGTTTTACAATCGATTTAATAGATGCTGACAAATTGATATATATGTCACAAAAAAAATAAAGAAATAAACCAAAAAAAAAAAAAAATTAATTATTAAAAAAATAAAAAATAATAATAAATTGAAAGATAAATTTTAATAGATGCTGCCAAATTGATATATATGTCACAAAAAAATAAAGAAATAAACCAAAAAAAAAAAAAATTAATTATTAAAAAAATAAAAAATAATAATAAATTGAAAGATAAATTTTAAGAGAGGCACACCAATTTATAAGGGAAAAATTACCACATATGCATATTAAAGTCACAAACGAATAAAAAAGTACAAGTAAATATAAATTGGAAAACAAAATGATGCCTAGATGATATATAAAGAACAATAAAATATATATACAACATATATACGGTATATATACGAAATATAAACGCAATATATACAGAATATATATATATATATATATATGCATAAGGGAAAAAAAAATTACCAAATTTGTTTTTATAATTATTGTCTGAGAAAACGGTAGGTCGCAAAAGAATAAAGAAATAAAAATAATATAAATTGAAAAAATTACAAATAATACACGAACACATGTATACCCACATAACCAAATATATATACATATACACACATATATACAAACACACACACACACACACACACACACATATATATATATACATACATATACAAGCTTGACCTTCACGAAATGAGAAATCATCCCGCAGAACCTTTGTGAGGTTGTAAGGTAAGGTAAGGTACATACACATATACATATATATATATATATATATATATATATATATATATACATATATACACATATATATATATATATATATATATATATTTAACTGCATACATACATACATACATACATATACACACATACATACATACATATACACATATACATACAAACACATTTAACTGCAATGACCACACACATACTCACATACACATACATACATACACATACACGCATACAGCAAAAAATTGAAAAATAAAATTGTAAGGGAAACAACAGACAAAAACAAATTTTTTACCAAAGATTTAACAACCTGCCCTTTTTGTTTAAATCCATTCTGAAGGAATTCAGAGCAACAGGATCAAGTTGAAACAGACCTTTACTCATGTTAAGGTTATTTGTAAGTTGAATTATAGCCGACTCAAGAATATTTCTATTAACAATGTTGCTAGAGTGAAACAAAACTGAAACATTATTCCAATCAATACAATGGGATAACTCTGACAAATGGACAAAAAGGGCACTGGACAACTGTCCCGTTCTAACGGAATATTGATGCTGTTTTACACGCGTTTGCAAATCCTTTCCCGTCTGACCTATGTAAAAGGAATCACATTGCTTACACCCAATTTTATAGATAATGCCTAAATTATTGGTAGGGCTATTTTTTACTATGATGTTTTTCACAATATTGTTATATGAAAAAACTACACTGATATCCAAAAGTTTAAGTACATTAGCAATGCCTAAGAAGCCCGGAAAAATGGAAGTACTAAAATATTCTTTGACAAGGTGCGAGTGTTATTATTCACACGATAGAAGGTTCGTTTAGCCTTATTAAGACAAGATTCCATGAACGCAGATGGGTAACACAACTCACTTCCAATAACGTTGATTTTCCAATTCGGCATCGATGTATTCCGGACTGGCGATCCTAAGAGCGCGGAGAAACATGAGGAAAATATGGCCTTTTTAATAGGGGTGTCATGTCCAGAGTAAAAGTGTACGTAGGACAAATTGTTTGTTTTTTTCCGATAGATACTAAACTTAAAACCCGGGCTATCCCTATGAACACGCACATCCAAAAACGGGATTGAGTTGTCTTGTTCCACTTCTAAAGTAAATTTAATGGAGGGGACTTGGTCATTTAACTGAAGGAGGAAGTCATCCAGGTCACGATTCATGGGCCAGATACACAAAATATCGTCGACGTACCGCAACCAAGGGATGCAACCCCCAGGATTCTCGGAATGTAAGTAATTTCAAAAAACTCCATATAAATATTGGAGAGAAGGGGCGACAAAGGGTTGCCCATGGCCATCCCAAAAACTTGTTGATAATGCTCGCCATTGAAAGTGAATTTACAATCCTTGATACAAAGCTTAATAAGCTCCAAAACAGTGTGCGTGTTCATAGGGATAGCCCGGGTTTTAAGTTTAGTATCTATCGGAAAAAAACAAACAATTTGTCCTACGTACACTTTTACTCTGGACATGACACCCCTATTAAAAAGGCCATATTTTCCTCAATGTTTCTCCGCGCTCTTAGGATCGCCAGTCCGGAATACAGTACATCGATGCCGAATTGGAAAATATCAACGTTATTGGAAGTGAGTTGTGTTACCCATCTGCGTTCATGGAATCTTGTCTTAATAAGGCTAAACGAACCTTCTATCGTGTGAATAATAACACTCGCACCTTGTCAAAGAATATTTTAGTACTTCCATTTTTCCCGGGCTTCTTAGGCATTGCTAATGTACTTAAACTTTTGGATATCAGTGTAGTTTTTCATATAACAATATTGTGAAAAAACATCATAGTAAAAAATAGCCCTACCAATAATTTAGGCATTATCTATAAAATTGGGTGTAAGCAATGTGATTCCTTTTACATAGGTCAGACGGGAAAGGATTTGCAAAACGCGTGTAAAACAGCATCAATATTCCGTTAGAACGGGACAGTTGTCCAGTGCCCTTTTTGTCCATTTGTCAGAGTTATCCCATTGTATTGATTGGAATAATGTTTCAGTTTTGTTTCACTCTAGCAACATGTTAATAGAAATATTCTTGAGTCGGCTATAATTCAACTTACAATAACCTTAACATGAGTAAAGGTCTGTTTCAACTTGATCCTGTTGCTCTGAATTCCTTCAGAATGGATTTAAACAAAAAGGGCAGGTTGTTAAATCTTGGTAAAAAAATTGTTTTTGTCTGTTGTTTCCCTTACAATTTTATTTTTCAATTTTTTGCTGTATGCGTGTATGTGTATGTATGTATGTGTATGTGAGTATGTGTGTGGTCATTGCAGTTAAATGTGTTTGTATGTATATGTGTGTATATGTATGTATGTATGTGTGTATATGTATGTATGTATGTATGCAGTTAAAATATATATATATATATATATATATGTATATATGTATATATATATATATATATATATATATATATATATATATATATATATGTATATGTGTATGTACCTTACCTTACCTTACAACCTCACAAAGGTTCTGCGGGATGATTTCTCATTTCGTGAAGGTCAAGCTTGTATATGTATGTATATATATATATGTGTGTGTGTGTGTGTGTGTGTGTTTGTATATATGTGTGTATGTATATATATATTTGGTTATGTGGGTATACATGTGTTCGTGTATTATTTGTAATTTTTTCAATTTATATTTATTTTTATTTCTTTATTCTTTTGCGACCTACCGTTTTCTCAGACAATAATTATAAAAACAAATTTGGTAATTTTTTTTCCCTTATGCATATATATATATATATATATATTCTGTATATATTGCGTTATATTTCGTATATATACCGTATATATGTTGTATATATATTTTATTGTTCTTTATATATCATCTAGGCATCATTTGTTTTCCAATTTATATTTACTTGTACTTTTTATTCGTTTGTGACTTTAATTGCATATGTGGTAATTTTTCCCTTATAAATTGGTGTGCCTCTCTTAAAATTTATCTTTCAATTATTATTATTTTTTATTTTTTTAATAATTAATTTTTTTTTTTTTTTGGTTTATTTCTTTATTTTTTTGTGACATATATATCAATTTGGCAGCATCTATTAAAATTTATCTTTCAATTTATTATTATTTTTTATTTTTTTAATAATTAATTTTTTTTTTTTTGGTTTATTTCTTTATTTTTTTGTGACATATATATCAATTTGGCAGCATCTATTAAATCGATTGTAAAACTTCCCTCTTGAGCTTGAATTGGTAGACTCCACTTACAATATTTATATTATTTTTATTTCTTTATTCTTTTGTGACCTGTTCCATAAAAAAGCCATTTGAATTTATATTGAAGGTCGGCCAAAGTGCTAAAAGTGTCTTTATATATATATATATATATATATGTATATATATATATATATATATATGTATGTATATTTATGGTTTTTTTTTATTTGCCTGTTATTTCTTTATGATTATTTAGGCTGTGACATATATATCACTAAGGCACTATTTTGTAATTAATTTTTTCTCAATTTATATTTATATTTATTTTTATTTCTTTATTCTTCTGTGACCATATAAATGTTGGCTCCTCCCACAATTTTTTTCTATGCTTACTATATATATGTATATATGTATATATATATATATATATATATATGTATATATATGTGAATATGTATGTATGTATGTTTATTTTGTAACCTATATATTGCCTTGATCTGTCCTTTCACTCCAGTGTTCCTGAGGATGTCATTAGACGAAAGCGCTTGAGCACCCCTTTGTGTTTCTTTTTTCCTTCGTGGTTTTATTCATCATATATATATATATAATCCTAGATTTAAGTCGTTGCCGTATAGAAATCCCACGTACCAGTTCAAGAGTTCAGGAAATATCTTCCGTTTATTCAGCAGTCATGATCAGAGGATAAAATCAAATGTGGCTCCGCGGATTTATTTCTCAAAGGACTCAGAATTTATAGTCCTTCAGTTCGAGCGAGAAACCAGTTGTATCAAGATGAACCAACATTAAATTTGGCTATTCGGATTTTCTTTTAAATAAAGCCTTAAATATCGGTGGAGAGGATCTTTTTTTTTTGTTGTTTCTTTTGCCAAATGAGTGTGTCTTCCAACCCGTAATCCTGAAGAAGCGCTCCTTCTCTCTTTATTCTTTATAATTCAGATTTATGAATCTGAAAGCCAATTTCAAGACTGTACATTTATCCAAATAAAGGAAGAAACAAAGTGGTGAATGTGTTTTCAGGAAACCTTTCGAGAATAAGATTAATAGCCATGAGGAAGCAGATACAAGAATACTGATTCAATTGCAAGATGCCATGGAGAGTGGTTCTAACATCTGCTTGGTGCGCAATGTGGACACTGACAGGTACTATATTCTTTGCAGTGACTATAAAAATTTATCATACCACTGCCAGACTTGGACACCGCAAACAATTCGAGGAACATGAACGAACATTTAGGAATTAAAGGGAAAGTTTAGCAGTTCTTTCACGTTACAAATACCAGTCGTGGTATTAACTGGCAAGGTGTAGGAGCACATTCCGGTCATAATAAAATGAGCGCCCTGGCATAACAGAACTTAATTTGTTATGTCACATAACATACACATACTGCGCCATGTAGACAAAACAAAAAAGTCACTGTATAATAATAATAATAATAATTAATCAGTAAAGAGGTCCAGGAGCTGGCACAGCGCTCAGGCTAGACGAATACGGCCTATTGCGCTAACTCCTGGATTATTATTATTACCAGCACCATCGGGAGTCGAACCCACGACCTTAGTGTCTTCACTTTACTTATAGGGAAACGGTGTTATCAACTGAGCTACGGGTGCTGGGCAGTCATTGTGTACCTAGTATAGCTTTCCCCGAGCCCCTCAGAGAGGGGTAGGACAACGTTTATGGGCATAGAAGCAATGGGGGAAAGTTTACCAAAGCTGTTTAGAGTTGAAAATTTGGCATTTAATTATCAAGATATTTGCAACTGTAATTAGCATAAGGTTTATGTCAAAGGCTTCTGGATGCTCAAAAAAGAACCTGCAGCCCCTTTGGTGTCTTCCAGTAATTGGTGTTTTGGAGATACAGTTGGGACAGTCCTGTAGGAATGGTGAGAGGAAGTGATACTCGAGAAAGGATTTGTATTGATCAAAATACATTTGGGACAGTCCTGTAGGAATGGTGAGAGGAAGTGATACTCGAGAAGGGATTTGTATTGAGCAAAATTAGGACGTTTCTCATTGAATATTTAGTACGCTTGATTAGACATTTTCTATAACCATGGACATCCATTCGACGTGAAAAGATTGAAACAAATTTCCAATAACGGAACCTCGAAAGGTCATACGTTTGTGTATCATCTTGGTTCATGTTAATATTCTTTTTACTGGTAGCAGCAGCTGTAAGCGGGAGTTTTAGCCGAGTCGTACTCTCGCTGTATCCCATTTTAGGGAGATTACATTCGCCGATCGTTATGGCAGTTTGGTATTGTATGTAGTCTACAAGTCCTGGCGAGCACACTTGATTGAGGGTTATCTTTTCGTTTATAAGTCTGAATAAAAGGCAAGATTTTGAATTCTCGCAATGACTCCAGTTTGCTTGTTTCGTCACGTGACGACCGTCAGCTGTACAAAGCATCTTAAATGATCTACAAACTCAAATGTACTCAGACTTTCCATGAAAAATAGGTTGTTCCTATAAATTTTTGTAAGATTTTATTCTATGGCAGGGCTTTGCAAGTGCTTTGCAAAGAATTATTAATTCCATCAGCAACTCCAAAAAGAAAATTGCATAATTTTATATTTTGATATTGCACAGTAACAGTTAACAGCTGGAACTTCAATTTCCCCATTCGGAAGGGAATGGGCGGGAACTCTTCAAACAGTTACCTGAACCTTACCACGGCGGCGGTCGAAGTCGGAGTCGAACCTTCGCAGCCAGAGTTCACACTCCAACTACACAACGTTTGAGAACGTTTCCCTGGTTAATTAAAATTAGATGTTATCACTAAAGCGACGGTATCTTCCTGGTTCAACTGAAGCCTCAGAAGAAGGGGTCGAAGGTCTGCTATGTTGGACAAATACAAAGCGACAAGGATGACATTGGGGACTACAGCATTTCCCCTCTTTATTTGTCAAATAAGATGAGAAATGGGAGCCACATTCGTATTCCCAATGTTCCAGATGAAGCTGTGATCAATGGGAAAAACATTTTGGGCTTGTCTACAGCCACCAATGAACCAGCAAACCAAACGTGCCTCTGGTTTCCACAAATACTCAATTAGTTTCCAACGGTATGACGTAATAAAATAGGCCTTTTTATATATTAATTTCCGTCACTTTATGCCTGTTTATTTTTCACTATTTTTCGTAATACTTTTTTTATCTTCATTATAGTTTTAAATTCAGTATTACTTTATGCCTTTTATTGCTCATTGTATTACTGCCGGATTGTTCGCACCCACCTATACCACTGTCCGTAGCGTTCCGCTCCTGCGGGACGGTCCGGTCACTCGACAAGGGCAAACATTTCAGTCAATAGGTAGTGAACCATAGGCTGCATCACCTTTAAACTGTTATATTTTTAGACAATGAACTTTTCTACGGAATAGTCGGAAAAGTTTTCTAAAAATTTCATTTTTTGATACTTGGTTAATTTTGTTCTAAAAATTGTCTACCCTACTCCAAATTTTTATACGTATCATGTTTAAATTATTGTCGCATTCTTTTGTCAGTAAAGTGTTTCTCCTTCCTTTTTTTCTTTCGAAACTGATGAGGGTTGCAGTGTTGAGAACCGAAACGTCTCCTTTACTGATAAACTACTTATCCAATGTGGATTTTACTTAAATTTCTACTTGCTATAATCAGAGATAGCGAGCAATTAATTAATTATTTTTAAAAATTATTTGGCATTAATGAGAGTGCCAGTACCCCCCCCCTCAAAATATAAAACTCATTAACTTATATATACTACTATATTCGTATATATACTATTATACTCGTATCTCGTATATGTAATGATAGAGAGAGAGAGAGAGAGAGAGAGTTACAAGGAAAAGAAGTACCTCAAAAGGCCTTGCGGCCCATACCGAGGAGGTACCAATGGCAACGGGTGCCAGGGAAAATTTTGTCTTTCAACTATCCTAGCAGTAGTAGAAAACTGGATAGAAAAGTAGAAGGCTCTCTCCCCACCCTCCGCTCCCTCCCTACCAGAGGCAGGTACGGAAAAAGGTTGAAGAAAATACCTTGACCCTGGAAAAGTAGCCAAGGAAATTTTACAGGAAAGTGGAGAATATATAAATAGCTCTATATTTAGCTTGCTCACAGAGACACCGAGCAAGCGAACTCCTGCAGTTTTCTGAGGTTTTAATCTTAAACTATGAGTGTGTTCAGTACTTTGTCTAGCCTATTTTTAAACAGATTTACACTTTGACTGGAAACAACCTCTGAGGTAAGTTGGTTCCAGATATTAACTATTTTATAGGAAAAGAAATTTCCGCAGACTGAGGTCCTAAATGTCTTTACACACTCAAATAGTGTGCAAGATTTCGTCTAACCTTTTCTTGAACTGATCCACAGAGGAACTGTTCACAACTTCCGAAGGTAACCTGTTCCATGTGTCACAGATCTTATACGTAAAGTAATTCCCACACACACTAGTCCTAAACCGTTTCAAATCCAACTTCCAACCATTGTTGCGAGTTGGGTTATCATTTAAACTAAACATACTTCTAAAATCGACATCGTTGAACCCTCGTAAGAGCTTGAAAACCTCGATCAGTTGACCGCGCAGCCTCCGAGTTTCAAGCGAAAACAAGTTCAGGGCGCGTAACCGTCGATTGTAGCCCATATGCCTAACGGAAGGGATTAACTTTGTGGCCCTCGCCTGCACTCGCTCCAGCCTCTCAATATCTTTCCTGAGGGTGGGCGACCAGAACTGCACAGCATACTCCAGGTACGGCCGAACAAGGGAATTGTACAGTGAGAGCACAATCTCCTTGTTCCGAAACTGAAATTGCCTCCTGATATAACCCAATAGTTTCTGGGCTTTCTTTTCCACCTCTACACACTGTTTCGTAAACTTAAGGTCGCTGCTAATTAGCACACCCAAGTCCTTTTCTAAATCAGTCACCTCGATATTACTGCCCAATATCGAGTAGTCCGACTTGGGATTGGCGTAGCCAATGTGCATCACTTTGCATTTACCCAAGTTTAAACGGCATTTGCCATTTTTCGGACCACTCTCCTATCCTACCTAGGTCCGCACGCAGTTCCTCGATCGCTTCGGGCGTCCAACATTGGCCCCAAGCTTGGTGTCATCAGCGAATTTGGCGATCCGACTGACGATGCCACCGTCGATATCATTTATGTAAATGGTAAACAACAGTGGCCCCAAAACGGAACCCTGAGGAACCCCACTAGTGACCGAGGCCCAACCCGAAGTAGCCCCTTTAATTACCACCCTCTGCCGCCTATTCCTCAGCCAGTTTTCAATCCACCTACCTATTTCCCCACCGATACCCAGCGCGCGCACTTTCGCCATTAGCCGGCGGTGAGGTACCTTATCAAAGGCTTTCTGAAAGTCGAGATAAAGTATATCAATCGCCCTACTCTTATCGTACTCACTCAACATGACGTGGAAAAACTCGAGCAAGTTGGTGAGACACGACCTATGCCGTCTAAACCCATGTTGGGAGTCCCAAGCAGCTTGTAGGAATCCAAATGGTCAACGATTCTATCAGCTATTATCCTTTCCAATAATTTACCTACAACTGAAGTGAGACTAATAGGACGATAGTTCCCTGGACTTTCGTGATCCCCTTTCTTAAAGATAGGGGTCACGTTGGCCTCCCTCCAGTCACCAGGCACCTGGCCCATCACCAACGATTTGTTGAAGACTGTAGCCAGGTGGGGAGCCACCTGGTCGCGCACTTCTCGCAAAACACTGGGGAGAAACTGGTCTGGCCCAGGAGCCTTAAACGCGCTCAGTTTGTCTATTCTATGAGCAACGACTGTCGCGGTACATCTAACACTATCCAGGCCAGCACCTTCGTGCCTCACAGCTGGCTCGGGGATGATGCGGGTGTCCTCCCTGGTGAACACTCCGGCAAAGTACTCATTAAGCACATTAGCGAGAGAGAGAGAGAGAGAGAGAGAGAGAGAGAGAGAGAGAGAGAGAGAGAGAGAGAGAGAGAGAGAGAGAGAGAGAGAGAGTAACGCATGGAACTCCTATCAGATTAGCAGGTGTATATATATATATCAGTGATGTAGTCGAGACCAAGATCGGGACCGAGACCTGATCCTGTGAGACCAAAATCGAGACCGAGATCGAGATCTACCTTCCGAGATCGAGACCGAGATCGAGATCTACCTTCCGAGATCGAGACCGAGATCGAGATCTACCTTCCGAGATCGAGACCGAGATCGAGATCTACTTTCCGAGATCGAGACCAAGCTCATGCCTTTCAATTTGTTTTACACTACTATGGAAATTAGACAATGTTAAGTATATTAATAAACTAATAACTACTTGGACCTTTTCCAGTTTGTGTACCGTTTTTCATATAATTTATTTTTGAGAATATTTTTGTTAAAACTAACGAAAATATCACGACTTAACCAACTAATTATCAAGGGCGTACAGTAGGGTGTGACAGTTGCCCCAACTTTGTCCTACAATGCTGTTCAAAATTTTGGTGTTGCATATTGACATAAAAAATACCCACGTGCAATTTTTTGAAGATTCATGCATATTCGAGTGAGCACCAGCAATTTGAAAAATAGCGATTTTGCTTATACGGCATACGCGCCTATATATGAGATTACACAACCATCATAAGGGATATTAACACAAATCATTTGCCTGTCTTAATTAAAAGCTGTTATCACTAACACAAAAAAGTTAATCATTCTTATTCTCTCATGGTACATTAAGGGGTTTTATCATATATTCACAAGGTATTATTTCTCTAGAGCAAGAAACCATGATTTCTGTTCGGAAACAGATGATCGTTTGCGCTGATTAGGAACGCGGAGTCTGTCATTTTCAACTAATTGAAGGACTTCTTGAAAGCGCTCCTCATCCCTGGCAACATTAAGAAAGTCATGGCAAAGTTTTACACCACGCTCTGCAGCCTCATTGACGACCTGAAGCTTGTCCACAACCCGTTTCATGTTCAGGTAGTCATCATGATCCGCCCATTCACTGGCTGGACTGTGGAGAAACTGATAGGGCATGCCTAAAATGGTGAAGAACCAGCTTGAGTCAGGCCCAATTAGGTCCACCAGGGCAGTGCCACTTTCTGGGACAGGGGAAGATATGGCTTTCCATAGCCCCCATGATTGAGCCCCACTCTCTTAGTAACTTCAGTGCCTTCATGGCAAAGAAGGGCCTTCCTCATCTCTTTTGTCCTTTCTTGTACTTGGGACGAGAACAAAGCCAGTGGGGCCAACTCCTCAGTTAGGTACCAAGTGTGTCTACCGAGTGCCACATGTGCTTTGTCAACTATTGTGGCGTCATATGGGGCAAATTTAGCCAAGGTTTCGACCAAATTCAAGTCATTCAGTGGCGCACTTGCTGGAACGGGGCAAACAATCCACCATGGGACATAAACAGCGACTGTGAACACAGCAAACCGTTCTAACTTGCTGATTTGACTTTTAGTCACAACCTCGGCTTTGGGAAACTGCTCTTTGATCTGGCCTGACAAAAGAACAATCTTGAGGGTATAGAGCAGTTTAGCCATCCACCTTGCTTTGTGAAGTGCGCCGGGGTAGACCATTGTGAAGTTCACTGGCTCGGATCCTTTAGTTACAAGCAGCAGACAAAGCTCTACCAGCTCCTTGTAGTCGCCACGTGTAAATGGCTGGGCTAGAGATTCACGGAAGAAGTCAGCCATCTCCTGCTGGCGCTCCTCAAACACTCCAGGCATTGCGGGGTAGTAGTATTTCTTTTTTTCATTGTACACCAGTTGAGAGAAATGGTTCTTGAACCTAGAAATGCAATTATTGGGATTATTGTATTTCGTACTAATCTATAATATTGTTTTAGGGGTATTAAGATTGATATGATCGATCATTTGCTTGGTGTTAGTATATCTTATAAGTCTAATAAAAGAAATTCCACTAAATTTGTTCATTAAATAATAATATTCCTTGTTATTTTGTAAAGCTTATGACTCACCTCTGGAAAACCATTATGTTTAGACTTGAAGAGCCCTCCACTTTCAAGCAATCCCAGCAAACACCTAGGATGACTTCGCCCACATGCCTGCGACAGGCGCACCGAATATGGCACGCTCTAATTCCTTTTGGAGGGAGACGCAAGCAGCTGTTTTTTGTTATGACGGTGCACGACGGTGCTAGCTCAAACATGCACCGATCTCCAAGAAAATTTACAGGGGTGTTTCCTAGATAAATACACAACACTAAAACTTTGAACATCATTGTAGGACCATTTTTTGATTTTTGGAGGGCAACGGTCACACCCTAGCGTACAGTTGATCTATTATTAATTATAACATTGTTTGTTTCTGGAATAGTATTTACTATTTACTAATAGATCAACTGTACGCTCTTGATAATTGGTTAGGTTAAGTCGTGATATTTTCGTTAGTTTTAACAAAAATATTCTCAAAAATAAATTATATGAAAAACGGTACACAAACTGGAAAAGGTCCAACTACTTTCTCAGATGTAGTGTGTTGAATGCAAAAAGTGTAGCCTATAAATTAATAAATTAATATATATATGTACTTTTTATTTATTTACTTCTTTTATATCTGTTACAGAAGGTTTAATGAACGTACCCACTACCCAGTTTCACTTGTGCATTTATTTAAAGCATGATAGGTGCTCATTACACTTATTTTTTCAAATACATATTGGATGGGAGGATAATCGTTTTTATCACGCCACAGAGGTTGACACGCCGTTTGGCAACACTAAGTGGCCTTATAATATATACTTATATAAAATATATAATTATCTATTTAGTGCCCCCCCCCCCCCCCCCCCCCCGCGCAAGACAAACGTGGCAACTCAAAACAGGGTGACTGATTAGTGAATACCTAGAGTCCCTTACTTTTACAAACTTTCATAAACATTCTGAATTGTGTCTGTTCAACCAAGTATGGCATGAGTATGCCAATAACATGTATTTTTCATTACGGTCTCGAGAGGTCTTGAAAGGTCTCGGGGAGAAAAACCGAGACCGCGTCTGTCGAGACCGAGATCTGCAAATTGGGTCTCGAGACCGAAACCGATCTCGAGACCTACATCACTGATATATATATATATATATATATATATATACTAGTTATGTAAAACAGAAAACAACTGAGAGCATTAAAGGTTCTTTTTTAAATTCTAACTTTTTTACACCCTTTAAACATCGATAACATTTTAAGCATTAAAAAACATTAAAACATTTAAAAATTTTAAAACAAATAAACCTCTTCAATTTAAAATAAAAAACATTGAAAAGATTAAAACTTTTAAAACATTAATTGATTTTTTAGAGAGGTGAAAAACCTTTTCAAAAAGAGAGAAAATTTCCTTTTTCACCAATCTTTTAATAAATATAAATTAAAGTTACCCCTTTAAAATGCATTATTTCCGTAACAATTTATAAAAGGAAACGATATTTTATAAAGAAACACTCCGAAAACAAGTTATTTATTAAATTTTAAAAGTAAACTTAATTCTATACACTATTAATTATTAATAATATATAGGTAAATGAAATCTATTTCCGCTACTAATTGCGACGAGAAAAAAACAATCAAACAAACAATTGCGACGCGAGTTGATTGGAAACAAATGTTTGTTGGTTAACTCAATTAATATTAAATTGATATCGTTTTTAGTTACGGTTTAATTTAAATACAAAATCAATACTCTGAATGTATATCATTGGGAGATGAAGTAATTTCTTTATGAACTTAAACTTTAAGGTAGTATAATTTTTTAATTTTTTTTATTTCTAAAGGGGATGTTATGTATAGAAAGTTTAACATTATCTATGGATTCCTAGCATGGTTTATATCTCTCTCTCTCTCTCTCTATACACACACACACTAAGCAAATTCTTCAAAGTCTTATAAATATTTAATTTTGGAACAGAAATTTGAAGCCAATTTATTAGAAATAAACTCGAATTGTGAACGGTGAAAACGATTGAGATTCAGGTGAAGGTGATTGAACTCTCTCCATCAATTTACATAATACATTTCGAGGTAAAACTATTTTAAATAATTGAAACTTTAAAGTTTTAAAAATAGTTTATTTTTCTTCGAGAGGAAGTGTTCCATTTTGAGACAGTTAAAGCCGGCCGCACGCGGGATCGTCTCGCGACTGACGACTTACGACTTTGATCGTGACGACTCGAGCCGCGCGTGATTTTACATTGACAGAATGGGAGCCCCGCCGGGAAATCGCGTCGCGGTCGCCGCAGTTTGCGGGGCTCCCATTCTGGCGATGTAAAATCACGCGCGACTCGAGTCGTCAGTCGCGAGACGATCCCGCGCGCAGCCGGCCTGAAAGAGGAAACTGCTCCATGCACGTTTTGAATTTGAGCGAACGACAGGCGATAAGTAGTAATTTTTCTCGCGTCAGTTACGCGACTAACCCAAATCGCTTAATTGGTTTTTAATTAAAGGATGTTTGGAACAATTTATAGTTTGAGACATTATTATTTTTTTTTGAGTAAGTTTAAATACATCTTTAATCTTAAGTATAATGACTTTGTTGTATTCTTATATTGAATTTTTGGTGCTGGTTAAGTGTGCGGTCTACCTACGATTCGGCGGTCTACCTTTTAATTATAGCTTCTTATCTTGTTTACTAATTGTTTGTTTACATCCCATTGTCAATCGCCCTTGACGATTGGTTAGGTTTAGTCATGATATTTTCGTTAGTTTTAACGAAAATATCATGATTAAACCTAACCAATCGTAGGTAGACCGCACACTTAACCAGCACCGAATTTTCTTTCCAAAACGTTTTCTTAGAATATTTTGGGGATCACCTGAAGATCAGGGCCCCCAGCCTTCTTCAGTTAGCTTTATAAGGC
The DNA here is from genome assembly GCA_023014485.1 of Bathynomus jamesi. Lineage (NCBI taxonomy): Eukaryota > Metazoa > Arthropoda > Malacostraca > Isopoda > Cirolanidae > Bathynomus > Bathynomus jamesi. The sequence continues at coordinate 264,616 of JAJOZX010001327.1, forward strand.
TAACTAACAAAAATATCACGACTTAACCTAACCAGTCGTTGGGTCAACTGTACGCCCTTGACGGTTAGTTAGGTTAGGTCGTGATATTTTCGTTAGTTAGCCTTATAAACAACTACCCGAGACAGCGTTATGATACATTAGACTACAGTGTGTTTGAAAGGCTTTATCCATTGAGAAATACAGTGAAACTCCTTACTCGATGGAGAATACATCTAATTATGGAATCGTGTCAGAATTTTCAAAATGTTTCCCATTTAGTTCAAAGCCATTTAATGAAATTAATGAATGTAATCCCCATTTGTACCGACCCTCCGGATACCCTGTAAAATTGCTGAATCTATTCCTCTTTCGTCTGTTTCACAAAACATGGTCACCAGCCGAGCAACTAATGCCAACCAAATAAGATAGTTTGGATCGTCATTAGTGAGTTTTTTGTTGTTTAAATAATAAGTTTAGAGTTTCAAAGTATAATATTGTAACGCACTTTACGTGCGAAAATACGCAATTACGAAAATACGCAATTACGAAAATACGCAATTACGAGCAATGAGAAAAACTACGACTGGTTGATACTGGTCGATCACGATTGATTTTCCAAACGTTTACCGCCCTTACGGTCCTGCCATAAACATAAGAAAGAGGTGGTAACAAACCAAGATACTTGGGATGAACCAACTACTAACATCGGACTAACGAATGTTTGCTATTTGGTAAACATTTAATTATTACTGTACAACTCTCGCAACGAGAAAACGAAGACATTTAAGTTTACAAAGACATTATAACGTTCTCCTTTTTCGTAGAAATAAAATGATTTTCACGTTTTACAAAGAATTCTCAGTTGATTGAATAAAAATAGAAGATACGTTACATTTATCTCAGCAATGGTGATGCAGACACGTCAACTCTCACGGATTTTCCGTGAGACTCGCGTATTTTAAGTCTCAAACTCCCTTATGTGGGATATGTTTCCAGTTATCAAAACCAGGCACAGGCAAAATCGGGTAAAATCACACGGATTTTCATACTTCAAAGGTTGACGTCTCTGGGTGATGTTGAAAATATTCTTAGTTTACCGGTGACATTCTGTAATGCCTGTTAGCTGCCGTTATAATAAACGCAGGAGGCAATCCGCCGGTCTGTTTTTGTAATGATATATCAAAACTGTAACGCTGCTGTTTTAATGTCATCATGTAAAAAAAAATTTAAAATATAAAGTTGAGGAATTCAGAGAAATTTCACAGCCAAAATCATTGGATTCAAAGAACTAAATTATATACTGGGAAAAATACATGTAAATCACCGTTTTACGCCTCATAAGACTCTACAAGTGGTAAGACGCACCCTATATTTAGCAAAGAATATTTAGGAAAAAAAAATATTTCGAAAATTTATCAGCCTGACAAAAAATATATTCCCATAACTTTATTAAAAGAACATTAAACAAAACAATAACATAGGAGCCCTGAAGTGACATATTTAATTATCCTCAAATCCTGAGATTTCCGTGCTGCTGCTGTCATCACTGCTGGCATCGTCACCAACATCACTGCCACTAGCTGATTCTGGGTCGTCCGCTGTCACTATTTTCATAAAGAAGCTCGTCCTCTGTTCCATCCAATGAATTGCTAATTCCACATTTCTTGAGTGACTTACTACTATTTCTTCTCTCACTGCTGCCTATGATGTCTTCACTCACTCACACACCTGTGCAAAAGTGGGTCGCTTAAGTCGTCCGTTGGTGTTAGGTCGTGGTTTCCAGCAGCATCCACTTGCCCCACTCCTCACGCATAAAACTTGAATGGTTTGTTAAGTGAAACGTCCAGAGGTTGTAGTTGCGATGTTAAGCCGCCAGGGATGACCACTATCTTGGTTTTTAATTGCTAAAGTTTGTTCTTTATGGCTTCTGTCGTGTGGGCCCTGAACTGATCCCACACTAGTAAAGATAGTTTTCTCAGTAGACCACCAGGACGCCGTGACCATACTTTCTCCAACCAAAGCTTCACGCCTGCTTCGTCCATCCATCCTTTGTGATGGACATGAACAAGAACACCGGTTGAAATCATTTCCTTGGGGATGGTTTTCCTCTTAAACACGAGTAATGGCAGAAGTTTTGTGCCGTCTGCACAACAGGCCAAAACAACAAAAAGTGGGTTTTTTTATGGCCGGTTGTTTTAACTGTGACAGTCTTGGCTCCTTTAAAATGGACACTTCTGTTTGAGGGCACATCAAACGTTAAGGGCGCTTCATCCATATTTCCTATTTGCCCTAGTTCATATTCTACTTCTTTACTGGCGTCGATCATATAATTGTGAAACGCTAGTATTTTTTCTTCATATTTTGCAGGCATCCTCTGTGCAATGTTGGTCTTCACTCGCATACTCAGGCTATTCCTCTTCATAAAACGATAACACCAAGATGCTGATCCAGAAAACTAATTTATATTTGTTGCTGCTGTCAATCTCTTTGCCTCGCATATAATCATTTTTGTCGATACTGAATATCCCATATTCCGTTGGTCAGTTATCCATATTTTTAGGTCTTCCTCAAGTTGTGGCCACTTTGCTGGTTTATGACGAAGTCCGTGTTTTTTCATTCCCATTTTCTTTAATGCATCCTCCTGCTTCCTCCATTCTCTAATCATTTTTTCGGTGGGTGGTGGTCCGTAATGCCTCTCAGCTGCCAGGTTGCCGTGTTCTTTAGCATACTGTATTACTTGTAGCTTATAACTAATGGTGTAAGCCTGTTTCCTTTGCTTCGTTGCCATTGTGAGGGTGGCCGTTTAATGAATGATTATACTGACAGGCAGATGCAGACGACGCGTCGTCTGCATCTGCCATGTCGCGACGTCTGCTTCGAAGCGGGAACGATAATCGGTTTGCCTGCATGTAGATGGCGTGAGGTTATCGTAAACAAAACAAATGGCGGACTTTACCAGTTTAGGCTCAGGTTATCTCCAGTCAGCTTGGATTAATGGTAGCAGGTAGGCCTATTAAGCTTCCTAATGGTTACCATGAATACACCTATAACCTAATGATAATTTAATTTATTGATAATTTATATGTCTGGTGTTCGTGAGGGCTAGTAAACTTATCTCTAAGATCTTGACCTACGATGCTAAGACGCAGGGTGATTTTTGGAGACGTTTTTCAGGAAAAAAGTAGCGTCTTATGAGGCGTAAAATACGGCAAATGTACACTCGTTGGAAAGAAGAGACACACACACACACACACACACCATAGTTTAAGCCTGAAAAAGAAAATGCTAAAAGCTGGTTACTTATCTCAAAAATAACGCTATAATTATGGAAACAATAAAGGAAAAAGTGATAGATAGTAAGTGTCGTGTTTATAAACTGAAGGTTAGACAAGGAACATCTTCAGTACTGAAGGAAAACAGCATTGTCGTCAGAGAGACAAAGCTATTTAAACAGTTACCAAAACAAATAAGGAAAACAAATAGTGTCAGTATGGACACCTTCAAAAGAAGACCAGATACTTGATTCGGAACAGTCCCAGATGAGCCAGGTGTGCTACATTAAGTGAGATGCAGAACTTGAGACACAACTCTCTTCTCTACCAAGACAACTCTACAAAGAGCCATAAGTCTGGCCTCCGTACGATACGAAATCATTGCACAAAACTTCCACCTGATTGTTATATATATATACAATAGAGGCGGGGCCACCAGTTTGACCTCCGTGTCAAGAGACCAACGCACGAAACAACATAAGGTTCATAAGGGATATATATATATATATATATATATATATATATATATATATATATATATGACACAGCGGACCGTTTTGAGTTGTAGCGTATATATATATATAAAAGCTGTTAAGTTGTATTTTGTGATTGATTGGATTTTGAAGTAAAGTTTTAATAAATGAAATGTTGCATGCAATGATTGCAATCATCACAAATAAAAGGATCAATTTGCTTGCAAACCCTTTTTAGTGTTGTTTCAAACGAACGTTCCTGAAATCTTCCAAATAGCTCAACTGCTTTCAATTCAAACAATATTTACCGTCCACCGAAATTCAAGACGTTCCACGAGCCTATATTTCTGTGCGAACCTTTTACTCTCATTCATATCTTTCTCCATACTCATTTTTATATATATATATATATACACCTCTCCTCTCTCTCTCTCTCTCAGGTTTTTCTTTCCGAGTCTCATTGTTTACTGAGCGTTGCAAATCTGATTTGTCCAGAGTGAGTATTCCTTCACTGATTGATAACGATGGCTGCGCAGTAAAAATGAGGTTAAGTTTATAAAATGCAGTACAGAGAACACATTACGATGTATTCCTCTTTTTTTCTTTTTTCTTTTAACTGCTGCCGGTTTTGGCGATATGAATTTGAAGGGAGATTTAACCTTTGTCGGGCAGTGTGACTTTACTGATTTTGTTCTGGATAACGCCAGACGATTTTATTCAATCTCAAAGACGTCTGTGCAGTAAAGGATTAAGCGAACGTCTCTTAACCCTTTACTGCACAGCGATATTTCCGAGACTGAATAAAATCGTCTGGCGTTAGCCAGAACAAAATCAGTAAAGTCACACTGCGCGATGAAGGGTTAAAAATATATGGTGCCATATGGATACACGAGCGTTTTTGTATATCTTCATTCCAATAATGGAGTGTACAGTTTCTCTTCTGAGACTTTTACAGTATGAACAGTATTAGTTGGTTGGTTGTTTGGTTGATCCGCTTAGTTAAAACACTCCATCCACCAGAGGGTGCTGAGACGGTTGATAGCGCCACCAAACGGGAAAATAAGTTCTCTTTAAAAGAAGAATTGGATCGAGCTAAATACATTACGTGAGCGCGATTATGACTACAGTATATTCGTACAATAATAATAATAATTCAATTTTTACTTTGTATTAGTTTGACTTATAATTGTTTTATAATCATAGCGTTCAATTATTAGTTTTCGGATTCAATTAAGCCTTCATTGATGTTTGCTAATTTATGAATGAGATTTTAATTAGTTTATGAGAATTTATAATTCGTGGTAACTTTGATATTTTGTTTGTGGCAACTTGCGGATCATATTAATTTGGTTTGTTAAATTATGAGAATTTTTACCAGTGGAATTGAATGGTATTAATGGGTTTTTAACTGAAAATTCCAGTTATATATTTAATAGGTTTTGTTAAGGTACAAAAAAATGGTTAAAACCTAAAGTTTTACGGACGGGCATAAAAAGGTAAGGGGTAATGGTTACATTACATTACATTATGTCGAGGGCTGACAACCAGAACTGGTTACGTCCATTTTGGACCAAAATGAGTTAAGTCCACCACTTAGCTTGTTATTGAGTGTAGTTTCTCCGCCAGAAGTGTTTATGTCGAAGACCAAAGCAATATAATTTGAAAAGCTCATTCAATATGCTTCCTTTTCTGATTTTTCCCCATCACTGAAACTTTAAAACACATTTTTCTCAAAACCATGATTTTTTGTACGTAACCACTTCTGGTTGTCATCCCTCGATATTATATTTGGAAAAAAATGGAGTCGCTCCGGATTATCGATGTTTTAAATGACTTAAAGTTATATATTGCAAAATATTAAATTAAAGAAACTAATTATCATTAAGTTATCTACAAAGCTACTGAAGTAGCTAACATTACTTTAATCTTAGCTAATATATACATTGCAACTCTCTCTCTCTCTCTCTCTCATGAAAGCCTCTATTTGTTTCTTAAAATTATCCAAAGAGCCACCATTTATCACATGGTAATTCATTAAAAAAATCTACCACTTTATGATTAAAAAAGTATTTTCGGTAGATTCCGTCTACAAGTTTGTTTTCTTATTATGCCCTCGAGTTCTTCTGTTAGACTCTAATAAGAAAACGTTACATCAAAATTAGCCAAACGTGAAAACTTTTGAAAATTTCTATCACTTCTCCCCTCAAACAACGTCTTTCAAAACTAAATAGTTCTAATTTCTTTAATACTGCACTGTATTTTAACCTTCTTAAACTAGGGATAAGTTTGGTTTCCCTACGTTGCATGCCTTCAAGCATATCTCTATTCTGCCTATGGTTGGGTGACCAAGCTTGAATGCAGTATTCTAAGTGAGTTTTAAAAGAATTAAACAGCCTACAGATGACTTCCTTACTTTTGTAACTAACATTCCTCTTTATAATCCCGAGAAATTTTGTTCCTTGGCTCGAGTACAGCGGATTAACACGTAAAACCCCCTGACATTATACTTAGTATAGAGAACTTGAGATTATTACTAAGTATAATGTCTATTTTTCCTGACTAACATTCTCTAACCAGTTTTCCTGCATCTCATAACTAAAGTTTCCATTATTTCTGCCAAATGGAAGACTGTATTTTTGAACATTAAATTCCGTCTGCCACTTACTGGCCCAGGCAACTAATATATGAAGGTCTTTTTGTAGTTTATACTCTGACCTGTCAGCAAGATGGTGCGCCCCCTCACACATCAAACGTTGCCTTGGAATTCCTGAGACAAAAACTTCCCAAAAGCTCGACTGATTTCGCGGCGTACTGACAATCCACGGCCAGTGGCCACTAAACACCCCTGATTTATCACCCCCTAACTTCTTTCTCTAGGAATATTTTCAAGCGAAAGTCTACGAGAGCAATCCTCAAACACTGAACGAGCTGAGGATCAACATTAGAAGGGAAATAAAACGCATCTTAGCAGGGATTCTTGGTAGAGTGTTTGAGAATTTCACTGTCCGCGTAGCCTCTGCCATCCAGAACTGGGGTGCTTGGATCGAGCACGTTATGAACAAATTCCGCCCTCTTCTTCATGCAAATGAACTGTTTGTTTGTTGGAAATCAAAACATTGACGCTTTCTCTTTTATTTAAGCCAAGAATGAACAGAATCGACCCAAAAATAAAAATTTGATACCCAAATCAAAAGTTGCATATCATTTTTGCGCACCTGTTTATTTTTATTTTTCAAGGAAACCGATATTCCTTACATAGAGTAATAATAGTGCGTTAAGTATTAGAATTTATGTGACATTTTGCGTATAAATCCTATAAATATTTCACTTTTTTCCACATTTTAGTTAATTTTGTTTAATATAAAACTTTGAGACGAAAACAATCTACCCGATATTTTCCTCAAAATAAGCTTTCAATATATACACACTTTTTTCTTTTGCAAATAACTTTTCAAAGTTGCAATGTAAAAATTCACACTTTTCACGAAGCCAGAAAATTGGTATCAGAAACGAATCATATATATATATATGTATGTGTGTGTGTGTGTATGTGTGTGTGTGACTTAGAAATCCAATTTGTTTCCTAAAATTTAATAAATGAAATTTTAAATTATTTTTTCTACAATAGTGGTCCCATTAATTAATAATTTTCTGTAGCCTTCAAAGTTAAAGAAAAGAAGTAAGGAAGAAACTGAAGTGTTTTTCGCAACCAAGAAAAAACCCCGCTGATTGTAAACAATTCAAATTAAAATCTTTCCACGCGAAGACGCAATTTGAGGATCTTTTTTGTTTTTTAACTCCAGTATAAAGAATCTGTGGTGTTTTATTTTTTATTTTTAGGTGAGAATTTGTTTTATCTCTTGTACCCATCGAAATACGTTCAAACCAACCAACCAACCAGAATGTCGAAAATATGAGTATAAAATTTTCTTAAAAATATTTGAACTTTCACCTCACTCATTCTTTGTTTATTTTATTGAAGGAAAAATACAAATATTTTCCCATTTTTTTCCAGCGTATTTCAATGTATTTTCCAATATTTCCAAAATTGTAATGCGAGTGGTTTTTGAATCGGCCATCCCAATGTACCTACCCCCTTTTGGTCCATCGTCCATTCTTACTCGGTTCATAAATCGGCACGTACAATTGAGTTTGTCGAAATGACTTTGTTTGGTTTAAGCAACGAGAAAGTTGGTTGGTTGAACACTTTAACAACCTTTGTCCACCAGAGGGCGCTGAGACGGGTGGCAACGCTGCCACCAATCGGAAAAAAGAAGTTCCCTTTATAAGGGAAACTGGATCGATTCAAATAAGTTACTCGCAGCGGGTTCACCATTGCATCCCATCCCCATTTCACGGATAGCCCCTTGGCTGGGTTAACAAGAAAGTTTTCCATTCTTCTATTTGTTTTTGTGTACTTGCTTTGTTTTGTTTCATTGTTTAAATAGATTTGGAACATACTTCGAAGAACTCAAGGGATGAAAAGATTTAATAAGTATATTTTGACAAAGGTTGCGAGCTTTAGAACAAAGAAAACATCAAAACATTGGAAATATGTGTGTGTGTGCGTGCGCGCAGGCAGCTGGTTGTGAGGTTCTGTGGTTAATAATTAAAATGAATATTACCGGTACACGTTTGGTATCTTTGTATATTTTTAAAATATCATTCGAAAAGACGTACAGTACTAAATTTACTGTGAAAAGGAAGGGAAATTACGGAGTTGTACAGAGATACAGGCGAGCAAAGATACCGAGATCCTCTTTTGGTTAGTCCATAAACTATAAATGGGAGTGAATAGAAAGGAGCTTAGAAGTGAATAAACGGTTTGATTTATGTTTCTACCCATCTACGATTAAATCAGTTAATCATTAAAGTTAGAAAAGTTACGGCAAAGAACGGCTCTCTCTCTCTCTCTCTCTCTCTCTCTCTCTCTCTCTCTCAAATCAGACTGCAGACAGAAAAAGTATGGAGGTAAAATTATAGGAAAGGTAGAAAAAACTTGGAAGGAAGTATTTTCTGATACAATACATGAACAATACATACTCTTATCTCGTCATTAAAGCAAGTTATACAAGAAATACCGAACAATACAGTACGTAACTAATGTAAATCGCTCTATTTATTACCTTAGCCCGCGCGAGGAGCGGAACGGAGGTATTGTTTTCAGTCGGTCGGTTAGTCGTGTGTGTGTGTGTGTGTGTGTGATTTTGTAAACAAAGAAAGAATTTAATAATGTCTTTAGTTAGTAGGAGAGGAAAAGAACATTCCCACAAATAGGTTCAATATTTAACCAAAGGATTTGGGTCAAATAAACTTGAGTGTTGGATTGACACTTGAAAAAATTCGTACAGTTCGACGAGCTTTTCAATAGTAATAATAATAATAATAATTTTTTATTTTATGTATTTCAAACTCCCCAAAATTCGATACAATACAGGTGTCATTAATTTCATACATGCTTGTAAAAAATGTGTGTGTGTGGTGCGCGCGTACATATATAAAGACATATTTGTGATGCTAATGATAGTTTTTAACTTATCAAAGCGATGGCAATAAATTTCCAAATTTTGTCAGATTCCATTTTGTAGACTTATTATTAGAATGAAATAGGTTCATTTTGTAGAGGTTGTTTGGGAAAAACCTTTAAATTATTATTATTATTATTATTATTATTATTATTATATAATAAACTTATTTGGACATGAAACATTTTTTTCAGTATTTTTCACTCGTAATTGGCTGGTTTCATGATTTTTTTATAATGTAAATTCAGTGGATTGCTTCAGTGTGGAAATATATATATATATATATATATATATAATTGTTGGCGTTCACCATAAGGCTACGATAGGATATAAGTTAACACGACTTGGCGATATTTCATCACCTGAAGAAACACACAACGCTTTCGCGTCCAGGTGTTTTACGTGTTAATTCCCTGTACTCGAGCCAAGGAGCAAAATTTAATCCAAATCTATCTAGCAAATAGTGTAGGGCAGAGTTGGATGGGCGAACGACATCTGATCGATTTTATATTCTATCGACAAGTTATTGTGGGTTAGATTAGGTTACGTTAAATTTTTAGATAATTATCGATGTTATGACGTTGACGAAATGGTATAGGTTTGAATTGAACACACACAACGCCTCTGGACGCGAAAGCCCCGTGGGTGATGAAATGTCTCAAAGGTTGATGTTAACTTTTATTCCGTTGAGGTTCAATGTTCACTGCCTGCTTTTCAGAGGCAGAGGTCCCAGGTTCGAATCTTAGTGGGGAATACGTTTTCCAAATGCAAAAGTGCGCGGATATGCGTTATATATATATATATGAAAATTATTTCACGAAAGTAACACGTGAAAAGTATTTATGATGAATAAAACCACGAAGGAAAGGAAACACAGATGGTACTCAAGCGCTTTCGTCTAATGACATCCTCAGTGTTCCTGAGGATGTCATTAGACGAAAGCGCTTGAGCACCATCTGTGTTTCCTTTCCTTCGTGGTTTTATTCATCTTATATATATATATATATATATATATATATTATATATATGCGGTGCAGTTCACAATTAAACACGTGAAATAAATAAATGATGCACACCCAACAATTCCAAGTGCTTTTGTATATTCAACAATACACCTCATCAGGGAATGACGACGTGTAGTGTTGAATACACGAAAGGCCTTGAAATCGGTCTTCATTTTTCCTTTTGGGTGTGCATCATATATAATTTTTGTGTTTTAAATATTCTGTTATCTACGTAATGTTTAATATTTGAAATTATTCATAGAGGTAGAAAAGAATAAAGAGAACAATACAATTATTCATCATTTTGGAACTAGTAACTAGTACTTCTCATACTTCTCTAGGTACTTTACATTATATGTGAAGTATCGTTCCAGCAGTAATTATGTTCATATACACAATGAATCATTTCCAGTTAAGTTTCCAGTAACGAAAATTGAAGTTTGGAGTAAAACTACAATAAAGAGATGGATTCATTATAAGCACGAACTTTCCACCTCTTCTACCGTCGTCATCAGGCGGGAGGCTCCCGATGAAGCCCTTCGTATAATCCTAAAGTTCGTTATGCTTCTAATAAATTCATTTTTTATTACGTCCTTAAACCTTTAATTCAGCTTCTCATAAATGAGAATTTTCCCTAAACGTTTACATACTGTATACGTAGGGTCCAATTTTCCCATTTCCCTTTTGCGTATCTGTTTGTGGACTGTGTATGGGCGCGAGCTACACCAGCAAACAGGCCGGAATGAGACATTAAGATGCACGGCGTTGCATCCGTAATCAAATCAAGTCCTTCAATTATGGCCTTGCCTACGAGAGAAGACGCGCCGAAACAAACGTTTAAAAATAGTGGTTTATCTTAAAACACCAAAAATAAACAAAATCAGTTGTCCAATGCTGAGATTTTTGTATAAACAGGAAGTGTATATATACACCTCGTTAACCTCGTTGATGTTCCGTTTGTTGGTCTCTCTTCACACGAAGGTCAAGTTGGTGGCCCCGCCTCTAGGCCTGGCCTGGTGGAGGAGCGAGATGCTTTGTTGAGCTCTCCTCCGCACATAGCCAGGTACACCCGGCTCATCTGGTACCTTCCTGAGCCAGGCATCTAGTCTTCTCTTGAAGACTTCAACTTTGACTCCTGTAACGTTTCTGAGGCCTTTTGGAAGCTGGTTAAAAAGTCTTGGCCCCCTGATAACCAAGCTATTTTCCTTCAGCGTTGAAGAGGTCCTTTGTCGGGCCTTTAATTTGAGAACACACACACACACATATACACACACACACACATGTATATATATTCCATGAGACATGTACTTCTCCTCATAAACAATATATACGTTTAGGTTATTGAAGGTATGCTTGAAGGGGTTTAATTTAGGCATTCTGAGAAGAATACGCATAACTGCTTGAGGAACAGGAATTCATATCCAGCATCCCGTCTTTAAACCGCAAACCATGCGACATAAGGCTGGAATTCCGCATACACGCGGGACTCATCTTCGCCTTCTTCATTCCTTGAAGAGAATGAAGACCTTAATTAAAATGATGCTGTAACAGGAATATAGCCTAGCTCGAGATTTCCAAACGGCAATTGAAAGTGCTCCAGACAGTTTAATAGAAATAATTACATGAAGAGAAATTGAAAACCCGTTCTTGATGGTGAGGCAAGTCTCTCTCTCTCTCTCTCAGTTTGTTTTAGTGATGGAAACTGCTGCATTAATCCCAAACGAAAAACTTGCAACAACACTCTACAATATTACTTGATATACTCTATTTCACACGCAAGTATGCACACTACATCACATTTCTGCTCACCGAAAACAAAAGTTATGCAGCAAGTCGAGAGAGAGAGAGAGAGAGAGAGAGAGAGAGAGAGAGAGCTTACTTCTTCGCTGTTCCACGCTGTTCCCTTTAATCTATCGTCAACTCCAAACAAGCAAATTGGATTCACAATAATTTTAAACTATACCCCATGGAATTATATGAAACTCACAGGCATAAATAACAATTATTATTATTATTATTATTATTATTATTTTAAACTATTTTTTGTTACGTAAACAAATGTGTGTTTAAACGTAGAACGTTACGCACGCAATGATAATTGCGTCGACTTAGCGTTGAGTGCGTAATGCCAAACTTACAACCAACCAAATTGGATGTTGTAGGAAAACTTGAAAGAAATTTTGACTTCTCTTTTCGCGAGAATTAAAGGATCACTTTCAGAAATGTTTGGTCACTAATTGGTCACTAAATAATATATATAATATTATTTAGGAAGGAGGGGGCCAAGGACGAGGGCTCACAAAAGTGACCCCTCCATAGAAGAAGGAGAGAGCCGAAAACAAGGTCTCCAAGGTTGAACGATGCCACTTTTTTTATATATAAAATTTGAAGATTGTGTCGTGTATAAGATGCATGTATGTATGTATAGTGAGAAATAGAAGGAGAAGTGTGAGTTTGAGAGCATGCTGGACTGCTTACAGGGTAGATGAGACACGGAAAAAGATCAGCTGAGGAGGACAGTGACAGGAGGCACGGGAGTTCCAGCACTCCCTGTCTCCTGCCTAACTTCCAACCCGGAGTACTTCCCTGGTCGATTGGTGTCTACAATCTCTTCATATATATCTTATTGTTTAGTTTATATCATTGTTGTTTATATTATATATAAAGAAAAGGAGGACAAAGGCTGCCTGGAGAACCAATTATAATGGCTGACGTTTTCGGAGAATCTCCCAATTTTAGGGCTAAAAATTTAAAACATTAAAAGCTGGTTACAAAAATAAAAAATTACGAGTGAAGTTTTTAAACAATTCAAACTATGATAAAAACATATAAAAGCTAAAATGAATAGTTTCAACAAAAAAGATAAGGACTTGCCGCACGAACGCGAGGAATAACAAAGTGGATGAAAAAAATTATGATTTGCAAATAGGAAAACTATAATTTCGGTCAGTTGGTTGTTTAAGTTTGTTATGCAACGTAGAAAGGGAAACCACAAAATCTGAGTTGAGCGAAGGAGCAATGGATATATTTAACAAAAAGTCATTTTAAAATTCTGAGGGATTTCCTGATTTTCCTACGAGTTAAAATTGTAAAATCTTGATGTCGGATAGCGTGATAGCATTTATTAGTATGAGACCGAATGGCAGAATTCTCCCTTACATTAGTCGAGATTAGGATAGGATAAGATAAGAGAAGAGAGGACGAGTTAATTTAGGTTAGATTTGGTTAAGTAAACCTAATTTTAAGCGTCACTTTTATACTCACTCATAGACGAAATAACTCGTCGATAACGCTTAAGAGGTTAAGAAGTAAACCAGATCTATATCTGACGCCACTACGCAAATGGACGCGCACCTTAAGCATACGTTCGGTTGACCTGACGTATGTTCCTCAATTACTGTACATCGAGTACAATTGAAATGATATATGTAGATCGTGGAGCGCATCATTTCGGGAGTGGCGCCTTTGAACTGGAAAAGGGTCCCAATTTTCTTAGGATTAGTGAGGCAAAAATTAAATTTAACAAATGGAAAAAGTTTGGAGAATACACTTGTTTAATTCTTTTTCAACAAAGTTGAATGGGTTTCCACGTACGGGAAAGACGTAAAAACCTTTTTCAGTACATCATAATTAGGGGAGATAGGCCCATAAATTTCATCAAGAAAAGAATTAACACACTTGAAAAATTTTTATAGGGTAACTGTTATTAACAAAGTAAGTCGTCTCGAGTAATTTAATTGCGTGGTGGAAAGTCAGCCAGTCGGAACAGATTTTGTAAAGTAAGCACGAAAAACTAAGGTTTTAAGAGAATTAAGTTTAAAATTATACGAAACTAAAACTAGAAAAATTCAGACGTTGTCCGGAAAATGTGAATTTCCTAAAAACATTAGTTACAAATTCAGAATTTTGACTGGAAAGTAAAACGTCTGAAAAGGGAAGTTTGGTGTCTGTCTCTCTCCGCATCCATTGTGAAAATAATATTAGAGTGGAAAGAATGAATAAAATTTAGGAAAAGTTGGCAATGTTTTTTATTTTTAAAATGGACGAATATCATCTATATATTGTCTGTAAACCAATTTGTGACCAACTTTTGGACGAGTTTGATTTAAATTTTTAACACTAAAGATGGGAGATTCTCCCGAAACGTTGGCCAATATAAATGCTTCTCCAGGCAGCCTTTGTCTGCTTTTTCCTTCTGAAAATTAAGCTTCTTGGGAGCGAACCTGTGAATGATTCTGCAAAGGGTTTGTTTAAAAGTAAATAGACAACTTCGATTTTCCGTAGTTTTTGATTTGATAATAAAAGTGAATAAATAATAACAGATTTATTGAATGAATTTATTTAGAATCGTGTTCCTTTCCCATTTCCATTATGGAAAGTTGACACACGTTCAAGCATTCTATTGATGAGTTTTGACATTTGTTTTTGAGGGGTAATTATCTATTTACTTTTGTCAACAATCTCTCTCTCTCTCTCTCTCTCTCTCTCTCTCTCTCTCTCTCTTCTCATATATATATATATATATATATATATATATATATAAAGCCCTTTGTTCTAATTTAATAGTTAACCCTTTAAGCCCTAAATTTTTTGTAGGGTTAAGTTATGAATGCTTGTATTTGAAACGTTAGCAATTTGTTCCTTCAGTCCTTAAAGGGTTAAGTTAGTAAGAAGCGGGCCTTGTCCAGTTTTCTTAATCATAACTTCCATTTTGCTTCCCAAAATGAAATTTATTACCGTCGTTATTAATATCCTTATACTTACTAAACTCATAACTTCTTAATAACTGTACTGATAAGAACGTTCTGAACAATGCGCGAGGCCAGATTTTAACGGAAATATTCTAGGATAAACTGAACAAAAAAGGGGATGTAAATAATAGATGGGGAAAAAAATGATGGCGGAGAGATAATCATGAATACCAGTTTTAAAGAGAGTTGTTTGGAGCTTTTCCAGAGAAAGGAAATTTCTTTTTTTCTGTTTTATGACTCCAATACTTAAAATTATGTAACGTGTCGTGTATTGGTTTTTAAATAGGAAATCTAAGAACGTTTTTTGGAGTGTAGTAAACTGATTTAATTATATGAAATTAACATATGTAAAATGTAATTGTTTGAAATATAAAATACTAGTTGGCATCATGGAGAGAGATTTGAGAATGCGCTGAGGGTGGAGCACTGGAGGCATAGGTACTACTAGGTAGTCCTCATGACGGAGTATTTAGAAGAACGTCGTTGTGGCGTTAAAAAATATAATTTGTGATTTAAAGTTAACTAGAAGCGCTCTTCATGATCCATTGTTAAAATTATGAATTTACATTCAATTTCCACGTCATATTTATTGTCTTAATTAAAATAAACCAGTAAATGGTGAAAATTGTATTCATTCAAAGTCCTCTTTTTTAGGGCAAAGATGTAACTGCCCTGTAGCCCGTATTTTGAATTTTATGGCGGCCACACTACCTCGTATGAAGTTCAAAAAGGACTGTAAAATAAGTATTAGGAGTGAAAATAACGCAGATAACGTAAAATCAAAGTAAATAGAAATGAAAGACGTTTCACGACATTTTGGTGGCCTTGGTGTACACCCATTGGGTGAACCCATTTCAATCTCTCTCCCATTTTTAAAAATAGTTTCAAAGTGAATTCAAAATGGCGCCCAACATTTTCAAAACCTTAACGAACGGAGTATGTTTCGACTTACATTTACTTCAGTGCTGCCCTGCCACCTGCCAACTCGCATTTTCTTTTGAGTCAAATATTTGAGTACTTTTTTTGGTAGCAGCTCACGTTGGAGGCCGATGTATCTCGTTTTCTTTTTGAGTATCGTGGAGAGAGAGTCTTCTTTAAATTTTAAAAATACCGTCCGAGTTTTAATGTTCTGTTTTTTCCTTATTTCTATTTATTTTATAAAGCCTACCTACGTTGTTGTTTAAAAATTATTGAGTTTTAAAAATTAGAATTGTCTCAGAGGTATTTGTAAATTGTGAGTTTTCTTAATGCGAAATTTAGCGTCGCAGGTTGGACGTATTAATTTAATTTTCGGTATTTATACAGTATGTAATGATTATTTTGGGGTAAATGTGTTATTTTTTCAACTTTATTTCTGTTTACTCGTGTATTTGGAGCTTTAGATTGATTGCTGACCAAGAATGGGACATTTTTAGACTGCCACTAACATTTTTGTGGCATCTTGAGGACTCGTATTGTCCGGCTTTCCGACGAGGTGTGACATTGGTTCGTTATTGTCTTGAGTTGAAGGCGCGAAGTTTTTTGGTTTTCATTTTGGTCTTTTGTATTTGATTGTATCGATTTTATTCCTGAAAATAGTTTGAACAATTATAATTTGTAAATTATAATACTAGCTAAACAGGGCCCGACGGGCCTATTTAGCTAGACTTGCGGTGCTGGGGCCTTCGAGCCCAGTAATTCGGGGGTATAGTGATGTCTAATTAAGAATTTAATGTTTGTTTATAAATTAATGTTCAAATATATTAAACTTATAAAATACGAGTTGGGAGTGCAAATTAAAAGAATATAATAATAAGTTAATGGATGTAATTACAATAAATTATGGTTGAGTATAGTAATGTCTAATTAAGAATTTTAACACTGTTTGATTAAAGAAGATAATAATAGTTAATAATGTAAAATTAAGATAAATGATGGTTTGTTTATTAAAATTATTAAATACGAATGGGCAACACAAGGAGTCGGCCGCGAAGGCTGGGTGTCTAAAAATACCCTAGAGTCATTCAGCAGCGCGATATGCGTGAAGGTGTGGCCATGTAACCTTAAATTTAAATTATTCTTTGTGTCCTCTCCGACGTAAAATTATTATAATTGAATCTCCCACTCGCGTCCCCCGTTTAACTAAACCATTTCCGGAAGTAAATAAAGTGTCAACAAGCGTTACAAAGTGTTAATTTACCCCCTTCCCCCTTTGTGTTGTAACGGCTTTCAGGCCGGCCACGTCTACCATATTCATAAATTAGAGTGAAAAGAGTGTTCAGAGAATGATTAATGATAGAAGTAAAATGGAATAAAGCGTAGAAAAATAAAGGAATAAGTAAATATAATAAATAAATAAAAAAAGTTTGATTACATTTTTTTTAATTTATTTTTTTTTAAATTTATTTATTATATTTACTTATTCCTTTATCTTTCTACTCTTTATTCCATTTTACTTCTATCATTAATCATTCTCTGAACACTCTTTTCACTCTGTATCTGCAGCACAGATATGATAACAGTTGCTTAATAGTAGAATTTTATTTTGAACATGTATGAACCATTTATTTGGTCAAAAAAACTAGTCATGAAAATCTAAAACTTCACAAATCTTGACGCAATGTGAAGCTCAAGATTTTCATGGCTGCGTTCTTTTCTGTAGTTTATTGCGGTGCTGGGGCCTTCTGGGCCCAGTAATTGGTGGGGGGAGCTGGTCACACACACATTTTCGTTCATTCCTCATCACCCCCATCCACCATACGAAATTTGGTCGAAATCGGTTCAGAAACGTAAAAGTTCTTTCTGTGGACAGACACACATTTTCGGTGAATTATAGCAGTAATGGTTACTATGTATGGGCGCATTCTTATTTATATACAGTATTGTTTGTTTTGTTTGCTTGATGATATATATATTTCGTTCTCTTTCTCGATGTAAATGCCATAAGTTACTTTATTGGTAGTTAGGGGGCGATTCAAGTGTTGCGAAATTCTGTAATTTTTGTAATTTTTTCCTTAAATTTGGTCAGAGCAAATTATGTTTCCTGTTTCGAGTGAAGTATTGAAATTTTTTTTTGTAAATTTAGTGTGAAAAGTGACAATCATTAGAAGTACGGTACTGTATACACTTTTAGATAATTTCTTCAAAATTGCGTAAGACTCGATTTGGAAGCAACTAAGTTGAATCCAGATTCCACTAGTAGTGTTTAGTTGATCCGAGTAAGGTAAGGTAATCGATCACCGACGAGAGAGAGAGAGAGAACCAAATGCGCAGTGAGTTGAGTGCAGGACAGTTTCGAACAAATTTGGTCTACTGGTATTTTCGGGCAGTCTTGGTCCCATTGTTTTGATGCTTAGCTCAATGTGCGTTTTACTATTCGGTAGGTAAACCACGAGAGTTTGAACGAGTGTTTAAGGCTTTACTCTCCGTACAAGCACACAGTAGGTTCGTTGTGAAACCGCCTACGGCCAAGTGATCGTTTGATCAATGCCATGTAGGAAGCCCTTCAGCTGGACATAACAGAGAAGCAGCGCTCACCGAAAAGAAGTTGAGATGAGAGTGGCGAGCTTCTTCGTCAGCTTCTAGAAAAGCAAATTCCGACCAATTCTCATACGTGGTTCCACTTTCAGTGTATCTCCATCCCCCTGGTTCTTTTTGAATTGGACATCTTTTTTCGCCAAATTTTGGAGAGAGCGGAACTTTAACGCATGCTGATCTGTTGCATGGTGTTACATTCTAGTGTAGTGAGCAGGTGAGCTGCGATGGAAAATTTAAAAGGTCCATGGTCAGCTTTTGACAGACATAAAGATAGTAGAGTGCTATTTGAACAACGTTCAGAAATTGATGTACACTGATTACACCGGTCTGCATGAAAATCGATTTCGTATTTTGAGTTATGATTCTGAAGCAGTTCGCTGTGCTGAATTAAAAAATGCTACCAGTTTTTTTCTATCACCCACAGTTTTAAAGTTATTAGCAAAACAATTTTGGGGCGTTTTGTAATTTTTTACCTTTTTTATCTTTAATTAATTTCGTTTTTTCATATTTTTCAGATAGATAATTCTAACATTACGTCTTTCAAATTTTAATAATGGCTTCTAGAGGATGTACCCATAGTCCAGACATATTTTGTTATATTTGTGGTCGGTATGTTGTTGTAAAACAAAGGACAAATGTAACGACCTTCATTAAGAGAGCTTGTCATGCTTATTTTGGAATTAAATTAGGAGATCAAGACAAAAGTTGGGCTCCACACAAGGTTTGTCTTACGTGTGTTGCGGCACTAAGGAATTGGAGCAAAGGTAAAAAGAAAAGTTTGCCATTTGGGATCCCTATGGTATGGCGCGAGCCTAGAAACCATACCGACGACTGCTATTTCTGTTCTTGCAATGTTAAAGGTTATAATGCAAAGAATAAAGAGAGCCTTCAGTCTTCCATCTGCAATAAGGCCGGTACCCCATGGTCCAGAAGCTCCTATTCCCCGCCCACCCGAGAGTCTGGATCAATATAATTCAGATTCTGATTCAGCTCCAAATCCAGACAATGATGATGTTTATGAACAGTCAACAGCTGACCGAGATCCTCCTAAACCATTAACCCAAGCCGAACTAAATGAATTAGTCAGGGATTTGAATCTGCCTAAGGACTCTGCAGAACTTTTGGGGTCTAGATTGCAGGAGAACAATTTATTGGCATCCGACACACTTCGCTTGGTACAGAAATCGTGAGAAAGACTTCGTGCCTTTTTTCGAAGAAGATGGTCCCTTGGTATTTTGCAAGGACATCACAGGATTAGTGTGCAAGCTAGGCATCGAATACCAAACCAGTGACTGGAGGTTGTTTATAGATTCCTCTAAAACCAGTCTAAAAGGAGTGTTACTGCACAACGGTAACAAATATGCATCAATCCCAGTGGCCCATTCTACTCATTTAAAAGAGACCTATGATAACATGAAACTGCTTCTGGAAAAAATTCAGTATCAAAATCACAGATGGATATTGTGTGGGGATCTCAAAGTCCTTTGCATGTTACTTGGGCAGCAATCAGGATACACTAAGATGCCATGTTTCATCTGCGAATGGGATAGTCGAGCACGTGACCAGCACTGGAAGAGGAAAACTTGGCCTCCTAGAGAGAATCTTACCCCAGGATCAAAGAACATTTTACATGAACATCTAGTTGAACCAAATAAAATCCTCCTACCACCCTTGCACATTAAGTTAGGCTTGATGAAGCAGTATGTCAAAGCATTGAATAGAGAAGGTGAGTGTTTCAAGTACATTTGTTCAAAATATCCAAAGATTAGCTACGAGAAAATAAAGGAAGGTGTTTTTATAGGTCCTCAAATTAGAAAGTTATTGGCAGACGATCATTTCCTGAACACAATGACCAATAAAGAAAAAGAAGCATGGCTTGGTTTCAAAGATGTTGTTGAAAACTTCTTGGGGAAACTACAAAAGCCAAAATTATGAAAGACTGGTGGAAAATATGCTTAAAAAGTTTTGCGCCTTAGGCCGCAACATGAGCCTGAAAGTTCACTTCTTATTTTCGCATCTTGACCGTTTTCTCGAAAATCTCGGAGATGTCAGTGAGGAGCAAGGGGAACGATTTCACCAGGACATCAAAACCATGGAAAGAAGATATCAAGGAAGATGGCATACAAATATGATGGCGGATTACTGCTGGTGTCTGCAACGAGATCAGCCTAACGCACAGCATAAGAAAACATCAAAGAAGCACCGGTTTAGTCGTCATTAGTCAGATCTACCTTCGTAGTCTTAAGTCTTTGGAATAAGTCCTGAAATGTTTGCAAGTAAAGAAGGTAAATATATTTTGTTTCTTTCAGTTATTTTTTTATTCTTTCATAAACAAGCAATATGCTTGTCCAAGAGCTAGGAGCTATTTAATTCTGCTTTAATTAGGTTTTACTCTATCACCTAAAGATTTCGTGCTACAAGGGGTGTTGTAATACCTCATCTGTCCCCAAATGTTAACCACCCATTGATGGGAGGGGAGAGAGTATTTTGCTGGGAACGGGATTGGTTGTTATATATAAATTATTTACCCTACATTATTATGTAAGCGTTACTGTAGTCTATAACAACAAAATTTATGGTTTAGCATGTGCAATCCAATGTTGGTCTCGATCAGTGATGTAGGTCTCGAGACCGATCTCGAGACCCAATTTGCAGATCTCGATCTCGATCTCGGTCTCCGCTATTTAGGTCTCGGTCTCGATCTCGGTCTCGACAGACGCGGTCTCGGTTTTTCTCCCCGAGACCTTTCGAGACCTCTCGAGACCGTAATGAAAAATACATGTTATTGGCATACTCATGATGGTGGCTTGGTTGAACAGACAATTCAGAATGTTTATGAAAGTTTGTAAAAGTAAGGGACTCTAGGTATTCACTAATCAGTCACCCTGTTTTGAGTTGCCACGTTTGTCTTGCGGGGGAGTGTGGGCCTGAATTTGTTTAGGTTAGCGCTACAAAAAAGCCCCCCCCACGTCAGATTAATTATTGAAAATGGAAACACTAAATAGAGAATTATATATATATATATATATATATATATATATATATATATTATAAGGCCACTTAGTGTTGCCAAACGGCGTGTCAACCTCTGTGGCGTGATAAAAACGATTATCCTCCCATCCAATATGTATTTGAAAAAATAAATGCTTCACACAAAAATAATGCAAGAAATACAGCATAAAGAAAACAGTACCGATAAATTCAATAAAGCATAGCATAACTCGACAACCCTTCACATCACTTATATTTACAACGTGCCGATTCGTAGAACAAATCTCAATTGCCAATTGTAAATGTTAAAAAATGACGTCATCAATGATGTCACGGCGGAACTTTTATCACGCCACACCTCCCCTTAAGCTGAATTTATTTTGTAAATTTTGTTTCCTAATCAGTTTTTGGCACGTGCTGTTAGTGACAGTGTGTAGTTTAGTTTTGTATTCCATTTTATGAATCTCATATTTTAGACAACTGCTCTCCAATAAAGTTTTGGCACCAGAAAAGGGATAAATTCCCATCAGTGGCCAATATTGCCATGACTGTTTTAACAGTGCCTGCCTCTAGTGCTCCAATTGAGCGTGTATTTAGCCATGGAGGCATAATAATGAGGCCCCACAGAAGTTGAACTTCAGCAGATCTTCTGAGCATGCTGATGTTCCTTAAGTGTAATGAGTACTTATCATGCTTTAAATAAATGCACAAGTCAAACTGGGTAGTGGGTACGTTCATTAAACTTTCTGTAACAGATATAAAAGAAGTAAATAAATAAAAAGTACGTATATATATATATATATATATTCATTTGTTAATTTATAGGCTTCACTTTTTGCATTCAACACACTACATCTGAGAAAGTAGTTATTAGTTTATTAATATACTTAACATAGTCTAATTTCCATAGTAGTGTAAAACAAATTGAAAGGGCATGAGCTTGGTCTCGATCTCGATCTCGGTCTCGAATTTTAAGGGTCTCGATCTCGGAAGGTAGATCTCAATCTCGAACCTTTGATCTCGGTCTCGATCTTGGTCTCACAGGATCAGGTCTCGGTCTCGGTCTCAGTCTCGGACTTGGTGGTCTCGACTACATCACTGGTCTCGATAAGATGGTTCACATTTGGGGATAAATGGGGGATTTATGACACACCCTGTAGTAAGAAAACCATACGTGATAGGGAAAAACTAACTATATTTTTTAGATCAGCGCACTCACATTATATAGAATCACCAACTAGTTTGTAAAAATCGATCGACAAGTTTTCAAATGTGTACTGGTGTTATTTATCTTTTGATAACGTTATAAACTTATAAGTGAACGTGTTCGGATATTGCCCAAAGTTGTTTTCCTTGTTTTTTTTCGTGTTATACTATGTTCGCTCTGGTCAGTATGTTTTATAAACATTTTCTTGTTCTTTCAATGGTTCCCCTGATAGTAACTATATAACGATATAAATAATTTTTCAAATGTAAAGCGATTTTTAATGAGGAATCGCTGGAATAGATTGTGAACCTGAAATTTGTTGTAACCGAATTTAAGAAAATTATCTTACATTGTTCACGTAACAGCTTTGTTACGGGCAGTACATTTGATCATTAGTGTGAAATGTTATTTTATACAAACGTCTTGTAAACTGTAAATTATTTTTCGATTTTTATGAAACGATACAAAATCTCTGGTGTATAGAGTTTGTCATTGGAATAATTTCTTGTCCGTTCTATCAACTTTTCTTTAAATTTGTAAAAAAAAAAGTTCCGTTGAAAACTTATTTCAAAGGGGGTGAGGGGAGTGTCATGTTTTTAGATAGAAAATTTAATAATGTTTTTTGGAGTGCAGTAAAATGATAAGGTTTTGGAGCGTAGTAAACTGATTTAATTGTATGAAATTAACATGTGTAAAATATAATTGTTTGAAATATAAAATACTAGTTGACATCATGGAGAAAGATTTGAAAATGGATTGAGGCTGGAGGAGGCATAAGCAGTCTCACGACGGAGTATTTAGAAGAATGTTGTTGTGGTGTTAAAAAAAATTTAATTTGTGAATTAAAGTTAACTAGAAGCTCTCTTCATGATCCATTGTTAAAATTATGAATTTACACTCGCTTTCCCTCGTCATATTTATTGTTTTAATTAAAATAAACCGGTAAATGGTGAAAATTTAGTCATCCGAAGTCCTCCCTTTTTGTTCAAAGATGTAACTATCCTGTAGTCCGTGTTTGGAGTTTTATGGTAGCCACGCTACCTCGCATAAAATTCAGAAAATATTGTAAAATAAGTATTAAGAGTGAAGATTACTAGATAATGTCAAATTAAAGAAAAGTAAATAGAGATCAAAGACGATTCATAACAAACGAAATTTAGGGGAAAAGTCCTCAAATTTTTAATTTTAGGCCTCTCTTCGTTTTACAGCCCACTTTGTTTAAGTTAATCATTAACTGATTCTTGTATGCTTATTTTCTACTATTTAAATATAAACTATTTTATGTGTATCTTATTATTCCTATACAGAACGACAAAAATAGAGAACAGTAGAAAACAATATATATATATATATATATATGAAAAATTATTTCACGAAAGTGACACGTGAAAAGTATTTATGATGATAAAACCACGAAGGAAAAAAGAAACAAAAGGGGTGCTCAAGCGCTTTCGTTGAGCACCCCTTTGTGTTTCTTTTTTCCTTCGTGGTTTTATTCATCATATATATATATATATATATATATATGATACACACAGACCGTGCATGGAACAAGGAACTCTTCTGGGATAATTAAATCCACTATAGTCCGAATAAGTAATGGTAAATGACAAATACCATAGTTTTTCTTTTTCATGATGCAAGCCCGACGTGGGCAACGGGTCTCTCGCAAAGAGGTCCCATAAATATAGCTTCCCTCACCAGCTATCTGCAAAGCAGACAGGATCCAGCTTTGGGACATCATGAAACGGACATGTTATGTGCCTTGAAAAGTGGACGCTCAATTCTGCCAGTTGAGGTTTAAGTTTTGGTTTTGGCTAAAAATATAATAGTTACCCCTTTTTCGTTGATTTATTCAATCAGACGTGAATGCAACGAGTCTTTTACTTATATTGAGGTTCTAAATGTAGTGGGGCTAGGCTGCTTTAAACCCTAGATCCATGTCCCAAAGCTGGATCCTGTCTGCTTTGCAGATAGCTGGTGAGGGAAGCTATATTTATGGGACCTCTTTGCGAGAGACCCGTTGCCCACGTTGGGCTTGCATCATGAAAAAGAAAAACTATGGTATTTGTCATTTACCATTACTTATTCGGACTATAGTGGATTTAATTATCCCAGAAGAGTTCCTTGTTCCATGCACGGTCTGTGTGTATCATAAAAAACTCAGGGAACCATTCTGAGTTCATTCCCATATGTATATATATATATATATATATAATAAAAGTTATTTCAAGGCTTTTCGAGTAATTTACAACATTTACAACATTACACAAAAGACCTTGGAATCGTTTATTTTTCCCCGTAGGCGTGCATTATTTATATATATGTATATATAGGCCCCCCTATACGTTGATGATGGTATTGTCATTTCATGTTGATACGAGAGCCTAATTGGCTTTATCATGTCATTTATATGAACATTGCCCTATAGACCAGGAAAGAGAAAAGCAAAATCGTCGAAGAGAAAGGCAACGTCAAAAGACGCGTTTCAAAGAAGAGACACGAAGAGAAGAGTTTCAAAAGGCGGAAATCTTCAAAATGCGTGAAGTCGAGGGGAAGTTCATTCAGTCTTTAACCAACGATGAACGACTGATAAAGTTGAAGCAAAACTCGGATGAGCCAAAGGCGTGAATAAAAAAGTTAATTTTACTCTCTCTTTCTCTCTCTCTCTCTCTCTCTCTCTCTCCAAAGTGCTTTTTTCAATTTTTTTCCGTACACGCCTCTGGTAGGGAGGGAGTGAAGGGTGGGGAGAGACCCTTATGCTTTTCTATTCAGTTTTCTATTGCTGCTAGAATGATAAAAAAAGATGCATTAGTTCAATAACAGGAACTTCCCCGAGGAGACCAAAAGGGCTTTGGGGCTTCCTCTTGTCCATATATATATATATATATATATATATATATATATATATATATATATAAGTTTTCTGTTTTAGGTTTCGATGATGCTGATGAACCGGAAATACGACTCGTTGGCGATTCCATTGTTCGAGGGCAGCTCGAGGAATTCTGTGGGAGAAACCCTCGTCGTAGGCGCCGTGACTGCTACCCTGGTGCAAGGGTGGAGGATATAACTAATAGTGTTGACCAATTTACAGACGGTACCTCCGAGGACACAACGTATGTTATTCATGTCGGTACTAATAACGTTTTAAATTCTAGATCGAAAGAACTGCTGGCTAGGTACAGGGACTTACTAGAGCGATTAAAGGAAAAACTAATAAGATTGTTTTAACAGGTATACTTCCTCGAATTATCCAACGTAACGATTTCTACAGCAAGGCGACCTATATTAACAATAACCTAAAGTCTCTTTGCCAACAGGAAGGAGTGCATTTTGCAAATTTTTGGAACAGTTTCTACGGCAGGAGGGACTTGTTCCTCGGAGATGGACTTCATCTTAATGACGTTGGAGCTGCGCGTTTAGGAAGACTATTTCATAATACTGTCTCTTCTTTTCAGGCTGCCGTAACTCGAACGGTCCCAGCGTAAATTCCACAAATTTCCCCTGCGCTCGCGAAGGTGTCACAATTACAAACAATTTGAAGGTTTTATCCTTAAATGCTCGTAGCCTACGAAATAAAAGAAACGAATTTTTTTCTTTAATTGCTTGTAAAGACTGATATAATTGCGATAAATGAATCGTGGCTTAGCACTGAAACTCATGATTTTGTAGGGGAGTATCAAATTAAAGGTTATAGACTTTTTGTTAAAAACAGAAAAGGTAGGCGAGGAAGCGGTGTTATGCTGTATATCAAAGATAATATTGCGAACGTTATAGAAGTAAAGCACACAATTCCAGAACCGATAGATTCGACTGTAGCAGAACTTAAATTGAACGATTTCAAACTTCTTGTTGCGGTTATATATAGGCCCCCTAATCAAACAGCTGATACGAACGAAGCGTTATATCGTGAACTAAAGAGAATAATCGGTAGTGAGCAGGCTTTAGTTATGGGTGACTTTAATTGCGCCAACGTGAATTACGATACAATGCAGGGAGACGCGGAAGGTAATCGTTTAGTTAATTTTCTCGAGGATAGCTTTCTTATTCAAAAGGTTGGGGAACCTACGAGGTTGGACAGTACTTTAGATTTAGTAATAACTACGGATGATAGGCTAATTACTGAGCTTCAAGTAATAGAACCGTTAAGCAATAGCGATCACAATATGGTAGAGTTTGTCCTCTCAGTAAGTCACTCGAAACCAGCTAACTCGACTAAAATTCCTAACTTCCAGCACGCAGACTTTAGTAAATTTCGAAATAAATTGTCACACGTCAATTGGGAAAAAGTAATGGGGAACTCCAACGCAAAACTAATGTGGGAATCGTTCGAAACAGTATTTAGGACTATAAATGAGGAATGTGTACTGTACAAAATTAAGCGTGCGAAAGTAAACAACAAGCCCTTGTGGTTTACTTCTAGAGTAGGAGACACTAGCAAAAGGTCGGCGCTACGCGCCGATTTTGCTAAATCTGCGGTGCTTCGGCTGAATTGTGGGCCTACGGCGTATTTTATTTTGAACATTAGTAGCCCTTTATCTGGATATCATTCCTATTCCTCTCAGTAATTGGGGTGCCTGCGGCCTTCCAGTTACTGGCAAACCAATTATTCATTCAATAAAACTACAGAAAAGAACGCAGCCATGAAAATCTAAAGCTTCACAAATCT
This sequence comes from Bathynomus jamesi, assembly GCA_023014485.1. Taxonomy (NCBI): domain Eukaryota; kingdom Metazoa; phylum Arthropoda; class Malacostraca; order Isopoda; family Cirolanidae; genus Bathynomus; species Bathynomus jamesi. The sequence goes on from JAJOZX010001327.1 coordinate 292,006, forward strand.
TAATACAATGAGCTCGGATTTGAAGCCTAAGATTTTCATGACTGCGTTCATTTCTATAGTTTTATGGCCCGCCAAGTCATAGTTTTCATTGTTTCGAGTGCATCAATAATATTGTTATAGTGTTCCATTAGTTGTGATAAGCATGATCTTCCTGACCGGAATCGATGTTGGTTATCATTTTTTTTTCTGAGTTTCTCCATTAACCCCCTCCCCTCCCCCATTACCCCACCTCTCCCCCAATACCCTCTCCCCCAATACCCCCTCCCCCACCCCTCTCCCCCATTTACCCCACCAATTTTTTTCTGAGTTTCCCCATTAACCCCACCCCCTCCCCCATTACCCCACCCCTCTCCCCATTTACCCCACCCTTCCCCCATTACCCCCAAGGGGGGAAGGGGGCTGGCACCTTGCAAAGGATTTACTTTAATTTTTTTGGTTACATATATATATATATATATATCGCATCTATTTTTCTGAGTTTCCCCATTAACCCCACCCCCCCCCTCCCCCATTACCCCACCCCTCCCCCATTTTGTGCCAAAATTATGATTAAAAATGAAGAAATGGGAAGAACTGTACCCCTAAAAGGGGGGGGGGGGCAGGATTTATGTTAGGGAATTTTTTTTTAGCATGGGCACTGCACAATAAAAAGACGCATCGAATGGTGAAAACCGCATTGTTCTACACCAATTGTAGCGACCTGTAGGTGTGCGCAAAAAAACTTACATATATATATATATATATAATAATATATATATCTATATATATATGGCTTCATTTCTGAAATAGTATATTAGATTATAAAGAGTAGAGATAGGGCTTATAGGCTACATAAGTGCGATAAAGACAATTTGTGGTTACGAAACAACTACATATCTCTAAGGCGTGAAGCGAAAAGTGTAATAAAAAAGTCCAAGCGCGAATTTGAAATCTCCATAGCTCGTGACGGTAAAGAAAACCCCAAGCGATTCTTTCAATATGTAAATAATAGAAATCCAGTAAAAAGCGTCTTGGGGCCTTTGAAAAATGTAAACGGAGATCTAGTTTCTGAAAACAAGGAAATGGCTACCTTGCTAAACGAATTTTTTACGTCAGTTTTTACTATAGAAGATGTAACGAATATCCCTACGGTCATAGACATAATACCTTTTGAGAATGGTAATATTTTGGATAATATCGTGGTTAGTGAAGGGGAGGTAATGCGCTATATTGATAAAATGAAAACACGTAAATCACCGGGGCCGGATTCCATATATCCATACAACTAAAAGAATTAAAAGATAGCATTGTTGTGCCGCTAACAAAGATTTTTAATGCGTCTATTTCTGAGGGGTGCGTACCAGATAATTTCAACTTAGCAAACGTAACATCTATCTTTAAGAAAGGCGATAAAGGTGCGGCGGAAATTATAGGCCAATCAGTTTAACGTCTGTTGTAGGTAAGCTACTGGAATCAATAATTAGGTATCGTATAGTCGAACACTTAGAATTGCATAAACTAGTTAGAAATACGCAGCACGGTTTTAGGCGAAACAAATCTTGCTTAACTAATCTTTTAAAATTTTTCCAAAGCGTGGTTGACGTTTACGATAGACATCGGGCGGTTGATGTAGTGTATTTAGATTTTCAAAAAGCGTTTGACACCGTGCCGCACAAAAGACTCATTGATAAAACTAAGGCTCATGGAATCAGGGGTGTAGTAATAAATTGGCTAGAAGAGTGGTTGCGAGGTAGGAAACAGAGGGTGGTCGTTGATGGAGCGGAGTCGTGTTGGGCTAATGTAGGGAGTGGTGTTCCTCAGGGTTCTGTATTGGGCCCCTTGCTTTTTCTTATATATATTAACGATTTAGATGTCGGCCTAGTCAGTACAGTTTCAAAGTTTGCGGATGACACGAATCTGGGTGGTAGGGCGATTAATGACGAAGATAGAGGTAAAATCCAGGAAGATCTGAATAAAATCGTTGATTGGTCAGTCACATGGCAAATGAGATTTAACGTTGATAAGTGCAAAATTTTGCATATAGGTTCGCGTAACGGTAATTTTGCGTATAGTATGTCAGGGAAAGATTTAACAAGCGTAGAGCAGGAAAAAGATTTAGGAGTTATAGTCACTGGTGATTTAAAAGTAGCGAAACAAAGTACAGCAGCGGTCAATAAGGCGAACAAAGGTTTTATAGCTCGAAATTTTGAGTACAAATCGCGCGATATTATAGTTCCTCTTTATAAATCATTAGTTAGACCCCATTTGGAGTACGCGGTCCAATTTTGGAATCCGCATATGCGCAAAGATATAGACAAAATCGAAAGAGTTCAAAGACGAGCAACTAAGATGATTCCGTCGCTTAGGTCAAAGTCGTACGAGGATAGGCTTAAGGAGTTAAAATTGACAACACTCGAGACTAGGAGGCTAAGGGGTGATCTAATCCAGGTTTTCAAAATTATGAATGGGTTCGATAACGTTGATAGAGATAGCTTTTTCGAAATATCTCAATATAATAGGACTAGAAATAACGGGTGTAAGTTGACAAGTAGAAGGTTTGAGACAGCAGTTGCCAAAAACTTTTTTACGCATAGAATAGTAAATAGCTGGAATAGTTTGCCGGTAGAAGTAATTAGTAGCACGTCTATAAACATGTTTAAAAATCGATTAGACGCATATGTTCATAGATTGGGTATACTGTAGTTTAAGGTAGTAAAATTAAGGCTTTGTGGTGATAGATCCCACAGCTCAACACAAGTGTTGTGGGATATAGGGAGGCAGCATCTTGGGTTAGGGGATACTCTCTGTCCTTACACACCCCATTTAAAGAGATTCCTCTGCCGAGCGGTGCCCCCCATAGTACTGTGAGGTATTGAAAAACTCATGATCTTCACTTGCCCCACAAATACCTTGAAATGAGAAACCCAAAATGGGTGCACACACATTTCTACATTACTGTACAGTCTTTACAGCCACACCTACACTTTTCCTCCTAAGTATATATATTGTAATGTATATGGTGGTAAATTTTGACTTGGTCCGCAATCGATATGGACCGTGACTTATTTTTGGTTGGCAAGGTACTAGTATTGATGGATACCGTAATGAAATTGACTGGATTCTTTGGATCTGATATATTTGCATGTCGGTTATAAATAGATATAGAGTGTAACATATTTGTGGATAGTAGTCTATTATGACTTGATCCTCTGGATCGAGAGATTCTATCTTTAGTTTTAAATCGATAATTAATTAGTTTTAAATTGATAATTATTTAGTTTTGTAAAAATTTGCCGTTGCCAATGTACAGGCAGTTCTTACATAAATTTCTTATGTTCTTGTGATTCGGAACCCACGTAAAATTGAGGTCCCCGCCGCCACCACGGAGGACATACACAATACACAATTACGAACACAGTTAGGTAGACCAGCCATGAGTGGATCCTAGGGTCTTTGTTGGTCTGAAACATTACATTATAACATTATATATATATGCTGCAAACCGACAAGGAAAAAGAAAAACGATTCCAAGGCCTTTCGTGTATTCAGAACTACACCTCGTCAGGAAATGACGAGGTGTAGCTCTGAATATACGAAAGGCCTTGGAATCGTTTTTCTTTTTCTTGTGGGTTTGCAGCATTCATTCATTTCATATATATATATATATATATATATATATATATATATATATAGAGAGAGAGAGAGAGAGAGAGAGAGAGAGAGAGAGAGAGAGAGAGAGAGAGAGAGAGCGAGAGAGAGAGAGAGAGAGTCCCAAAACCATGTATACATTTTAAAAAAACTTATAACAGGCGAACCCACTAACGGATTCAGATGATTTTTATTTCTTTTTATAGGTAAAATATACAACATCGAAATAATAGATAGTTTAATTTGTTTTAAACACGTAAGTGTTCGAAATGTCGACCATTGACATCAATGCACCACTGCGCTCTTTGATTCACTGATTGGCAGACTTCAACAAAAATGTTTGTAGGGATATTTCTACACGCTTCTTCAACTGTGCTCTTTAGTTGTTCAAGTGATGTAGGTCTTCTACTGTATACTTCATTTTTCAAATGACCCCATAAAAAAAAGTTAAGTGGGTTCAAATCTGGTGAACGTGGTGGATACTCTATACTACCTCGTCGTCCGATCCACCGATAATGAAATGTTTCATCAAGGTAGTTCCTGACATCCTGATGGTAATGAGGAGGTGCTCCATCCAGTGGCGGACCTACATTTTTGGGACCCTGAAGCTTGAACTGTTATGGGGGCCCCTTCGCAACCAGCAACAATAGGGCAAATGCACAAGCGAGACGAGTGCAGCCTGAATTGAGAATTCAGATGTCTTTTTATGGTTCCGATTGGCTCTAGCCTAAGGGCTGAGCTATAGAACTATTAAGCCGTGCACCAACGAAGGATTCGAGGATCCAGCTGCCAAAATGTAGACTATGAATAGATTCTGGCGAGCTCAGCGAGCCCATACAGCTGGGGGTTCGGGCGCTGCAAACCCCCGAGAAAATTTTGAAATTTGACCAATTACAGGGGCATTTTGAGGCCATATGAAATGGGTATTAGAGCATATTCTAAGGTCAATATTAAGTACTTCAACCCATTGGCTTATGATTCTATCACTAAAATAGCCTTATTTTAATAACAAACACTTAAAAAAACTCCATCGATTTTGTTGAAAAATTCACTCATTAAAAAAAAAGTTGCTTCAGGGCCCCTCCTGAATTAGAGGCCCTGAAGCTTAAGCTTCATTAGTTTCATAGTAGATCCGCCACTGGCTCCATCTTGTTGAAAGTAAATGTCCTCATCTCCGTATAACTGTCGAATTGCAGGAAAACCTTTTCCCCGAAGCATGTTGAGGTAGCTATGACCGGTAACTGTACCATCGAAAAAGAATGGACCAACCAAACCTTTGGAAGAAAAACCACACCAGACAGTTATACCCGGTAAATTTACATGTCGTTCCACATAAATGAGTGGATTTTCTTGTGACCAGTATGTGCAATTATGACGATTAATTATACCATTCAACTTAAATGTAGCCTCATCAGACCACACAATTTTGTCCGCAAATTGGCCATCTTCTGTGTTTTTTACTCGAAACCATCCGCAAAACTGGATTCTGCGATCCGGATCATCCTCATTCAAGGCATGTAATAATCTCGGGATGTAAGATTTCCATTTAGCATTCTTCAGAATTCTGTGGACACTTGTCTTACTTTTCCCTGTTTCACGAGCACATTGTCTCACAGATTTTCTTGGTGATCGGTTGAATACCTGTAGCACTTCATCAGAAGTGTTAGCATCTGTTGATGTCTTTGGACGCCCAGTCGCTTGCTTGTACACATCATGCACAGTACCGTATACTTCAAATTTCTCACAGATACGTGAAATGGTAAGTCGAGTTGGAGGATTAGTTCCAAAATTGTCTCTCCGCTGTTGTTGAACCTTTGATATCTTCTCAACTTTAAAATACGACTTTAGTATCCATTTTCGTTGCTCAAATGATAAGCGCACACTTCCATTTTCCATGTTTAATGTAGGCAGGCAAGGCTATTACTAATTTCGATTTTGTATCTCCTTAGGCTAGGCAAGGCTGTTAACAATTTCGCTGTTGTATCTCCTTAGGCTATAGGCTATAAAAAGAAATAAAAATCATCTGAATCTGTTAGTGGGTTCGCCTGTTATAAGTTTTTTAAAAATGTATACATGGTTTTGGGGCACTCTAGGGCAGTGGTCGGGGAACAGGGGTAAATTACCCCAAATGGGGTAAATTTAAAAATTTTGGGGGTAATGCGTGCGGTATGAGAGACACCATATGCAACAATTTTAAGAGCAATTGGCTTGTTTTTGTTTACTTTGAAGTCTGGGGGTAATTTCATTTTACTCAAATAGATTTTTGGGTAATACCCAAAAAAGTTCCCCGACCCATGCTCTCGGGCAGGGGTCCCCAACCCTGTGCCCGCGAGCACCATGGCGCCCGCCGACCCTTTTGCGTGTGCCCACCACTGACTGACTACGATCGATGTTTTTATTTAAATTTTTAATAAAATGTTAAGTATGTTACATATTTTAAATATTTAGTTAGTAAATATTTAAAATATGTAACATACTTAACATTTTATTAAATTTTAGTAGTTAATTACAGAAACAGATGCTCATTTATTTGAAAATAATTATTTCTTTATAAATAAATTAAGTTATCGTTTTGATCATTTTTCTAAGATTCTTAGTTAGCCCATCCTTGTTTTTTTTTGTGTATTATGTTCATTTTTTACATAGGAATTAAATGGGTTTTTTTGGGTATTATGTTCATTATTTTACATAGGAATTAAATGTTTTTTTTGGTGTATTATGTTCATTATTTTACATAGGAATTAAATGTTTTTTTTGTGTATTATGTTCATTATTAAGTCCAACTATAAATTTGCCTTGAAAAAGTAAATGGTGCCCGCCGCACTGCCGGTAGTCTTGAATGTGCTCTTCGGCACAAAAAGGTTGGGGACCCCTGTTCTAGGGTGTCACTTATTTTTCAACTTTTAAGTTTCCGTGCTCTGACCCCATCAAAGTATGCCATATGATGTAAAAAAAACTGTGTACAAAGTTTTATTGACATATTTTAATATTTAGAGGTCGCTCAACGGCTTCGAAGTATTGGATACGAGATTCTCAGAAAGTGTGAATATAAACAATTTCCAAATGCATTTAAACAATTTATGTTCCTACATTAGCAGGAAGTGCACAAGACATTATCATAATATTAAGATGAAATATATTAACATCAGACAGTGGCGTAATTATTATGATAAATCATTATTTCCACTCAAGGTATGCTTTTGTCCCCATGTACAATGTTTGCGATGGTCTTCAACAACCTGGAGAAGAAACTGGAGTTGTTCTTCATCTTTGGTTAGGTATCCAGAAAAATCCTGGATGAGAGCAACTCCACGTCCAGCGAAGTTATTTGCTACAGTTAGAGTTTTCACAGTCTCTTTCGCAGTCTGGTAATGGGTATCCTATTCCCATTGCTCAGCAGTTTTCTCCAAGAATTCATCTGGGAGGTTGAGATTCGTGAACAATGATTGTGAACAATGATTTTGTGTTTTTTGTTACAAAGTTTTCCAAGCTTTTTTCTTTCACAGTATCCAGGTCAACAACCACACGCTTTGGAGGGTTCTCTTGTCCATCATGTCCATCAACACTAGTCATAGATATGACCATGCGATTTTTGATATCAGGACTAAAATAAAAGACTAAAATAACATACACTAATGCAAACACACCCTACCATTAAGGCGACTGAAATGATACTGGGGTGAGGCATAGAAAGGAAGCACATTTCAGTTTAGAAGTAACGACGTGTCATCAAAATTTTAATGGCATTGAGCGACCTCTAAATATTAATATTTTCTCATGAAACTTCATAATCAGCGTTTTTGCATGCAATGTCACATTTCTAGAGGGTCAGACCTAAACTTCTTGATGGTTCAATTCTTACCATACAAATAATACAAATAAGTGACACCCTAATATATATATATATATATATATATATATAATATATATATATACAGGGTGGGCTGTAAGTTTCCATACATAGGAAAAATTAAACGTTTGTTTTTATGTTTCAGATACCCTAAGAATATGCGTTTGACGTAAGATTTTGTTTACTGATGAAGCAAATTTTTACGTCAATGGAGAGGTTAATCGGCAAAACATACGTTATTGGAGTAATGCTAACCCTAACTGGCTGAGTCCGACGAAGATGCAAGGTGCCGGTAAAGTGATGGTGTGGGCCGGGATATGGGGTGACAGAATTATTGGACCAATTTTTGTCAGTGGAAATCTTAATGCCGAAAGGTATCTTAACATGTTGCAAGAAGAGATTTTCCCATCCCTGCTAAACGAGGAAGGTAACTTCCCAGTTTACTTCCAGCAAGATGGAGCTCCACCTCATTATGGTCTTCACGTGCGTCGGTATTTGGATCAGCAGCAGTTTCCGGATGCTTGGATTGGTCGGCGTGGTCCTGTGGAGTGGCCTCCCAGATCCCCAGATCTCACCCCCCTTGATTTCTATCTTTGGGGGCACTTGAAGGCCATGGTGTATCAGGAAAAGATACGAGACATAAATCATCTAAAGGAACGTATCACCAACGCCATTACAAGCATAACGTCAACTGTGCTAATGCGTGTTCATCAACAGTGGGGAACACGTATTGAAATGGGTTTTCAAAACAATGGCAACCATGTAGAGCATATTATATAAATAAAAATGGTTGTCCATAAAAAAATGTTTATTTTTCCTATGTATGGAAACTTACGGCCCACCCTGTGTATATATATATATTATATATATATATTAGTGGTGGACCGGATGTCAGTTTTTTAACATATGCGGATGCGGATATTTAGTTAATCTATCAATATAATATAGAATTATGAATATATGACATAATTTTTCAAATTTCGTGATATTACTGTTATGGCAGGCAATGCATAAGAATTAAAATTAATATTAATGTTTTCATTATGATAAAAATAATAACTTTTTCAAGAGTTTCAGCCACAGAAAATTCAATGAAACAAGTTTCATTCAATTTTCTTTGTTACCAAATATTTATATTTTGAAGTTTATATATTTGTTTGTTCATTAATAATTAATACTTTACATGAAATGTGCATGACTGGGCCTTATAAGCTACTTTATAAGCTAATTTAATTGTAAGTTGCATAATTTATTTGAGGTAATATCCGCATAACATCCACAGTCAGAAGTGCGGATGCGGATATCCGGTCCACCACTAATATATATATATATATATATATATATAAAATCTTGATGTTAATTTAGTGAGTAAAATTTCTAAATTTGTCGACAGTATTAAAATTGTGGGTAAAAGCAGTTAGTTTACTAGTTGGAGAGAATCTAATCTGCAGCGCGATCTTAATAATTTAGTAGTGGTCTAATAATTGGCAAATGAAATTTAACGTAGATAAATATAAAGTAACGCATATTAAAGTACTACGACAGGAAATTTAACTACACTATGGGAAATAGTGTGTTAAATGAAGCCTCTGAGGAAAAAGATTTAGGTGTCATTATTATTACCAAAGATTTAATGTTCTGAAAACAATGTTCAATCGTGAGCAGCGAAGCTAATAGAATACGTATTGGGTTTTATTTCTCGTAATTTTAAATCTAAATCTAAATATATTGTTTTGCCATTATATAAGTCGCTCGTTAGGCCATATTTAGAATATGCTGTATAGTTTTGGTCACCCTATATAAAGAGAGATATAAAAATGGCAGAAAGGATTCAGCGTCGCGCAACAAAATTTATTCTAACCTTACGTGGTAAACCGTACGAAGACAGACTCAAAGAGCCGAATTTGTATACGCTTGAAACTCGGCATTTAATAGGCGAATTAATTCAGGGGTTCGAAATTTTAAATCGTTTTCATAACGAAAATTATGAGAATTTCTTTAACATGGACGATAGGAACATTACGAGAAACAGTGGTTTTAAAATAAGGGATAAAAAATTTGAGACAAACTTTGCGAGGGACTTCTTCACCTACAAGATAGTCGAGAGGTGGAATAGCCTACCCGCAGGGGTCTTCGGGGAAGCTACTTAGAGTGGAACTCTAGTTTTAAATATTGTACATCAAAATTTCTGAAGAAAAAAAATTGTGCATACTATGCATTATTATTCCCCAGTTTCCTTGGGAATTCTCAACTTGTAGGTCCGACCAGTTGGATGTACCCTTTGGACCAGTACTCCTTTATCTAGGACGCAATATAAATTTCTACATGATAAATCTTCGGTACGGTGACTTTGGCAGGTTACGGAGAAATGATGCAACGGCGAAATGATAACTTCTTGTATGTAATAAATAAATAAAAAATTCCTTAAAAAAATGCATAGTGTAGATTAGATTAAGTAATTTAGTATTCCTGCTATCCTTTATTTTTCGCCGTAACTGAGTACACGAGATAAGTGTACGCATTGTGTGAATGAACAACTCTGAAGCTATTCTCTTTATTATACTTTTTCCTATTTTCCTATTAATTTTCTTTCACCGCTATTTTCTGATTTTCTGTCAGCAGTAGCTACTGACGGAGGAAGGACAAAGCCTTGTCTGTTCTACACTTTACTATTATCAATTATTACTATTCCTGCGTGAAAACTTTGCACGTCTATAAGTGTAAGCAGGGTATAAGTTTTGTGTTTTTCATTTCAATTTCTAACTTTTCTACTTCTTTCTTAGGCTGGTCTAGAGTGGATCTTAGGGTCTTTGTTAGTCTCTCTCTCTCTCTCTCTCTCTCTCTCTCTCTGTTTAATTAAAAGAAAAGCAGTAGACGTGAGATGACGGAACTTTATTCGAAAACTTTTATGGCGGAACAGAGATGAGGTCATCCAAGGCGGAAAACTTGCCTCCATTTTGTTTTTAAGTTTTTGCGACTTCATTAAATTTAATTTAATGTTAAACTTATTAGTGATACTTCCTTCAAATACTCGCTTCTTCATCTCGTTTCTGAACTGATGATGGAGACGAATTCGGCGAAAAGTTCTGGTCTCTTTTATTGAATTCTTGGTACTTGTAGGTTATCTCCCCTCCACCGATTTTGACAGAATATTTTCGTTAAAACTAACGAAAATATCACGACTTAACCAATTATCAAGGGCGTACAGTTGATCTATTATATTAATTATAACATTGTTTGTTTCTGGAATAGTTTTTAGTATTTATTAATAGATCAACTGTACGCCCCCCTTAATAATTGGTTAGGTTAAGTCGTGATATTTTCGTTAGTTTTAACGAAAATATTCTGTCAAAATTGGTGGAGGGGGGGGGAGATAACCTACAAGTACCGAATTCTTTATTGCATCGTAATTTGATGAACAGTTCACAGTTTCGGAAAAAAGTTCATCTACATTTTTTTTTAAACAGCATCAAAAATTACTAATTGGGTTTTGTTCTTGAAATTTTGTTATTGTCATTAAAAAAAGGGCTAAAATATCCAAAGAAAATCATGTTATTACCAATTAATAATTTTTTATGCTTTTTCGAATTTTTTTTTTTTCTAGGCGAACGTTTGCCGAACGTAACCTCCTCCTCCGTAATGGTCATGCGATAGAGGGGACCTGCAACTTTACGTTTGACCCGAACCATCTACGGGTCGGTACATCATCTAAACGCGAAGAGCGATACCCCATTCAACTACTCAACAGACCCAATGTCGCTTAACCTCGCTGTTCTAACGGAAAATGGTGTTGCGCCGTGGGTACGAAGTATCACTAATAATTTTATATGTATACAGTACCTCTCTATTATATATATATTTTATACAGTACCTCTCTATTTTATATATATTTTATACAGTACCTCTCTATTTTATATATATTCTATACATTAACTCTATTTTTTATATATTCTATACGGTAACTCTCTATTTTATATATATTCTATACGGTAACTCTATTTTATATATATTCTATAGAGTAACTCTCTATTTTACATATAGTATATATATTCTATACAGTAACTATTTTATATATATATATTCTATACAGTAACTCTATTTTATATATATTCTATACACTGCGTTCGCACTTATTAAGCAGATTACATTTTCTCCAATATTTTCAAAAGCTTTTCCCCGATTTCAATGAAATTTGTAGCAAATAATCACTATATATAGCAGCATTGATGGTATTCATTTCGATCAAATATTTTGATAATTAAAATAATTATCTCATTTTATTGAAAAATATGTAAAATATTGTGTTCCGAATTATTAAGCAAGTATTCTATTTATGGATCTAAATGGTGAAAATGGGTAAGAAGGATTTAACATTAACTGAGAAAAGAAAAATAGTCAAGTTACTCGCTGAAAATATAAAATCTATTGAAATTGCGAAGCAGTTTGGCAGAACTTATCGAACTGTAAACAAGTTTGTAGCGGAGGGTACCAAACTGAGGCAGCGAAGTGATAAAGGAGCTATAAGAAAAGTGACAAGGCGGCAGATATCTGTAATTAAGCGCAAATTGCAAAACATCCATTGTCCTCAAGTAAAGATGTTTTTGAGCAGGCTGGCATACATAATGTACCAAGAACATCTCGATGTGGAATCCTCCAAACAATTGGCAAGACGTGTAAACCTACGATTCAGTCACCATTAACACCCAGGTACAAGAAGCAGCGTGTTGAATGGGCGCGTCAGTACGTGAAAACAGATTTTAATACTGTATTGTTCACCGATGAATGAAAAGCAACCCTTGAGGGACTTGATGTTTGGTCAAGAAGATGGATTGCTGAGAGCCAATTTCTACCATCGAGATTAAGACGCCAACAAAGTGGAGGTAGTCATGTTTTGGGCAGGATTGATAGGCCATGAAGTAGCTGTCCCATACAGAGTGCCTGATGGTGTAAAAATGAATGCTCAGTCTTACACAAAATTTCCAAAAGAAAACCTCATTCCATGGTAGAGATTGACCCTTAGCAATCCATCTTCTTGACCAACCATCAGATCCCTCAAGGGTTGCTCTTCATTCATCGGTTAACAATACAGTATTAAAATCTGTTTTCACGTACTGACGTGCCCATTCAACACGCTGCTTCTTGTACCTGGGTGTTAATGGTCACTGAATCGTAGGTTTACACGTCTTGCCAATTGTTTGGAGGATTCCACATCGAGATGTTCTTGGTACATTATGTATGCCAGCCTGCTCAAAAACCTCTTTACTTAAGGACAATGGATGCTTTGCAGTTTGCGCTTGATTACAGATATCTGCCGCCTTGTCACTTTTCTTATAGCTCCTTTATCACTTCGCTGCCTCAGTTTGGTACCCTCCGCTACAAACTTGTTTACAGTTCGATAAGCTCTGCCAAACTGCTTCGCAATTTCAATAGATTTTATATTTTCAGCGAGTAACTTGACTATTTTTTCTTTCTGTTAATGTTAAATCCTTCTTCTCACTCATTTTCACCATTTAGATCCGTAAATAGAATACTTGCTTAATAATTCGGAACACAATATTTTACATATTTTTCAATAAAATGAGATAATTATTTTAATTATCAAAATATTTTATCGAAATGAATACCATCAATGCTGCTATATACAAGGTGTACATAAAGTCAGGATCTATTTTTGTGAAGCACTTGGAAATTATATGGAATTCAATCATAAAATGATAAAGTGGTAACATTTATTAAATAATTAAGAGTAGGATTCGACGTGACGCCCATCAGTATCCCTGCACAGCTCAAATCGTTCCGCAGCATTTCTAAACACATTCTGGAGCATTTGCGGGGTTATGTTATCCGCAGCAGTTCGTATACGTGTACGTAAGTTTTCAAGACTCGTAATCTTCGTCTGATAGACGTGCGATTTGATAAAGCCCCATGCAAAGAAATCTAAAGGGGTTAAATCTGGTGATCTCGCTGACCAAGGTCTGTTGCTTCCGCGTCCGATCCAGCGATTTGGAAAACGTCCATTTAGATAATCCTGAACAATTTTGGCATAGTGACAAGGAGCACCATCATGTTGATAGACGACGGTACTAACAATCCTATCCTCAATCAGCTGAGGTTCAAGGAATTGCTGCAACATGTCCAGATAAATAAGCCCGTAACTGTAGCTTCAGCAAAGAAAAAAGGACCATAAACCTTAGATTTTGTTAAACCAATCCAGACATTAACTTTAGGTGAGTCTCTTTCCCAATTTTGGACGAAATCATTCGGTCTTTCATCTGTCCAAATTCGACAGTTATGGCGATTTACTTTTCCACACGTATGGAAAGTGGCTTCATCACTAAAGAGAATGTTGTCCATTAAATTATCACTCCAGATTTGTTCTACGAGATCAGCACACACAGCACTTCGTCGAGGGAAATCTTCCTCATGTAAATCATGTAAAACCTGCAAATGATAGCTTTTCTTCCGCAAATTAACTTTCAGAATTTTGTGCACAGATGACGTCGGGAGGCCGAGTCTGTGTGATGCAGCACGAACGGACGTACGTGGCTCCTCAGTGATAATTCCGCGTACTGCATTCACGGTAAGATCTGACATACACAGTCGTCCTGATCTTGCTTCATCATTTACACTGCAGAGCTGGGCACTTGCGGTTTTTTTTGCGGTACTGCGGTACTGCGGTACTACCGTGTTGGTCGGTACCGCGGAAAGTACCGCGGGAAATTTGAATGCGGTAGCGGTACTGCTGTACTTTCAGCGATCCTTTGCGGTACTGCGTTATGCGGTACCGGTTTGGTAGTGCGGTAGTAGTACCGCAGTACCGCAGTACCGCAAAAAAACGGGCAAAAAAACGCAAGTGCCCAGCTCTGATTTACAGATCCCGTTCGTTTAAATTTGTTCACCAATTTTCGTATTGTCTTGTCTATTGGCCCCGGCTTATGAAATCTCCTTCTAAACTTCTCTCTGATGTCATTGTATTTCTTTCCCTCGATTCGCCAAATTACTATTGCCACACGCTCTTCTGTATTCATTCTAAGGGCTTCTGAAAAGAAAAATAGAAAAAAAAAAATTATTTCACAAAAATAGATCCTGACTTTATGTACACCCTGTATAGTGATTATTTGCTACAAATTTCATTGAAATTGCGGAAAAACTTTTGAAAACATTGGAGAAAATGTAATCTGATTAATAAGTGCGAACGCAGTGTACAGTAACTCTCCATTTGATATATATTCTATACAGTAACTCTCTATTTTATATATATTCTATACAGTAACTCTATTTTATATATTCTATACAGTAACTATTTTTTATATATTCTATGCAGTACCTCTCTATTTTTTATATATTCTATACAGTACCTCTCTATTTTATATATTATACAGTACCTCTCTATTTTATATATATTCCATACAGTGCCTCTCTATTCTATATATATTCTATACAGTGCCTCTCTATTTTATATATATTCTATACAGTATGGAGTCATATATTGTAAAATGTAAAGAGGAACATTTCGTTAAACTGGTCTGAAGAAACAAAATTTCAAACCACCCCCTACCTGTCCATTTGCATCTCTTAATTAGATATATCTATCTATTTATCTAGCTATCTATCTATCTATCTATCTAGCTCTCTATCTTTCTGTATTAACTATAGTAACTACAGTAACTACAACTACACGTAGAAGGTGTCATGATGTTTCTTCAAATAAGGTTGAAAGGATGAAGAACTTTTCGCGGTTTCATGCGGTCGACAGGATGTTTTGAGGAGGTTAGATTAAGTTAGGTTAGGTTAGTACGGGTTCGTTAAGGTTATACACTTGGTTACGTTAGGATAGGTTAAGTAAAGTTATTATAGGGTGTCGATAAAATTTCCCGTCGACGAGATGTGAATAGGTGGGATTTAGACGGCATTAAGGAATTGATCTCTGAAGACTCCGGTTTCGTTCTTTTAACGAGCAACTCTTTGCAATGAAACAAAATGGTGCACAATTACACTGACGGAGTAAATGATAGCAATTCTGGTGGTTATAAAGTGAAAAGAATGTTTGATCCGCTCTCTTCATTGGAAAGTATTGTTTAAGATTGAACGTCGGGTTGGTGACAGGGACCAAGCATGGGAGGTAAAAAGGGGAAAGTTTACTGGGTCCCGGCAAGCACCAATTAAGAAAACATTTTAAACCTTTTTTGTAGCTTTTTGTCAATGATGTGTCTAATAATTCTGGTCTAATCTGGGTGTAATGCAGTTATTTCAATAAAAATATGCATGAATGGCTTGTCTGAAACCAAGAGTCAGGGGTTAGAAGCAATGGGACCCGACATGTGATTGTGTACCGGGCCTGAGAAAGTGATGCTTGGGCCCTGGTTGGTGATACTTAAATAATGCAAAAAGAGAAGAATAGAAACGAGAAAGAAGGAGGAGGATGGAAAAGTGAAGAAATGGAACGAAAGCGGAAAAGGACGGGAAAGATACTTGCAGGTTTAATCAGGCGTGCTCAGTTGTGAGAGCAAGTTCTCCTCCACGTAGATTTGGAGATCCGAATCTCGGGACCTACTGAACACTACAAGGTCAGCAGACCGACGAAACATCGACGCCATCTCGCAGGACGAGAGAGAGAGAGAGAGAGAGAGAGAGAGAGAGAGAGAGAGAGAGGAGAGAGAGAGAGAGAGAGAGAGAGTTACAAGGAAAAGAAGTACCTCAAAAGGCCTTGCGGCCCATACCGAGGAGGTACCAATGGCAACAGGTGCCAGGGAAAATTTTGTACACACTCAAATCGTGTGCAAGATTTGGTCTAACCTTTTCTTGAACTGATCCACAGAGGAACTGTTTACAACTTCTGAAGGTAACCTGTTCCACGTGTCACAGATCTTATACGTAAAGTAATTCCCACACACACTAGACCTAAACCGTTTCAAATCCAACTTCCAACCATTGTTGCGAGTTGGGTTATCATTTAAACTAAACATACTTCTAACATCGACATCGTTGAACCCGCGTAAGTGCTTGAAAACCTCGATCAGTTGTCCGCGCAGCCTCCGAGTTTCCAGCGAAAACAAGTTCAGGGCGCGTAACCGTCGATTGTAGCCCATATGCCTAACGGAAGGGATTAACTTTGTGGCCCTCGCCTGCACTCGCTCCAGCCTCTCAATATCCTTCCTGAGGGTGGGCGACCAGAACTGCACAGCATTTTCCAGGTGCAGCCGAACAAGGGAATTGTACAGAGAGAGCACAATCTCCTTGTTCCAAAACTGAAATTGCCTCCTGATATAACCCAATAGTTTCTGGGCTTTCTTTTCCACCTCTACGCACTGTTTTGTAAATTTAAGGTCGCTGCTAATTAGCACACCCAAGTCCTTTTCTAAATCAGTCACCTCGATATGACTCCCCAACATCGAGTAGTCCGACTTGGGATTGGCGTAGCCAATGTGCATCACTTTGCATTTACCCAAGTTAAACGGCATATGCCATTTTTCGGACCACTCTCCTATCCTACCTAGGTCCGCACGCAGTTCCTCGATCGCTTCGGGCGTCCCAACATTGGCCCCAAGCTTGGTGTCATCAGCGAATTTGGCGATCCGACTGACGATGCCACCGTCGATATCATTTATGTAAATGATAAACAACAGTGGCCCCAAAACGGAACCCTGAGGAACCCCACTAGTGACCGAGGCCCAACCCGAACTAGCCCCTTTAATTACAACCCTCTGCCGCCTATTCCTCAGCCAGTTTTCAAACCACCTACCTATTTCTCCACCGATACCCAGCGCGCGCACTTTCGCCATTAGCCGGCGGTGAGGTACCTTATCAAAGGCTTTCTGAAAGTCGAGATAAAGTATATCAATCGCCCTACTCTTATCATACTCACTCAACATGACGTGGAAAAACTCGAGCAAGTTTGTGAGACACGACCTATGCCTTCTAAACCCATGTTGGGAGTCCACAAGCAGCTTGTAGGAATCCAAATGGTCAACGATCCTATCCGCTATTATTCCCTCTAATAATTTACCTACAACTGAAGTGAGACTAATGGGACGATAGTTCCCTGGACTTTCGTGATCCCCTTTCTTAAAGATAGGGGTCACGTTGGCTTCCCTGCAGTCACCAAGCACCTGGCCCGTCTCCAACGATTTGTTGAAGACTGTAGCCAGGTGGGGAGCCACCTGGTCGCGCACTTCTCGCAACACTCTGGGGAGAAACTGGTCTGGCCAAGGAGCCTTAAACGCGCTCAGTTTGTCTATTGTATCGACAACGACTGTCGCGGTACATCGAACACTATCCAGGCCAGCACCTTCGTGCCTCACGCCTGGCTCGGGGATGACGCGGGTATCCTCCCTGGTGAACACTCCCGCAAAGTACTCATTAAGCACATTAGCGATGTCCGCGTCGGAGGTTCGCAGAACGCGGCTTCGGTTCTTTAACGGACCTATCATGCTTCTAATGGGCTTTCTACTATTAACATAACTGAAGAACTCCTTAGGGTTCCCCTTGCAGAGGCTTGCCACCCGTAGTTCTTCGTTACGTTTCGCTAGCCTAACCTTCGCCTTCACTTCCCTACACAGGCGGACATA
This sequence comes from Bathynomus jamesi, assembly GCA_023014485.1. Classification (NCBI taxonomy): domain Eukaryota; kingdom Metazoa; phylum Arthropoda; class Malacostraca; order Isopoda; family Cirolanidae; genus Bathynomus; species Bathynomus jamesi. The sequence continues at coordinate 310,051 of JAJOZX010001327.1, forward strand.
CGCTTCAGTGTTCTCGTGGGAACGATTGGCCTTCGCCCTCCTATACGCTACTTTCCCATTTCGGATAGCCGAAGCGATGTCACGATTGAACCACTTACGCTGCGTTGAAGCAGGGGTGATCGGTTTTGAGGGTATGGCAGCAGACTGCAGCACCATAAACTCGTCCCGGAATGCACTCCACACTCCCTCAACATCCCCGCCGACCTCTAACCCCATCTCTCCAACGCTATCCCTGAGGCTAACAAAGTTCGCCCGCCGGAGATCGAGCTTACTGCCTCTCGAGTTACTACGCTTCACCCGAGGGACGCACACACGGAACCTAATAAGACCGTGATCACTCCCGCCCAACGATTCGTCAACGGTGAGGCCAGTGACGAGGTTGTCTTCGGTCGTGAATACTAAGTCTAGAACGCTTTCACCTCGTGAAGGCTCATTGACCCACTGAGTGAGGAAGTTCTCATCAGCAAAGTCAACTAGCCTCCTCCCTTCAGCATCAGCAGTCCTGTTTTCCCACTTTATGCCGCGACAGTTGAAGTCTCCTAAAACTACACACACCCTATCCAATGTTCCCTCTAATTTTTTTTAGTCCGTGTGCGCAAGAAATTTTCGTTGTGCATACATTTAGATTTATGGTGAAAAATTTTGCAAACTTTTCTGAGCGCTATTATTTTCAAAATTAAATATATATAAATATTAAATACTTAATAAATATTATTTCCATAAGGTGATAGCTTGATCATTACGGTACTATTAAATGGATATTAAAAAACTGTTTACAATATCATATATTCTTAAAAAAGAAAACATTTTATCCATTCTAAAAATATGAATAAAATAAAAAATAGTAAAATAAAATTCAACAAAATAAAGAAATAAAATAAAAATAACATTAATTGAAAATGACTATTTAGTTATCATTTCTCAAAACAATTTTTAGCATTTAGCAATTTAAAATAGACTATCAAGATTAATACACGATTTTATCCATTCACAAAATAGGAATAAAATAAAAAAATAATAAAATTCAATAAAATAAAATATAATCAAAATAACATTCAATGAAAGTGCCTTTCATTTAAGTATCATTTAAGTATCCGTCATCATTCAGGTAAATTTTAATTCGCATGAGCATGTATGTCCAAATGATTTTCTTTCAAGCGGTTTCTTAATTTGTTCTTTATAGAATTCATTAAACTGAAATTTTTTAAATTACTTCATTTACTGTCGTGACTCATGATACGCTTGAGCCTGTGCGCATTTTATTTTGCTGTGTGCGCTGGTTTCACAACGCGTGTGCGCGCGCACACGCGCACACCTTAGAGGGAACATTGACCCTATCCCCTAGCAGGCTATTGAGTTCGGTGTACAGGGCTGTATCCTCCTCGAGGAGGAGATGCGGAGGTCTGTACACCAAGATTAACCTATAGCTCGTCCCTCCCACATTCAGATCGACGCCAAGCAGCTCCCGTTCCGACCGGAACTGGCAGTCAACCGGACTCAACGTGTCTCTGACGTATATTAGTACCCCACCCCCCTCCCCACGGGTGCGGTCTTTGCGAAACATTCTATACCCGGGAATTTCGAACTCCCCAACGTAGTCCCTACGATCAGTATGAATCGAGGACTCGGTGATAGCAACGATATCCTGGTATTCTGATGCTAAGAACGCCCGTCGCTCGCAAAACTCGTTCCTAATTGACATAGCATTAAAAAGCATTGCACGGAGGGAGCCTCCCTCATACTGACCGCCCCCTAGCACGACCCGTTTCCCGAACAGCCAGGGCTGTCGGGAGTTGAAGAGCCCCTCACTAACGAGGGGACAACTTCCGCAGGAGCCTGAGCCCCCTCCAACGTGGAAGGAGAGTCACCCACCTGTACCTGGACGCACCCTTCAGTTGAAGGTACGTCAGCCACCGGCTCATCATCATCCCTCCCCGGTGGGGGCGCATCATCTCTCCCCGGACTCGACCTCACCATACGGTATAGGTGCCGGACAAGCAGCGTGCCTAGCACACCTTTACCCCTGACATTGAGGTGGACACCATCCCTCTGATACAGGTCCCACCTACCCGAAAACGCGTCGAACGGGTCAACAAACCTCACGCCCAGTGGGACGCACAAGTCTTGCACCCTCTCGTTGATGGCAATGACCTTACTGAGCGCGTGGTCACTGGCATTCATCCGCGAGAGAGAGAGAGAGAGAGTTACAAGGAAAAGAAGTACCTAAAAAGGCCTTGCGGCCCATACCGAGGAGGTACCAATGGCAACAGTGCCAGGGAAAATTTTCTACACACTCAAATAGTGTGCAAGATTTGGTCTAACCTTTCTTGAAATGATCCACAGAGGAACTGTTCACAACTTCTGAAGGTAACCTGTTCCACGTGTCACAGATCTTAAACGTAAAGTAAGTCCCACACACACTAGTCCTAAACCGTTTCAAATCCAACTTCCAACCATTGTTGCGAGTTGGGTTATCATTTAAACTAAACATGCTTCTAAAATCGACATCGTTGAACCCGCGTAAGTGCTTGAAAACCTCGATCAGTTGACCGCGCAGCCTCCGAGTTTCCAGTGAAAACAAGTTCAGGGCGCGTAACCGTCGATTGTAGCCCATATGCCTAACGGAAGGGATTAACTTTGTAGCCCTCGCCTGCACTCGCTCCAACCTCTCAATATCTTTCCTGAGGGTGGGCGACCAGAACTGCACAGCATACTCCAGGTGCGGCCGAACCAGGGAATTGTACAGAGAGAGCACAATCTCCTTGTTCCGAAACTGAAATTGCCTCCTGATATAACCCAACAGCTTCTGGGCTTTCTTTTCCACCTTTACGCACTGTTTGGTAAATTGAAGGTCGCTGCTGATTAGCACACCCAAGTCCTTTTCCAAATCAGTCGCCTCGATATTGCTCCCCAACATCGAGTATTCCGACTTGGGATTGGCGTAGCCAATGTGCATCATTTTGCATTTACCCAAGTTAAACGGCATTTGCCATTTTTCGGACCACTCTCCTATCCTACCTAGGTCCGCACGCAGTTCCTCGATCGCTTCGGGCGTCCCAACATTGGCCCCAAGCTTGTTGTCATCAGCGAATTTGGCGATCCGACTGACGATGCCACCGTCGATAACATTTATGTAAATGATAAACAACAGTGGCCCCAAAACGGAACCCTGAGGAACCCCACTAGTGACCGAGGCCCAACCCGAACTAACCCCTTCAATTACAACCCTCTGCTGCCTTTTCTTCAGCCATTTTTCAATCCACCTACCTATTTCCCCATCGATACCCAGCGCGCGCACTTTCGCTATTAGCCTGCGGTGAGGTACCTTATCAAAGGCTTTCTGAAAGTCGAGATAAAGTATATCACTCGCCCTACTCTTATCATACTCACTCAACATGACGTTGAAGAACTCGAGCAAGTTGGTGAGACACGACCTATGCCGTCTAAATCCATGTTGGGAGTCCCCAAGCAGCTTGTAGGAATGCAAATGGGGAACGATCCTATCCGCTATTATCCCCTCTAATAATTTACCTACAACTGAAGTGAGACTAATGGGACGATAGTTCCCTGAACTTTCGTGATCCCCTTTCTTAAAGATAGGGGTCACGTTGGCTTCCCTCCAGTCACCAGGCACCTGGCCCGTCCAACGATTTGTTGAAGACTGTAGCCAGGTGGGGAGCCACCTGGTCGCGCATCTCCCGCAACACTCTGGGGAGAAACTGGTCTGGCCCAGGAGCCTTAAACGCGCTCAGTTTGTCTATTCTATCGGCAACGACTGTCGCGGTACATCGAACACTATCCAGGCCAGCACCTTCGTGCCTGACGCCTTGCTCGGGGATGTCGCGGGTGTCCTCCCTGGTGAACACTCCCGCAAAGTACTCATTAAGCACATGGGCTTTCTACTATTAACATAACTGAAGAACTCCTTAGGGTTCCCTTTGCAGAGGCTTGCCACCCGTAGTTCTTCGTTACGTTTCGCTAGCCTAACCTTCGCCTTCACTTCCTTACACGGGCGGACATACGCTTCAGTGTTCTCCTGGGAACGATTGGCCTTTGCCCTCCTATACGCTACTTTCCTATTTCGGATAGCTGAAGCGATGTCACGATTGAACCACTTAGGCTGAGTTGAAGCAGGGGTGACCGGTTTTGAGGGTATGGCAGCAGACTGCAGCACCATAAACTCTTCACGGAATGCACTCTACACTCCCTCAACATCGCCGCCGACCTCTAACCCCATCTCACCTACGCTATCCCGGAGGCTAACAAAGTCCGCTTCACCCGAGGGACGCACGCACGGAACCTAATCAGACCGTGATCACCCCCGCCCAACGATTCGTCAACGGTGAGGCCAGTGACGAGGTTGTCTTCGGTCGTGAATACTAAGTCTAGAACGCTTTCGCCTCGTGTAGGCTCATTGACCCACTGAGTGAGGAAGTTCTCGTCAGCAAAGTCAACTAGCCTCCTCCCTTCAGCATCAGCAGTCCTGTCTTCCCACTTTATGCTGCGACAGTTGAAGTCTCCTAAAATTACACACACCCTATCCCCTAGCAGGCTACTGAGTTCGGTGTACAGGGCTGTATCCTCCTCGAGGAGGAGATGCGGAGGTCTGTACAGCAAGATTAACCTATAGTTCGTCCCTCCCACGTTCAGGTCGACGCCAAGCAGCTCCCGTTCCGACCGGAACTGGCAGTCAACCGGACTGAACGTGTCCCTCACGTATATTAGTACCCACCCCCTCCCCACGGGTGCGGTCTTTGCGAAACATTCTATACCCTGGAATTTCGAACTTCCCAACGTAGTCCCTACGATCAGTATGAATCCAGGACTCGGTGATAGCAACGATATCCTGGTATTCTGATGCTAAGAGCGCCCGTAGCTCGCAAAACTTATTCCTAATCGACCTAGCATTAAAAAGCATTGCACGGATGGAGCCTTCCCTATTCTGACCGACCCCTAGCACGACCCGTTTTTCGAACAGCCAGGGCTGTCGGGAGTTGAAGAGCCTCTCACTAACGAGAGAGAGAGAGAGAGAGAGAGAGAGAGAGAGAGAGAGAGAGAGAGAGAGAGAGAGAGAGAGAGAGCAAGGAGTTACAAGGACAAGAGGAAGCCTCAAAAACCTTCCGGTCCACTCTGGGAGGTTCCTGTTATTGAACAAGTTTATTTTTCTTTCAACTATCCTAGCAATAGTAGAAAACTGGATAGAAAAGTAGAAGGCTCTCTCCCTACCCTCCGCTCCCTCCCTGCCAGAGGCAGGTACGGAAAAGGGTTGAAGAAAATACCTTGACCCTGGAAAAGTAGCCAAGGAAATTTTACAGGAAAGTGGAGAATATATAAATAGCTTTATATTTAGCATGCTCACAGAGACACCGTGCAAGCGAACTCCTGCAGAGTTATGTTATGTTTTAGTCTTAAACTATGAGAGTACTCAGTACTTTGTCTAGCCTCTTTTTAAACACATTTACACTTTGACTGGAAACAACCTCTGAGGGAAGTTGGTTCCAGATATTAACTATTTTATAGGAAAAGAAATTCCCGCAGACAGAGGTCCTAAATGCCTTTAGTTCCAGTTTAAACCCATTATTTCTTGTCGGATTGGCATTAAGTGAGAATAAGTTTCTGTAATCTACCCTGTCTATTCCATTGAACATCTTGAAGACTTGAATAAGCTGACCCCGCAACCTCCTCGTCTCTAAGGTAAACAGATTTAGGCGCTCCAATCTCCGTTGGTAGCTTAGCATTCTCATTGAAGGGATCAATTTTGTAGCCCTTGCTTGTACTCTTTCTAACCTTTCTCCATTCCTGAGGGATGGAGACCAAAACTGCGCACAGTATTCCAGTTGAGATCTGACTAGTGAATTATAAAGAGACATTACAGTCTCCTTGTTCCGAAACTGGAACTGTCTTTTAATATAACTTAATATTTTTAAGGCCCTCTTTTTGGAACAGTGACCTCTTTTGTCTCTCGAACCTGCTTCTCTTTCCTCTTTGTTGTATTTTTGGGACATGTCTTCTCCTCTAAGGTCATTAGCATCTCTTCCGTTGTCTTGGCCTTGAAGATGGTTTTCCAATCTATTACTTCCATGCTGGATGCAACATCTTCCCAGTTTATAGCTTTCGAGTGAAAATTAAAAATTTCGAATTTGCTTCTTTCTATTGTTCGTGTTCTTTCCTTTCCTGTTGCTTTTATATTGGTTGTTATTTCAATAATGTTGTGATCCGATATTATAGTCGGGGATATTTCTACGTTATCAATTAGGTTGCTGTTGTTTATGAATACCAAATCTAGGCAGTTGTTTTTTCTTGTATTTTCTGTTATTTAACATATATATTCATCAGCTAGGACTAGTAGCATTTTTACCTGCTCTTGGTCTTCCTGTGTGCCCCCTTGTCCTGGTGTATACATATATTTTTCCTATCCTTTTATATGTACAGAGTGTACATAAAGTCAGGATCTATTTTTGTGAAATAATTATTTTTTTCTATTTTTCTTTTCAGAAGCCCTTAGAATGAATACAGAAGAGCGTGTGGCAATAGTAATTTGGCGAATCGAGGGAAAGAAATACAATGACATCAGAGAGAAGTTTAGAAGGAGATTTCATAAGCCGGGGCCAATAGACAAGCATACGAAAATTGGTGAACAAATTTAAACGGACGGGATCTGTAAATGATGAAGCAAGATCAGGACGACTGTGTATGTCAGATCTTACCGTGAATGCAGTACGTGGAATTATCACTGAGGAGCCACGTACGTCTGTTCGTTCGTGCTGCATCACACAGACTCGGCCTCCCGACGTCATCTGTGCACAAAATTCTGAAAGTTAATTTGCAGAAGAAAAGCTATCATTTGCAGGTTTTACATGATTTACATGAGGAAGATTTCCCTCGACGAAGTGCTGTGTGTGCTGATCTCGTAGAACAAATCTGGAGTGATAATTTAATGGACAACATTCTCTTTAGTGATGAAGCCACTTTCCATACGTGTGGAAAAGTAAATCTCCATAACTGTCGAATTTGGGCAGATGAAAGACCGAATGATTTCGTCCAAAATTGGGAAAGAGACTCACCTAAAGTTAATGTCTGGATGGGTTTAACAAAACCTAAGGTTTATGGTCCTTTTTTCTTTGCTGAAGCTACAGTTACAGGGCTTATTTATCTGGACATGTTACAGCAATTCCTTGAACCTCAGCTGATTGGGGATAGGATTGTTAGTACCGTCGTCTATCAACATGATGGTGCTCCTTGTCACTATGCCAAAATTGTTCAGGATTATCTAAATGGACGTTTTCCAAATCGCTGGATCGGACGCGGAAGCAACAAAAGACCTTGGCCAGCGAGATCACCAGATTTAACCCCTTTAGATTTCTTTGCATGGGGCTTTATCAAATCGCACGTCTATCAGACGAAGATTACGAGTCTTGAAAACTTACGTACACGTATACGAACTGCTGCAGATAACATAACCCCGCAAATGCTCCAGAATGTGTTTAGAAATGCTGCGGAACGATTTGAGCTGTGCAGGGATACTGATGGGCGTCACGTCGAATCCTACTCTTAATTATTTAATAAATGTTACCACTTTATCATTTTATGATTGAATTCCATATAATTTCCAAGTGCTTCACAAAAATAGATCCTGACTTTATGTACACCCTGTATTTCATGAATGAAAAATTAAAATCACCACAGAGATTGGAGAATGTTGATCTTTTACCCAGTTTCTATCTCTCTAATGGAATCTGAGAATTTTGAAGTCGGCGTGTTCGGGGGGGTCTGTACATTACAATTAGTACCATATTTAATTTTTTAACTTTTGCTGCTACACATTCTACGGAGCTGTTTGAAGTATTTATAGTCATTTCTGCCATATGCCTTTCGCGTGTGTAAATAGCACATCCTCCTTTACGTCTCACTGTTCTGTCGGCTCGGAGGATGTTATAGTTGTCAATTTGTATTTCTTTTTTGTCAATACAGAACTCACAATTTTCACAGTTCGCCTGGCAGTCCGTTAGATGAGTTTCCGTGAGGCATGCAAAATGTGCTCAGGTTTCTTGCACGAATCCTTTCAGGTATAAAACTTTGTCCGGGGAATAGTTTGATTTAAGGCCTTGAATGTTGGGTAGGATTATTTTTATTTTTTCTCTATCGTTTTCGCATACAGGTGGTTCCGATTCGTTTTCCAATGGGGGTGCCGGTTTCGTTGCCTTGTGGCCCTCCGAGAATTTACCTCTTTTTATCTTTGTCGGTACCTGTTGTCCCGATAGCGCATGAAGTGTCTTTGTGCGTGCCTTCTGTCCGGCTCTCGGTTTCCTATATTTGTCAGCTGATTTTGTAATTGCTGGATAGTATTTAGCAGCTGAATTGTGTTGGCTGCGTCTAAAAAAAGTGGCACTCTTCTTTGATGTTCGTTTTTCCTGTTCACTCGTTGCGTTCCTTTGAGAGTGGTGGTAACGGCATTTTTTTCCGTATTTGCACTCCCATATGTTGCAGACCGTAAGATGGAACTTGCATTTCTTATTAAATTTGCAGTATCCACTTGTGTAATGCGTGTTGCATAATGTGGGATGTGCATACGTATATGCATTGCCCATCCCGATTATATATTATATATATATATATATATATATATATATATATATATATATATATATATACAGTAAAATCACAAAATAACACGTGATCTTATTAATAAGCAAACAACCACAGGGAAAAAGGAAAAAAGAAATGAATTCCGAGCGCTTTCGTGATATATTCACATTTCCTATTTCTTTCTTGTCCTTGAAAATGTGAATATATCACGAAAGCGCTCGGAATTCGTGTTGTTTTTCCTTTTTCCCTCTGGTTGTTTGCTTATATATATATATATATATATATATATATATATATATATATATATATATATATATATATATATATGTGTTGTGTGTGTGTGTGTGTGTATATATATAATATTATATTATATTATTGTAGGACCGCTGCTCAATAAACAAAATCGTCAATCGAATCGTCAAAAGCTGTGTCCCCAGTAAATATTTTTAACCCCAAAACGGTACACTACCCCTAGAAATGTTTTAGTTTTTAGGCTTTATACTTAACTTCGGCTTAATCTCCGAACACAGACCGTTTTAAATAAACTATTTAATGATAAGTCTATTAATTTCTTTAAAATATATTGAAACGTTTACATACAAAATACATTCAAATAAAATACATAATACCTAAGCCTAAACGTAACACCTGATAAATTTTATTCACAAAATTGATGCGAAATGGGGCAAAAGAAAAAGGAAAACAAAAAGTATTCTAGTCTGAAGCTTCGATATCCTGGAATCGTTGCCTCAGAAATGAGGTAACGATCACTTCCGTGCTTAATTCTGTACTAAAGTTCGCAATTCTCTCATTTTAAATTACAAAATGCTGATAAAGCATTTGCCAATACAAATAAAGTACACGTACTCACAAATATAAATATTACAGGAACACACACAACCTCTCAATGTGGATCAACCTCTTCTGTATCCACAGTTCACCCAAAAACAACAATATATACAGGGCGTCCCAAAAAAATGTATACACACTTTAACAGCTGATAGCTCAATTGATGTTCTTTCTTTCCAAGTTAAACCCATTAGAATTAATAATGGCAGTCAGACTAAGCTTTGAACAAAGGAAATTCATTCTAAAATGCTACTGGAAGTGTGAAAACGCAGTTGAAGGGCAAAGACAGTTTAGGAGGGAGTTTCAAACAGATCCACCAACCCGACTTACCATCACTCGAATTAGAGATAAGTTTGAAGCCGATGGAACTGTTCAGAATGTCCACAAGAAGCGTTCCGGAAGACACGGACATCGACAAGCCCCACAAAGCAAGAAAGAGTACTGGAAACGTATCACCAAAGTCCAAGAAAATCTGTGCGGCAAGCGAGTCGTGAGGTAGGAATTTCAGAATCGTCTGTCCAACGCATTTTGAAGCGCTGTCAATGGAAAAGTTACATTCCAAGATTAGTCCATGCTATTAATGAAGATGATCCGGACCGAAGGGTGGAGTATTGCGAGTGGTACTTGGCACGATGTGGATGTGGATTGGACGAAGGGGTTTCGTAGAATACCCTCCGCGTTCACCAGACCTCACACCACTAGACTTTTTTTTATGGGGATACTTAAAAGACAAAGTCTACGCTATAAAACCTGCAACGGTCGCTGAATTGAGAGCAGCCATTGAACGAGAATGCACACAAATACCAAACGAAATGTTTCGTGATGTTGCGATTCCATTGCTTCGCGTTATCAGCAGTGCCTGGACCAGAACGGACGTCAGTTTGAAAACAGGCGTTGACAAAACAATTAAATAATGTCTGTAGATTCTATTACATTTGAAAATGAAATGTATTTAATAAACACTGCCTTTATAAGTATTTAAAGTGTGTATACATTTTTTTGGGACGCCCTGTATATATATATATATATATATATATATACACATTCAACTGCAAAGAACACGCAGTATAAATAACGTAAAGAAACGACGCTTGTATAGGAGATATTCCGCGCAAGACGAGAGAGAGAGAACGGAACAAATGAAAAATGAGGTAACCACCTGGGAATCGAACCCGGATCTTCCGATTGCCGGTCAGACGCGATACCATTACACCATGGACCTCACTCTTCCAAATGCCGTAATTCTTCTACATACTCGCAGAAACCAATGCCCCAAGGGGGCACCTCCCGCATGCCGTAACATTATATACATTCAACTGCAAAGAACACGCAGTATAAATAACGTAAAGAAACGACGCTTGTATAGGAGATATTCCGCGCAAGACGAGAGAGAGAGAACGGAACAAATGAAAAAATGAGGTAACCACCTGGGAATCGAACCCGGGATCTTCCGATTGCGGTCAGACGCGATACCATTACACCATGGACCTCACTCTTCCAAATGCCGTAATTCTTCTACATACTCGCAGAAACGGCATGCGGGAGGTGCCCCCTTGGGGCATTGGTTTCTGCGAGTATGTAGAAGAATTACGGCATTTGGAAGAGTGAGGTCCATGGTGTAATGGTATCGCGTCTGACCGGCAATCGGAAGATCCCGGGTTCGATTCCCAGGTGGTTACCTCATTTTTCATTTGTTCCGTTCTCTCTCTCGTTTGCGCGGAATATCTCCTATACAAGCGTCGTTTCTTTACGTTATTATACTGCGTGTTCTTTGCAGTTGAATGTATATAATGTTACGGCATGCGGGAGGTGCCCCCTTGGGGCATTGGTTTCTGCGAGTATGTAGAAGAATTACGGCATTTGGAAGAGTTAGGTCCATGGTGTAATGGTATCGCGTCTGACCGGCAATCGGAAGATCCCGGGTTCGATTCCCAGGTGGTTACCTCATTTTTTCCATTTGTTCCGTTCTCTCTCTCGTCTTGCGCGGAATATCTCCTATACAAGCGTCGTTTCTTTACGATATATATATATATATAATATAATATAAAGTGATTTGTTTTTTGAGAGGAGGGGCGACAAGCTTGACCTTCGCAAAATGAGGAATCATCGCCGGAACCGTTGTAAGGTAAGGTTATATATATATATATATATATATATATACAAGGTTTTTTTTTCCATAGGGCCAGGTTTTCAAACACTACTGGTAAAATGAGTTAAAAATGAAAAAAATTTAAAAATTAAAAACTACATATTAATGGTGACCAAGGATGTTACATGCATTTTTTAATAAACTTTAGCTGTTTACCTAATTCTATAATTATTATGTAGTCATTTAAATTAGCTTTTTCCAATATTCAATATGAAATATAATAAAAATCATTATAATAAATCATTATTAATATCTGTGCTGTCAATAATCAAATTTAGTACTGTACATTAAACATACATACAACAAATGAAACTGAAAAAAGTAATTCATGTTGTGACTGCCAGAGTTGGAATATTGGTAAAATTTCCATTTCTCATCGTAGACACAAAAACAATATATGTATTAAAAAAACATAAATGATATTGAATCGCTGGGCTAAGAGATGTGCATAAATTAGCTCGTCTTTTCCATGCACTGGACTGGAAAACTTGGCAAAATTTACATTTTGCGGGAAGCAAAAAACTAAGTTTGGAAATTTGTGGGAGAATGTTGTAAGTTCACAATAGATTTAAATGGGCTCTCACGGGAGAAAAAGGACTTTCACAGGGAAAAAATATGTTTTAGCGTGAAGTGGCTGCCAAGTTTTGCAGTCTGTCCTGTAAAGCTGTAACCTTCACCTCTGACAAAAACCTGAAAAAAAAAACCCTGTGTGTATATATATATATATATATATATATAAGTTTTTTTTTTAGGAATACGAAAGTTACGCACGAAATATCAATCATGGTGAACGCTATGCCCGAGTTAGGAGTCCTCTTAGTTAGGTGGTAGTACAAGACTGGTTAGCGATTTTCCACGCCATCAACTTCGGCCGGTCAGGAACCGCAGGCGTGGCTTTCGACTTTGTCAAAAAACGTGTGACTGCAAAACTACATATATACCATATGCATATAAAGTTTGAAAAGATTCGAGTGCACTCTCACTTTCAGTTCATACATAATATTTACCAGTGACGCTGGTGATCAGGGAGAGTAGGGAGGCCCAAAATTATCTATAATATATGCTATGTAAATAGAATAGATTACGAAGTGTTAGATGCCCTACTTTTTGCGTGACACGATCGTATAGAATTAATACTATCAATAAAATCCTATTTTATAGTTTATAGTGGTAAAAACGGAGGAGGCCCGGCCTCCTATGCATCCTCTGAAAAGCCGCCACTGATAATACGTGAAAATATGTCTCGTTTAACTTAGTTCGCTATAGTAAAATGAGTCCACCCGTACGTTAACTGAGTACCATAAACCATTTTAAAATAAGCGTTGATTTTTTAGTTGTTCTCGCGCATGCGTCGTTAGAGTTTTCCTTACTTAATTATAACGTCAACTTTAATTTAAATTTGTTAAATGTGAAATAAAGAGTTTAATCCGGTCAATAATACAGGGTGAGCAAAAAGTTCCTGCGCACCTTCCACTTCCAACACAGTGCAGGTACGGGTTCACTACACTTCTTGCAGGTGCATAGGGACTTTTCGCTCACCCTGTATTATAGAAATTTAGTGACAGAAGTTGAGGACGTTCGAAAAGTTTATAAGCTTCTCCGAACTTTACTTTTGATAAGTAGTGCAGGACTCGGCTCAGCTCATCATCTGTTGCAATTTACTAAAAATATATATATAAAAGTTGAACTGCTTTTAAATATATAAAGAGTTTGGACACACACACACACACACACACACACACATGTATTAATTAATGATACAATTGGACCAATTCGGATCACCATTTTTCAATCTTTTAAGTATATAGTGTGACTTTTGGCTGAAGTACTTGCTTACATTAATATGTAATATGAGTAACGCTCGACTAACACATTTCTGGTACAATATGTGACTTAACCCTCTACCGCCGAATAGGTCGAATACGTACCGTTTCAAATACACTCGTCTAGACTTAACCCTACAAAAACGTTCGATGTTAAGGGGTTAACTTTGTGAAATAAACATATTTGAATTCTAGACTGATCCCAGACTCTCAGATTATATATATATATATATAATATATATATTATATATATAAGGTGTAACAAAACTCCGTTCTCATAGGGAAATAAGATATAATAGAATTGATCATGATGAGTTTGTATCATATATATTACGTGGATTTGCATGGAATGCAATTTGAGCATGTACTGGATTAATTGGTAAGTTGATTATATTGTTTGTAATGTATAGTTAAGACTGTTTTCTCGTTCAATTCCGTTATATCTTATTCCCTATGAGAACGGACGTTTGTTACACCCTGCATATATGTGTGCAAACCCACAAGGAAAAAGAACAAATTATTCCAGGGCCTTTTGTGTATTCAGCAGGACACGTCGTCAGGTGTATGTATGTATGTATGGATGTTTGCAGTGCCTATGACTGTTCTGTAGTCGATATACCCGCCAGGGTAGCCTAGTGATAAGATCCTAGGTTAGAGTCGCAGCTCGGACTTTTAGATTTCGGGGATTAATAGTCTTTTCTGGGTCTTCCTTAGAAGCTGTAGGTCCCCTCTGTCGCGTGAGGGGACGGAGGTTAAACAACCAAACGGAGGTTAAACAACCAAAAACAGAATATTAAAATCTGATCTGAAATGGCGGTCAGAAATTGGACCGCAATCGTGTTTTGCGTTGTTTAACCTCCGTCGTATAATATCTACGTTTATGCGATAGAGGGGACCTACAGATTTATATGTCACGCTCGTGGTGGTTCAGTGGGTAACACCAGTTCCCTATAACCGAAGCGAAATTACTGTGGTCGGGGGTTCGACTCCCGATGATGCGCCGTAATAATAATAATGAAGGAGTTAACGCAATGGGTCGCATTCGTCTGCCTTGAGCGGTGTGCCACAAACTGACGTTCATGACTGATTAATATCATTCTTATATGGGACTTAAAACATCCCTTAATCACCGAGATTTCAAGTCCAAGCCGAGACGCAAACCCGAGATGTTCAGATTAACAGCCTGGTGATTTTCGACCAACTGGAAAGTCGGTTACAGTATATAATGCGGTGTAGCGTTGAGAGAATGTAAAACTACCATATTAAGCAAACGGGTAATTCCCAATGTTTGAAATATAGAATACGACGACGAGAAACTGTATTCAAAAAAGTATTTCCTCATTTTAAAAGTTAAGTAATTTAAATTATTTTTCTTCATAATTAATTTAAGTTTTTATTTTCGAAATAATTAATATTCGCAAAAGAAAAACTTCGTTCAGTAATAAAGAAATTCTTCGACTATTTTCTTACAAACTATTTTACGGAATTCTTTAATTTTAATTTTCCTTGTGGAAATTTTTCTTTTTATGACTGTCATAGGGTACAGTTGCCAGTGGTCGCGCGTTGGTCCTAATGTTACACATTTGACTTGAAATAAAATTCATGTGAAAATTGATGTTAAAATAAAATTCATGTGAAAATTCATATGAAAATTTGTTAAAAAAAATTCATGTGAAAAATCATGTGAAATTGATGTTAAAATAAGATTCATGTGAAAATTCATGTGAAATTGATGTTAAAATAAGATTCATGTGAAAATTCATGTGAAATTGATGTTAAAATAAGATTCATGTGAAATTGATGTTAAAATAAGATTCATGTGAAATTGATGTTAAAATAAGATTCATGTGAAACATGGCTTTTAGTGACTTCATTACAAGAAGTAATGTTTCGCATCATTTTTATTTCCTTCAAAATGTAACAGTATTTTGTGGGGATTTTTTTTTAAGTCAAATACACGACATCAGGACCGCGACCATTGGCAACTTTTTGCCCTACCATAATTACGAGTTACGAAGACAGTGATACGTAATAAGCTTATTTATAGTCCTTCCCAAAGGGAGTTGGAAATATTTAGTTAATAATTTAATTATTGTATCTTATAATGGGAACATATACGTATGTTTAAATTTGTTTGGAAACTTTCGTCTGAATAGATCAAGGGTGTTTAACATTTTTTAGGGGGTGGAATCTGAGCTATTTTTAAACTTTAGCCGGGAAGAGTGATCCGCCTAGTCTCTCGCCCGTACTCAACTACCTTCCACTCCTCCCATCCTCACCTCTTCCCTCTTCATATCTTGCAATGCCAAGCGTGTCCTACCTCTTTATTTTTACTGAACTAAATTGTAAGAAAGGACAAAATTGCAAACGTTTCACGAAGCGAATCTGTTCAAAGTACGGTCAATTTTAAGATTAATCTTGGTAATATAAATTAAGTACGCGCGAATCAAACGTTTCAACTCAATATTTTTTTTTCCTTTTATGATTATTTTCTGTAGTTATTACAATTTGGTGGAAATGTCCATTTCTGCTTTGACAATCGACTCAGAAAAGCTCTGAGACCAACCAGTCTATCGCGATCGACCGTTTTGGCACTCCCGCATCCGTTGTGTCATGCCACGAACCAGGTAGGTCAAGGACCCAGGGTAACGGGTATACATCGACCCAGGCGTAGTTTTCTTGATGTAATATTTTATCGCCAGTTTTTTTTAGACTTACTTTAGATTAGATTAGGTTAGGTTCGGTTATTAAAGTGTCGAAGAAATTCTTCGCTGAGGAAATGTCTATAACTCCGCTAGACCGACGTTGGTATGCCACAAATAACGTGTGCCCAACGGATCCTACCCATCCGGGAAGTGTTTATAAATGAAACTTTATGTACAAGATAATTACTAGGATTTATAAAATAATTTACGTATGTTGTTATTCACAAAACACTGAAACACTTCCGACATTTTTAATCACAACTAAATATGTGCAGTAAAAGAGAGAGAGAGAGAGAGAGAGAGAGAGAGAGAGAGAGAGAGAGAGAGAGAGAGAGAGAGAGAGAGAGAGAGAGAGAGAGAGAGAGAGAGAGAGAGAGAGAGAGAGAGAGAGAGTTACAAGGAGTTACAAGGAGAACCAAGGAAAATAAGTACCTCAAAAGGCCTTGCGGCCCATACCGAGGAGGTACCAATGGCAACAGGTGCCAGGGAAAATTTTCTACACACTCAAATAGTGTGCAAGATTTGGTCTAACCTTTTCTTGAACTGATCCACCGAGGAACTGTTCCTGTTATTAAAAGTTTATTTTTCTTTCAACTATCCTAGCAGTAGTAGAAAACTGGATAGAAAAGTAGAAGGCTCTCTCCCCACCCTCCGCTCCCTCCCTGCCAGAGGCAGGTACGGAAAAAGGTTGAAGTAAGAGAGAGAGAGAGAGAGAGAGAGAGAGAGAGAGAGAGAGAGAGAGAGAGAGAGAGAGAGAGAGAGAGAGAGAGAGAGAGATTTTTTGAAGATAGAAACGGATTTAGAATTCTCAACAGATTTTGGAAGTGCCAAAATATTTTTACCCACTGACAAGGAAATCTCTCAAAGTCAGCATTAGCATTTGCCTGAAGCTATATAAAATCATTCTAGGTTATGTTTCTGTAGCTATGACACGCCAGGGTAATCCCCCACGTGAGATACTTGTGTACTTACAACTTGAAAGACGTCAAAATTTAAGGCAAATACATTTCCGAATCAATTTGCAAAAGGCACGTTACCTTTCAGTCTCGATATTCCGAGGGGTTTACATGAAGGATACATCAGTCTGAGATATGGTGAGGGGGTGCATTGACGAACCCGCTGCACGACCCAGTTCCCATTTTAAAGGGGACTTATTTTTTTCTAATTGATGGCGTTACCGCCATGGCGATTACCGAATGGCGTTACCGAATGACGTAATACAGAACAACTAATCAGCCGCCAAAGTTTCATCCACAAGGAAATGGTGTGGGAAAAGATTTCTAACGATTTTATTCGTAATTTGCGTAAAATATACAGTGAATTACGAAAGTCGGAATACGCTGAATCACACAAATGAGTACTAGCTGGGAAATGAACTTCCCCATAGCCGTTTGAAGAATAAAAAATTTACTACAAAGCTATTGCTTGTTCAAACCAATTTAGGAAGTATACTTCTTCAAAGGCTCTCAGCGTGATCACCCCACCTAAAGTTCGTATCGAAGTAAGTCCCAAATATTTATCAGCAAGCGACACTTACAGTTTATTTACAGACAGATAAGGATCGATAGAAATTTCTCGCGGGGAAAATAACACATTTAGTTCTATCTAAATTGGACAAGAAACTGTTCGCTTTATACCAGCCAATTCATCAGTTGCTAAATAAAGGAACACCATTTTCAGTAATGCTTCGCACACCTGGTCTTGCCTACTTCAGGCGTCTATTACTTACTTCCCTGCCGCAGTGGATGAATTCCTAATAAACACAATTTTGATGGTCTACGCAACAGGAGAAACCAGGAATCATAGTTGGTTCGTTGGTTCGTCGATACACTTAACGTCCTTCGTCTACCAGAGGCCGCCGAGACGGGCAGTAACGCCACCAACCGGGGGAATAAGATTCCTTTAAAAGGAGAATTGGGTCGAGCCAAATAAATTACGTGCAGCAGATTCGTCACTGCACGCCATCACCATTTCTCAGAATCATAGTTAAATAACTTTAACTCAACACTCGAAATCGTGGTTAATGCGTAGTTTTGCCGTCACCATATTTTTGACAAAGTCTAAAGCTACGGTCATTTTATACGTGTACCATTGTAGGACAAAATTGGTTAGTAATTTTTCACGTCATCAACTTTCGCCAATCAGGATAATGGGCGTGGCCTTCGACTTTGCCAAAAAACATGTGGCCACAAAATTACATATTTACCGAAATCGTACGTCGTATATTACAGAGATATATTCAAATGAATCCTTATAAAAGTGAATGTAAAACTACTACTGTTACTGCTACCACTACTACTACTGCCACTACTACTACTACCACTACTACCACTGCTAATAATAATAATAATAGAAATAAATCTTTTTTGCATATGATGCGAATATCGAATTTCCGTTTTCTTTTTTTTCATAAAAGGACACCCTGTTATTAGTGATAGCGCAAATAAACGTTTTTTTAAATCCCTGAAAAACTTTCTAAACTTTGTATTTTTAAAAATAACCAAAATTTGAACATTAAAAGAAAATGTTTTCGGCTTCAGTAAATGTGTTTTTTCTTTTTTTTTCTTTTTCTTTTCTTTTTCTTTTTACTTGTTTTCATTTTCAACTTTTTAGGATAGAAAAAAAAAAGAAGAAAAGTCATTATACAAATTTTAGAGGAAAAATCAATGTTATTTTTTTTCTTGGAAAATAAGGTTCAAAAAGTCACAGATTTGGTATTGATATAGTCATTTTCTTCAGTCGGATAAAGCACACACACACACACACACACACACACACAAAGGATTGGATTTGTCAGACTTTTATCTGTCTCCTTTGGGACTTTTAAAATTTTAAAAGTCACGCCTCACACCAAATTTGCATTCTGGACAAGTATGGGAAATGTCAAAATATTTTTTTAACATTTGAATCTAGGAGACACTCATTCAGTTTAAATATACGTTATACGTTAACATAATAATTTGTATCAATGCCAAGAAATGAAAATAGATTTTATATAATAATGACCAGTTTAATTCGTATAATGAACAGGCTATACGCTAGGCCTAATACAGCAGAGTCTCGTTGGCAAGACAAAATATGATGAAAATATTGAGAAAGTGAGATCACACTCGTATTCTCTAAATGTAGCGGAAACTTTTAAAAATCTGGGTTTATTTATTTATGGGGAGGAGGGGGTTTAGATATGGGATATATTTCAAAGGTGACTTCGGCTAAATATGGCCCCAGTTATTTGTATACATTTATTGGAGGATTACTAATAATAATAATGTTTGGGGGTTGTTCAGCCTCTTTCATAACGTAGAAAGCTCATATGAAAATCCACAGGTTTTAGTGGGATCCGAATCACATCCCACCAAGGAGAAGATCTAGTGAAGCCTCTTAATTGCTGGTCTGAATTACCAACCCATGACATTCAGATTAAGAGGCTGGCGTTCTACCACTAAACTCCCTGGAGTAAGGGTCAATGCGAGGCAATCAAAGAGCATAACAAAATAAATAAATAAGCGGAGATTGTTCCATGCAAAGTCAACAGTAATGGAAGAGAATAAACAGAATAGTAACTTAATTTACAACTGTAAATATGTGATTCGCGCGCGAACGGTAAATTAATGAAGGCGTCGCATATAGAGAACCAATGCCTGTACTTTAGTGGGAAACACTCTCTAACTGAAGTGGATATACTGAGGTAGGGCCGGGGATCGACGTCCCGATAATCAGGGCCGGATTTTCCAATAGGCAACATAGGCCATTGGCCTAGGGCCCACCAGTAACTGGGGGCCCACTGGGGACCTCCTACAATCCCTTGACACAAACAGTATCATTGACAAATTTGCCATAGAAAAAAGCAGGAAAAAGTCATTTTGAACTTCACATAGTTGTGCTTGCAAAATTTATTATGCTTCAGTTTCATTGTATTTTTCCATTATTCCTATGTGTAAGATGTACATGATATGGAACTTGATTTACTTTGATGTACTTGATATGGAACTAATTTGATTAAAAATTATTAATGTGTAATGTATTACATTATGTTGTAATTCTTATTGCAAAATTTATTATGCTTCAATTTGACTGTATTTTTTTCCATTATTCCTTTGTGTAAGAATAAGTTGTACATGATATAAAACTAATTTGAATAAAATTATTGATGTGTTACATTATGTTGTAATTCTTTTTTTTTTTACATTACAATATTACGATAATATATATATATATAATATTTTTTTTGGGGGGGGCACTGATAAGGTTTGGCCTAGGGCCCACAAACAAGTAAATCCGGCCCTGCCGATAATGCTAATGATGATCCAGGAGTTAGCGCAATGGTCCGCACTCGTTTGGCCTGAGCGGAGTGCCAGTCTCGGTCCATTCTCATTGATTATATATATTAGCATACAAGCAGTGCCATATATGACCCTTTTGTCAATGGCATAAAACTAAAATTCTGAAACTAACTCCGAAAATAGGCGTCATTCACCATTTCGGAAATCTTTATTAAAATGCAAATGTTGGTAAAGAAGTTGAAGATGTTATGAAACTTGTAATGAAATTCACTTCAAATTTAAGTCGAATAATTTTACACATTTTTGAGGATAGACTAAAATGTTTTTTGAAGAAATCAATTTTCAATTCTCTCTCTCTCTCTCTCTCTCTCTCTCTCTCTCTCTCTCGGAACATTATCGAAGTGAAAAAGCCACAGACTGAGTGTAACTTAATCTAATCTAACTCGACTTACGACCGAAATAGAAATCTCAGGATTAGAATGTCATAATGCTGGATTTTATATATATATAATATATATATATATATATATATATATATATATATATATATATATATATATATATATATATATTAATCGCTAAATTCATAGTTTAGGTGAAAGCATAAGCATGGAGAGCTAGACATCTTTTCACGTAGAGCATCATTCCGCCCATACGCCCATTTCAGAGTACGAGCAGCTCGTAGCAACACTACCAAGCAAATGAGGGGGTCAAAGGACTGACGAGGCTTCCGTACGTGGTTCACCACTGAAAGCAACAATGGTCCGTGTTAGTCTAGTCAAAAGAACATCCATATTCGTGTTCAATTTCTTACAATTTTCGTTAGTTTGTATTGCAGATACTTCCATTTATTATCAGTATTGGTGCGTCATTCTTCAGGAGCAAGATTCACCGCAAGTTTGTGTTTCCTCCCTAAGGCAGCACAAATTTACCAGTATCAATCACAGTCATACTAGTATTACCTCAGGCTTGCTCTACAGTCTACACAAACTGGACCAAAAACCACAAGTCTCCGCAATTTCAAACCATCCGTTTACGTGCCTATATTTAATTTAGAATATTTTTTTTATATATCTGTAGACTCAACACGGGAATACATCGCATTTGTAAACTCAAAAAGAATAAAATTTTAAGGAAGACTTCGCCTGAAGGTGAAATAACTTCCCTTGAAGGTTAAATAACTCCCCCCCCCCCCCCCCCCAGAAAAACCAAACCCAGAATAAAATTCGGAAAACCTTCAATACCTTTACCTTGTTCTTTATTCTGTCGTTACGATTTTAGTATTTCTTTATCATCTAATTTAGTTTTCCCTTCCTTATTAATGCAAGCATCATTAATGTTTTCACCATTATTATTATTATTATTATTATTATTGCCCTCATTAATATAGTTATTATTATTATTAATAATATTATTCTTATTATCAATTCTAGAGACAATACTCTTTTGTTATTCTCATTTGAATTTGATTTTAACCATTTGATTTTCCATTTTCCTTCAATTGCTGCAATTTGCTGTTTTTCTCTTTTTCGAAACTTTATCGCTTTATTGTTTAATAATAACCAACCAACGACATTTCGCCTTCTTCTACGCTCGTATTTACCCCCACGCTCGGACTTCCGTATAGCATTTTATACACATTTTATGGGCCCGAAACCGTATTTTAACGTACATCCTTCGTATGTAGTCCTATATACTTGTTCGCCTATCTATATATTTTTAATTGCCCCCGATTTCACATTTCGTGTGTTTTCTGTCTGAAACTATTTTATTTTTGTAGTATTTCGACTAAGGACTATTATTTCCTAAACGTTTGTAGTATCGTCGTACAGTACCAATTTAGTTTTATTTCTTTTATTTATATTTATAGTCATATATGATTACCATTTTTATTTTGTGTGTGTGTGTATATATATATATATATATATATATATATATATATATATATATATATACTCTCTGTACACACACACATATATATATATATATATATACACGCCTCGGTAGTGTTGTGGTTAGCGTCGCCGACTACGAAACCATCGGCCCCGGGATCGAGACCCAATGACGGCAGGCGGCGCGCAGCAAAACCCAGCTGTTTATCCTTCCACACAATAAAAAAAAATTGGTTGGTAGATAAATGGGTACCTTAGGTAGCCTAGTGGTTAAGACGCTGGGCTGCTGGTGGGGCGTGGTTCGGATTCCACCTTAAACTGTAGGTCTAAGGCGAAGTGACAAGCTTGACCTTCGTCATAATGAACAATCTGGCGGAAGCAAAACCAAGGTTAACCAAGGTTATACACATGATATATGTATGACTTACATACCTAAATTATTAATGAATTCATTCGTTTTTATGTTTAATATATTTAGCATTTCCCACCTTAACTTCTTGAATCTGTGAATGAGTTTATTTTCATAGAATCTTGTAATCGTATCACATCATCGGATATTCATTATTTAAATGCTTCATATTTACAGCCTATCCTTTCCTATCTGATTACTTGTGAGTAAAAAACTTGGTACGTTAAGTTATTTGTAATTAAACTATCCTAAAATGGAGTGTTATTACATTAAATTGGTAATTGTTCGTTTTATTATAAACACTGCGCGTAAATACTTGGTACAGTATTGGTACCGTTTTTCTTTTGAAAAACTTCTTCGTAATTTTTCATTTATAATTCGTAAACTTGAGTTTAGAAAATGTTCATTTACTGTGTTGACATTTCTTCTTTCTAATTTTAATTGTAGTTGGTAAATTTTCTCTCAAATTCTTTGAAATTAAGTATATTTGTCGTACGGATATCGTCTGTATACCCATTGCTGTTATATACCCGTATACACATTGGTGTTAAATATTTAATTATCGCTGTGAATCTTCAATCTATTTTCCATTGAGAGGAATTCTTTGTATGATAGATATTATAAATGGGCTATATACGGACTGCCGTTTGTCCCCCATTGCAATTCCCTTCTCTCGTTTGAAGTTAATATTATTTATTGTAATTTAAATATCGTTCAAAAGATATTCTATGGCTTCTATAAATTTGTCTATACTGTACGCGTTATAATATTTGTGTTTAAGTATGTCAGTCCAGCGTACCTTTTTTCCATATTCTATCGATTACTATGTATTTATATTGCCAATTTTAACTAACTTTTTTAATAAGGTCTTTTACTATATTGGACACTTCCTTCGAGCGGTAGATTTGCGTATAGAGTTGAGAAATCAAAGGCGTAAATGCAATCTGAGGACCCAGGGACCGAGGACGAGATATTTCTTTTATTCTCTATTCTACCTAAATATTGGATAGAATTGTTGATAGACAGAGTAACATTTTACCCCTCTTCTATTATTCTCTTCCTTGACGATAATAATAATAATGAAACATTTTTCAATTAATTCTAATCCTAAAGTTACGTCTTGCGACACCGATTTTACGGTGGACGGTTTGAACTTACTGACTCGAAATTTGATAGGATCTTTGTGAAATTTTGGGATTACATCTTATCGCTGGTATACATTATTCTCTTCCTTTAATCGTATATCAAATTTTGCTTTTAGGTCATTATTGCGTGTATGAATTATATTATTCCGGTTTTCATTGCGTGTTTTATAATTTCTATTGTTTTTGTATAATTTCTGACCATTTCAACATATAGTTTTTGACATATAATAGCGTAATTGTTAATTGCTTCGTCGATCGGACATACGACAAACGTATTCGGCAACTTTATTATTTTCTTTTTCTTTTAGTTTTTATAATTGAAATATTAATGCCGTAGTTGGTCGGTATAGTTGTTAAGGGGTGGGGGGTTCCATTTTGCGTTTATTTTTGGTTTGATCGCCTTTTCTTTATAAGCTTGGAAGTCATCTATGGTATTTGTTTTCTTTCGTTGCCACAGTATTTACGTAATTGTTTATCTCATTAATAACGTTATATTTTAGTTTATCCCACTTCATATCATATTAATTAGCTACGCTCAATCGAAATTCCTTTTTTAAAACTTTTCCCAGTGATTCATTTTCAATTATTTCTAAATTTCCCGTTGTATAATACGTGCCCCTAATTTGGGTTTACGAACTATTCATTCTCATCATTTTATTGCAAAAACACATTAGTTGGGTTATTTATAAGGAGTTTTATTAGACGTTCATGACTGCATAGTTCCAACCGTATTGGATTTTCCTATGTATGGATTAATCGATATATATATATATATATATATATGTGTGTGTGTGTGTGTGTGTGTACACACAGTACCGTGCAAAAGTCAGAGACCACTGTCGATCTGATAACTATTAGATAATCTGTTGTATGAAAATTGGTTTTGATACTAAAATACATATTAACTAGAACCTCTGGTTCATATTAACGTATAACTAAGTTATTACTTAAGTGTATAAAGTTGTATAAGCTGGATGACCCTCTAGTCTGTATAAATTGGACTTGAGGGTTGATTCATTATATTACTTATAACGCATGTGTTTAAAGATCTAGCGAACTATTGCTGATGGATCTGCAGTAAATGCTCCTAAGCTATTGTTATATCAATATTTACAATTAAAAGTATTGACATATTCACTTAAATTCTGCAAAACAAATATATCCAAAACGTTTCTCATTATAATCCTAATTCATGCTGTTTTTTTTCTTTCACAGGCTTAAGAAATGACAAAAAGTACAATTTTTGATGAGATTAGATATAAAATACTACATTTGCATGGTGAGCGACTGAGTCAAAGAAAAATAAGTGAATCTACAGGCGTTTCCAAAACTGGTGTACAAAAAATCTTGGCTCGTCACAGATCAAATGGGACCCCAGCTGATCGTCCTAGATCAGGGAGGCCCTCTAAGCTTTCTCCATCTGATCTACAGTATCTAAAGATTACTTCCCTTCGAGACAGACACAAATCCAGCACTTCACTTGCAGCGGATCTCGAAAAAACAACAGGTGTCTCAGTTGATCCTTCTACTGTACGAAGGAAGCTTAATTCAGTAGGTCTCAGATGTCCAATACTTGTGTTCCAAAGCACATTTTCTTCTCTTCTCTTTATTTCCATTCCTTAAAAGTGGCTTTTTTTGCTGCAACACGCCTTTTAAGACCTACTGAGTTAAGTTTCCTTCATACAGTAAAGGGATCAACTGAGACACCTATTGTTTTTTCGAGATCTGCTGCGAGTGAAGTGCTGGATTTGCGTCTGTCTCGAAGGGAAGTAATCTTTAGATATTGTAGATCAGATGGAGAAAGCTTAGAGGGTCTCCCTGATCTAGGGCGATCAGCTGGGGTTCCATTTGAGCTGTGACGAGCCAAGATTTTTTGTACACCAGTTTTGGGGACGCCTGTAGATTCACTTATTTTTCTTTGACTCAGTCGCTCACCATGCAAATGTAGTATTTTATATCTAATCTCATCAGAAATTGTACTTTTTGTCATTTCTTAAGCCTGTGAAAGAAAAAAAACAGCATGAATTAGGATTATGATGAGAAACGTTTTGGCTAAATTTGTTTTGCAGAATTTAAGTGAATATGTCAATACTTTTAATTGTAAATATTGATATAACAATAGCTTAGGAGCATTTACGCAGACCCATCATTAATAGTTCGCTAGATCTTTAAACACATGCGTTATAAGTAATATAATGAATCAACCCTCAAGTCCAATTTATACAGACTAGAGGATCATCCAGCTTATACAACTTTATACACTTAAGTAATAACTTAGTTATACGTTAATATGAACCAGAGGTTCTAGTTAATATGTATTTAGTATCAAAACCAATTTTCATACAACAGATTATCTAATAGTTATCAGATCGACAGTGGTCTCTGACTTTTGCACAGTACTGTATATATATATATATATATATATATATATATATATATAATATATATATATATATATATATTCAACTTAGGAATCCTCTTACAGCATAAAAAAAAGTTATTTCGTCAAAATTCAAACTTGAAACTTCAGTATCAAAATTTTGTGTACAATTACCAATGTCCAACAAGGATTTCCACTCATAAGAGGTGAGATTCTGATGTCCTCCATTACATTACATCAGTGACTCCCAACCTTTTTACTATGGTGGCCCAGTTTTGATGATCATAAATGTTGGTGGCCCATATATATATATATATATATAAGGATATTTTTTGCAATATATCTGACTTATTTTGAAGCATTACAAACACTAGTTGTGGCCCACTAGAAAATCCACCATGGCCCACCGGTTGGGAAGCTATGCATTACATCGATCGTCTTTATGTTCTGGAAACCTCTTCATAGTTTCCAATTTGCAATTTTAAATCCTTTAAAACTCTTTATAAAGAACATCAAATTGTAGTTAAAATCGAAGGTAACTAACCTAATTCAAATCGATTTAGGAGTTCTTGTTTTTTATGGGCAACAACTGACATCTTTTCGTCACTACTTGCATTATAAAAATTTTCAACTACGAGGGTGATCAGGTGTTCTTATTCCGTAAGAGGGGATCATTTTCCACATTTCACATTGTTGCGTACATCGTCCAGCGATAAAAATGTGTCGTAAAAGGAAAATGACGAAAGTACAAACATAGAACGGAATGGAAATGAGGGAGGAGTCTTGAAAATCTTCCAAAGGTCATTCCAAAGAGTAGAAGGTCACGTTTAAATTGCCGTCTTAATTGATGGTCATTTACTCACACTGAATTGAGTCATTGATCTAGGTAGAGGGAATAAAGGCCATAATAGGTGTGGGGAACACTATTATAATAATGAAATATAAATATGTAGTTTTGCGGCTACATTTTTTTGGGGAAAGTCAAAAGTCACGAACATGACCACTGATTGGCCGAAGGTGATGACGTAGAAAATTCACCCTGATTTGTACCACGTATGAAATGGACGTGGTTTTAGACTGTCAAAAATCTGGTGAACCCCAAACTACGTATTATCCAATAATAATAATAATATAATTATTATTATTATTCCGTGCTCATGTCCATGGTTATATGATGAGGGGGACCTAGGGCTTAACATGGAACAAGAACTACTTCTGGTCGCTACATCATGTGGACGTAACATCCCGATAAGGGCCATTCAACAATGGGGGGAGGGGGTTCCTTATTTGACCACCAAGGGCCACATGGGGGAGGGGGGGTCTTGACGTTTAACCACGTGGCCAATACTAAGCATTAAAATATCCTGTTTATAATATTGTTTATCAATATATATATATATATATATATATATATATATATATATATAATATATATAAAATATATATAGGGGTTCCAAAAAACCTTAGCCCCCCATTTGCAGCTTACATGTTTACTTATATCGAAATAGTTTTTAGTGATTATAAAATATATAAAATTCTTTATTTATTACAGGTATTAAATTACTTTAGCTGATAAAGTGATAATATAATGGCTTCTCTCAATTAATTGGTGATTCGGAGAGGCAACGTGTGATAGATCGCATACGAGCAATAACATTTCGGGAAGCTCGTGATGCTGGAGCCACCTTTATAACACGTTCATGGGTTGCCAAAAAGTTGCGAAGAAGTGAGGACTTCGTCAAAAGAAATTAGAATAAAACTTTGGATGAATGTGAAATGGATACAACCAAATCTGGGCGCCCAATTTGCCACTCTCTCAGGAAACAAAGGACATCATTGAAAGCGGTACGCGTAAGCGGAAAAACAGCTGTGCTAAACTTTCTAGAGAGATCGAAGTGTTGAGAGGAAAGATCGTTAGTGGTGAGATCATTCGACTGTACCGTCATAGGCAAGGTTTAAAGCCTTGGCATGAACTTCCAAAGCCAAGAAAAACTCAACTTAACATCGATGACAGAATGTGGTTTGCCCATTATCTTGAAGATTGGGATGTGGATGATTTCATGCATTTAGCTGTCTCCGATGAATTTTTTGTTTACGTAACACGTCGGCCTAACTACCAAAATGATCGAGTGTGGGCAATGAACATTATTGCGAATTATTAAAAAGTCGAGACTGTGTTGGTGTGTTTGTTTTGTTCACTGCAAAGAAGCTCATGTGGGTGCTGAAGCCAAATGGTCAGAGTTGGGATGGACAGTATTTTCGTGATATTATTCTATCCCAGCATGTCATTCCTTTTCTAAGAAACCCAAACAATGTTATGGATGTCGATCAGGTCACACTTCTGCACGATAAGGTCCCCTGCTTTAAGGCATTAGCCACTCAACAGTTATTGCGGAACCATGAGATTGATTTCTTTGGAAATGAAGAATGGCCAGGAAATTCTCCTGACCTGAACGTGTGAACACATTGGATCAGTTATAAAGGACAAGGTTGAATGTCTCTTGTTTCAAGAACCTGCAGCAAATCGATTTTCGAAGGATACAATGACGCACACATTGAAACTGTTTTAGCAAATTTGCGTAACGATCAAGATCTATTCACGTCACTTTTGGCAAGCTACCCAAAGCGAATTCAGGCTGTCTTGGAACCACTGGCGGGAACACCAAGTTTTAATTGTTTCTCATTAAATGCAGGATTAAATCTCTTTGTAAGGTTGTTTAGTTTTACTGTACCTCTAATGGTTTAGGCCATGGGAGGGGGGGCTAAGGTTTATTGGAGCCCCGTATATATATATATATATATATATATATATATATATATATATATATATATATATATATATGGGATGAATTTCACAATTAAACACGTGAAATGAATGAATGATGCAAACCCACCAGGAAAAGAAAAACGATTCCAAGGCCTTTCGTGTATTCAGAAGTACACCTCGTCAGGGAATGAAGAGAGAAGGCAAGATGCCATAAATATATACAGCGGGACGGAAACCAAAACAATTAGCACATAATTAACAAGAGTTAATAAGAGGCAGAAGGAATTTTAACAGGATATTGTCAATTTTCATTCCCTGACGAGGTGTACTTCTGAATACACGAAAGGCCTTGGAATCGTTTTTTCATTTTCCTTGTGGGTTTGCATCATATATATATATATATATATATATAATACATACATACTACATATATTATACACACACACACAAAGAAATCACAAAGCAACACGTGATCTTTTTAATAAACAAAGAACCACAGGGAAAAGGAAAAGGAAGAGGAAACACGAAGTCCGAGCGCTTTCGTGATATATTCACATCTTCAGGGACAAGAGAGAAATAGGATTCTCTCTTGTCCCTGAAGATGTGAATATATCACGAAAGCGCTCGGACTTCGTGTTTCCTTTTCCTTTTCCCTGTGGTTCTTTGCTTATTAAAAAGATCACGTGTTGCTTTGTGATTTTGTAAACTCCAGAAAATTGCAGAAGACTCGAATCTTTATAAACACAAATTCGCTGTACTTTTATTTCGGAAAATTCTAGAAAATTCGAATCTTTAACGTTCATGAAACACAAATTCGCCATAGTTTTAATTTGATTATTTTTAATTTGCTTTATTTTAATTTACATAAGATTAGGAAGGGGGTGACATCAGAAGACCACGTGGTTTTGGAGGGGGGGGGGGGGGGGGGGGTTAAGTCATTGGCCACAAATTACCACAAGAGGGGGGGGGGGGACGGGCTTGAAAACCGCCCGAAAAAGGACCACGTGGTTTTTGAATGACCCCCCCTTAACGCAACATCATCTTAACTTAGTAGCGTCACTTAACTTCGTTGATCGAATGAGAAGCGGTAGAATGATATGGCCACAACGTAGCCCTCATGTGCAAATCCTTTAAAGAAAAACACTTTTGGAGTTGGTTAAACTTAACCCCATTTGTAGTGTTAAGTTCAGAGCATATGAATTCGGGTAACAGGGCCTTGACACCTGTCATTAGTGAAGAACCATTTTTTTGTAAATATAAATAGTAAATGAAATAATTTTGAGAGACTTTTTGAGCAAAACTCAGAAAATACATTTTCAGATGTAAATAATTTCCCCCAAAAATTATCTATCCATCTATCGTAATTCCAAAGAGATGCATCAATCTTAAAACCATAAGTAGACTGTCATAAAGTTCATGTTGTGGCTTCGGGGTTAACCTCCTTTGTGAAAATTCATGTCGGGGAGGGGGGGGGGGGTAAAATTTATTGAGGTTCAGAAAGAGCGGGACGGTAATAATAATAATAATAATAATAATAATAATAATGTCACAATAAAAATATATTAATTCTTAAACAGTGATTTGGCAAGCGAAAACTGAAAAGAAAATATAGTATATATTGTATATAGTTTTTTTCAGAGGCGGAGTCAAGGTCACAAAAGTAGGCGGAGCCAAAGCAGCATTTTAGACGTCTTGTTACAAAACTTAATTGTATTGCATTCACTCAACATTATTTGTTATTTTAAAATAGTATAAAGTAAACACACACGCACATACATACACACACGCGCGCGCACTTCTTATATGATAAAATATTTTTCTCAAAATAAATAAATATATACTGTATATATTACGTACCAATAAAGCTTACCATTATTATCATTATATATATATATATATGCAACACTTACCTTAATAAGAAGTAAGAACGCTTAAAAACGGCTACCAATCTTGCATTTTTTATTATCATCTGATATCGGAGGGGTAACTTAAGGTGATACAATAGTTCGTCATTTAACTTTTGGACTTAAGACAATTTAGCGACTTTCAAGTTTCTTTCCGATGCAAGAAACGCATCTACGAATTTATTGTCTATAAACGGCTTTTTTAAATCGTAATTTATAGTATCGTCAAGATTAAAACTCACAAAATCGTAACTTAACGCAAAATTAGATGTAAAAATACAATATTTACTATTTATAATCTCCAATATTTAATAGAAATTAAATTGAATTGGTAAATTATTTATATAATACATACAACTCAGCTGTATTAATTATTAGTAAAAAATTTAATTAGTATTTTGTAATTAAAACATTTATTATTAATTATTTTAGTTATTATTATTATTATTATTATATTATTATTTGCCTAGACGAGTGTAGTTCGCAGGAAGATAAGTGAAAACATCTCTTTTAACCGAGCTCACAGGCACAATTAAAACCAGGAAAACCAAAGCTCTACCGATGTTTTAGACCTACATCGGTTCAAGAAATATTTGCCGATGTTTACGAGGGGGGGAAGAAGGTCATTGTACATCGGGGGCACGTCTGAAGTACTATTAGCACATTAATTAGGGTGCAACGCTGTTACATTGGGAGCCTTGATGTGAGAGCGGAAGGGAGAGCAGAATCCGTGCCCTAACTGATGCATCTAAAGACTGCCTCTCACTCCTGCTCTCTCACACACGCGCGTACTCTCACTAAACTCTTTTCTCTCTCTCTCTCTCTCTCTCTCTCTCTCTCTCTCTCTCTCGCTTGTCAAAGCATCTCCTTTACTTTTGTACATGTTTTCTCTCCAAATCTTCATTTCACTTATATATATATATATATATATATATATATGTGTGTGTGTGTGTGTGTGTTTGTGTGCGTGCGCGTAGGTAACTGGGTACAAGTGAGGTCGAGTGTGTCATAATTGTGATATGAAGAGGGAATTTTTTTTTTGTGCATTGCCATATGTTTGGTATTTCAAAACATCACAAACAAAAAATGATAAAGAAATCGAGATGTTTTTGGTGTCGGTAATGAAGATTAGGCTTTGATACTGTCTGTCATGTTAGTCTATGTTAGATTAGGTTAGGATATGTCAGGTGGTACCTCGTTATTTAAGGAGTTCATAGAAAACAACCTTCGACCTCTCACTTGTGTCCTGGCCATTTATTATACTTGGTTCGATGGCAAGGTTAGGTTAGGTTAATATTTTAATTTGAAGTAAATATGTCGGTACCTCACTTGTGTGTGTGTGTGTGTGTGTGTAAAGATAAACCGTACACACCATTTATTATTTATTAATCGTTCGTAAGAGAGAACTCAATAATTCCAATAATGAAGCTTTATAAGATAATCGCTTGTTTTACTTTCTTTTATGATATTGACAGACCCATAAAGGGCACCCCTAAACCCCAAGAGGAAAAGAAGGGGAAATAATTCGATTTCATCAACACGAAAAAGAGAAGTAGTTTCAGTGTTTACACACACACACACACGGGCGTTTCTAGCATTTCTGGGGTCCTAGACAAGATTTTTTTTGGGGGCCCCCAACCCCATTAGCTGATCGTTTGCCAGATATGCATCAAAACATCTGCCTTATATACGTATAATGTGATATATATATATATATATATATATATATATATATATATATATTGTGATATATATATATTATATATATATATATATATATATTGTGATATATATATATATATATATATATATATATATATATATATATATATATATATATACCGGGCATCCTGAAGAGCGCGAACATCGTCCCAATATATAAAGGAGGAGATCGATCCGAGGCCAAAAACTATAGGCCAGTGTCGCTTACATCTCATCTCACCAAAATATTTGAAAGAATTGTTAGACAGAAAATCTATGACTTTTTGGAAACTCAGAAAAAATTCAATGATAACCAACACGGGTTTCGGTCAGGCAGATCATGCCTGTCACAACTAATGGAACACTACAACAACATTATTGATTCACTTGAAAGTAATGAAAACTATGATGTACTATACACAGACTTTGCTAAAGCGTTCGACAAGTGTGACCATGGAATCATAATACATAAACTGAAATATATGGGAATAACAGGAAAAGTAGGGAAATGGATATATAATTTCCTTAGTGAGCGGAGGCAAGTCGTTACAGTACAAGGAGTATCTTCATCAGAATCAGAGGTCCTCAGCTCGGTACCACAAGGAACGGTATTAGCTCCACTACTCTTCATAATCATGCTAACTGACATAGATGAGGACGTTACCAGAGACAGCACAGTAACATCCTTTGCAGATGACACAAAGATCAGTAGAAAAATACGAAAACCAGAAGACATAGGATCTTTACAAACCGACATAAACAAAATTTACAAGTGGACGGAAGACAACAATATGAAGTTTAACACCGAGAAATTTCAGCTATTACGGTACGGAAAAAGAGAAGACCTAAAGTCCATGGAATATTATACCCCAAATGGACAGGAAGTCCAGAGAAATTCCAGAGCAAAAGATTTAGGGGTTGTAATGACAGATGATGCGAAATTTGAAACACAAAATAAGATAGCAGTAAACAGAGCAAAGAGAATAACGGGTCTGATATTGAGAACTTTTAAACGAAGGGATAAGAATGTAATGATCCCCCTACTGAAAACCCTGATAATACCCAAACTGGAATACTGCTCGGTCCTAACATCCCCATATAAAAAAGAAGACATTAGACAGCTGGAGGGGATTCAAAGAAGTTTCACAGCCAAGATCAATGGGTGCAAAGAACTAAATTACTGGGAAAGGTTACGAGAACTAAACCTATATTCACTGGAAAGGAGAAGAGAGAGATACACCATTATTTACACTTGGAAAATAATGGAGAAACTAGTCCCTAATCTTACTCTGAATCCCATAACTCCCCAAACAACGGTGGAAGGTAGAAACGGTAGACTGTGTCGTATTCCCAAATTGAAGGCGAGACAGGGAACATCCTTAACCCTGAAAGAAAATAGTTTTGTAGTGAGAGGACCAAAACTATTTAATCAGCTGCCCAAAGACCTAAGAAACACGAAGGGAGTTGCAGTGGAAATCTTCAAAAGAAGACTTGACGCCTGGCTCAGAACAATCCCCGATGAGCCGGGCGTACCTGGCTATGTGAGGTGGAGAGCGCAAGAATCCAATCACTACTTCACCAGGCCAACTCGAGAGGAGGGGCGACACGCTTGACCTTCGCGAAATGAGAAATCATCACGTGGAACCTTTGTAAGGTAAGGTATATATATATATATATATAACGTAAAGAACGACGCTTGTATAGGAGATATTCCGCGCAAGACGAGAGAGAGAGAACGAAACAAATGAAAAAATGAGGTAACCACCCGGGAATCGAACCCGGGATCTTCCGATTGCCGGTCAGATGCGATACCATTACACCATGGGCCTCACTCTTCCAAATGCCGTAATTCTTCTACATACTCGCAGAAACCAATGCCCCAAGGGGGCACCTCCCGCATGCCGTAACATTATATACATTCAACTGCAAAGAACACGCAGTATAAATAACGTAAAGAACGACGCTTGTATAGGAGATATTCCGCGCAAGACGAGAGAGAGAGAACGAAACAAATGAAAAAATGAGGTAACCACCCGGGAATCGAACCCGGGATCTTCCGATTGCCGGTCAGATGCGATACCATTACACCATGGGCCTCACTCTTCCAAATGCCGTAATTCTTCTACATACTCGCAGAAACCAATGCCCCAAGGGGCCAACTCCCGCATGCCGTAACATTATATACATTCAACTGCAAAGAACA
This sequence comes from Bathynomus jamesi, assembly GCA_023014485.1. Lineage (NCBI taxonomy): Eukaryota > Metazoa > Arthropoda > Malacostraca > Isopoda > Cirolanidae > Bathynomus > Bathynomus jamesi. Next base: position 344,847 of record JAJOZX010001327.1, read on the forward strand.
CGCAGTATAAATAACGTAAAGAACGACGCTTGTATAGGAGATATTCCGCGCAAGACGAGAGAGAGAGAACGATTCCCGGGTGGTTACCTCATTTTTTCATTTGTTTCGTTCTCTCTCTCTCGTCTTGCGGGAATATCTCCTATACAAGCGTCGTTCTTTACGTTATTTATACTGCGTGTTCTTTGCAGTTGAATGTGTGTGTGTATATATATATATATATATATATATATCGTAAAATTCGGTGTACAAGTCGATGTTTAAAGCCTTAATAAATATCTTTAAATTTTATGGTCGACTTATACAACAAGTATGAAATCAGAACCTTAATCCAAGAGAGGTAAACTGGTGCACATGATCAAGGATGAGCTCAAATACAGATATTAAATCACACTTTATTTATTAAAAACAGTTAAAAGGTTAAAAGAATAAAAAACTTTAAAAATTTTGTTAGGATTAGGATCAAGGTCGCCATATGTATCTGAATCTGAATTGGAATCGCTTAAATTGTTTACTGCATCTTCTTCGTTATCACTATCTCTCCACAACAAATCATCTTCCATCCCATCCATTTGATTACTAATCCCACATTTTTTGAATGAATGGTTGGTTGGTTAGTGGAGGAGTGGGGGATCGACTTATACAAAGGATATATCTTGAAACACGAATTTCTTGACTAAAATCTTGGGTCGACTTATACACCACGTCGACTTGTACACCGAATTTTACGATATATATATACATATATATATATATATATATATATCTATATATATATATATATATATATATATATATATATATATGAGAGAGAGAGGTTACTAACTTTTTCATTTATTTTGAAGAATATGCCTATAACTAACATTGCACAACACTAAGCCAAATTTGCATTGCAAAAATTAAAATTTTCATTGAAAGTTAATGTTTCTTTTGTTGTTGTAATTTTTAAACATAATTAACACTGCACACTTTGAACAAAAACATTTTTAAATTTTTAAAAACATTTCGCTCAATAAATACAAAGATTGTTTCGAATTCACTCCCTATCGTATCCTTCAGAAATTTTGCATCCTATCATACATTCCAAACATTAAATATAAAAAATTATAAATAAATTATAAATTAATATAATAAATAAATTATTAAATTATAAATAACTTTAAACATAAAATGCGAAAGCTGATGAGGCACCCTAACCACCGTGGGGCCCTAGGCAGTCGCCTATTGGAGGAAATGGCCCTCCACACACACACACACACACACACCACACACACAAGGCAAATAGAAAATAAAGATGCCCACTTCATTTCTAGCTGAATACATAGCTTAGATTAATTACACTGGCCAACAAAATGAAACTTTTTTTCCTCATCACAAACATGATCACACTTTTCTTAATGCAATTTTCGCGCTGATTCCGAATCTGGTTTTATTTTGTTTCTAGCACGTAGAGTTATATAGATACACTGGTTTTGATATTTTTAAGTTTTTGATATTGCTATAAGAAAATTTATGGATGTATAGATCACACTTAGGAATGCTAAACAACAAATACATCATATACTTTATTCAATGTACTTATAAATAAAGAATATATACATTATTTTATTAAAAGCGCTGTGAGTGTGATTTCCTTTTGTAAATTTGGCCTGGATTGTCACGATACAGCATCCAACAATGGTCCGCCATCATGCTTTCATTCCAATATCCTTGGTAGCGCTTCTCCATCATCTGAATATCTTGATGGAAGCGCTCTCCTTGCTCGTCACTCACTGCACCAAGGTTTTCAGGAAAGAAATCTAAGTGGGAATGCAGGAGTGAATATTTAACGACATTCGACACTCCATTTCTTTGAAGGCATCAAGGAGGTTCTTGACTCCATCCTTATACGCAGGTGACTTGTTGCTTCCAAGAAAGTTTTCACATATCCATTTGTGAATCCTGACTGCATACCCATAAGCATTCCTATAATTTTAGATCTCCACAAACATTCCATTGATGACTGTCGTATTTGATTGCCTTAAGTAGTATATCCATATTGTCATATGTCTCTTTTAGATGGACGGAATGGGCAATGGGGATGGATGGCATTATTACCATTATGCAAAAGAACTGCTTTCAGGCTTCTCTGCGACGAATCAATAAAGAGGCGCCACTCAGATGCCACATACGTCTGAGATATGGCTGTAAATAGTCCATTGATGTCATAGGCAATAACAGAGAGGACCGTCTACTGAAAAGAATGCTGTTAATTCAAAATTCGCTTTCGGTAGTAACTAATACGAACATTGTTCTCAAGTAAATTGTTCTCCTTTAGTCTTGAGGCGAGAAGCTCTGATTTCTCTTTAGACAGCGATAAGTCTCTAACAAGATCATTCAACTGTCCTTGGGTTAACTTGGCTCTAAATGTCTACCTTCAAAAGTGTACTCTGGTTCTGTAGATGGTCCGGAAACGCCAGTTGCACCTTCATCACTTTCCATGTCATCTATGATAGAATCTAGCCTATCACTTGGGGAATTGGAATGGGCAATGTTTCATCATGTTTTACTGGTCTACGCGCTGAATCCAAGTTTGGATATACAATCTGGTGTTTGTTCTTGGCAGAAAACCCCATTAAGTTCACACTACAAAAATAACAGTCTTCATGATGATCTCTCGGCTCCCTCCATATCATGGGTATGGCAAATGGCATTGAAGCTTTTTTTGTTAAGCCAATCACGTAATTCATTTGAACAGCCAGAACAGATTTGATGTGGCGCCCATGGTTTATCTTGGTCACCTAGATGACAACCAAAGTATAGCTTGTATATTTTCTTAATGTCGGTTGTAATACTTCGTCGCTGTGGTTTAGTTGTGAACTGGCCGCATACGAAACAGAACTTGTCGGGGTCATTCTTACATTGTCGAGGCATGTTGACTGACCTGAGCAAACTATAAATTAAAAAAAAATGTACACCAACTTGACACAACAAGTTCTTGGACTGGACTGATCTTTTGACATACAAAGCACGGCGTTGTTGCCTGAATCACAATGCTGCTAGACGTAAAAGCTCACACCTGAAATACATAAGATGTATAATTAAGATAATTGAAATAAATAAGATGAATAAACTAAAAAAACACAATAAAATAAACACAATCAAATGTTGAAATATTAGTATTTTGCCTATTTAAAATGGTTAAATCTGTGTAGTTATATATATGCCTTCATCTTGAAAACTATACGTGCTAGAAAAAATCTGAATGCAGTTTTGGAATCAGCGTGAAAAATGCTATCCAGCCAACACAGATTTTACTCTGATGAAAAATCTTTGTTGACCAGTGTTATAGAACACGAGACAGTACGAATAGATTGCAGTAAATGACTGATAATTAACAAAGATAGACAAATTAGTTTTCAGTATTTAGTGTGACCTCCTCGAACTTATATAGATGATGATGGCTTCACATCTCAAAGACATTGAATCGACCAATTTAGGTGGAATTGTTCGTCATGTCGAATGAACATAGGTTCTGTAGGTTTGTTGGCTTCACATTTAACTTTTAAGACATCATTTGTAGTCGTTTCCACACATGCTCAGCAGGTCTCAATTTGAGCTTTCGGTAGAAACTTCAGCGCTTTGACTTTCCCATTATTCCCAGCGTCTCCGAGTAAGCCTTGTTGAGTACTGCAGTGTTTTGGGTCGTAGTCTCGTTGGAAGATGAATTGGCTTCCATTTAAATAAACTCGACTCGATAGTGTATGCTCAGCCAAATTTCTGTGGTACTGCGTCTTATCCACGTTCCCATCCGTTTGTGCGAGATTGTACAGGACTGAAATAATAATCCTACACCATAATAGAACCACCGTGTTTCGCACACTTACTGATACGTTAGACTGAAACTCTTCATGCCTACGTAGTCTCATAAACTTACGCCTTTTATTTCCCAAAAGTTCAGATTAGACTTATCACCCCACATAACATTTTTCCATTCATGGCCCCACTTTTGAGGTTCTATTGTGAAGTCAAGCCTCTTTTTTTTTATTCATGTCACTAATATACGGCTTTCTGACATCAATTTTTTCTTTTCCTTGAAGCCTTCTTTTCACAATAGACTTGGTTGCAGCAATCCATGGTCCTCCTGAATGGTTGTACATATTGTATTTCTAGAGCTGTCTTAAAGCAATTTACTAAGGAAAATCTTTGAATAATGCAGTCCTATCTCGCAGTAATTATTCTAGGCCGACCTTGTCTGCTAGAATTAACCAAACTTCCACTTTTCTGCAGACGCTGTCAGGTTTTTAAAATTTCACTTCTGGATATTTTGAGCTGTTTGGTTGCTATCCTGTTTATGAATATTGAGTAGTTGGGCTCGTAATTCACTTGTTAACTTCTTTTCGCTTCGTGATGCAGAGGATAAATATTCAGACATTTTCGTATGTAAAAAGATAGAACCATAAAGAAATAAAAAAAAGAAATATATATATATATGATGAAACTAACCATGAAGGAAAAAGGAAACACAGACTGGTGCTCAAGCGCTTTCGTCTAATGACATCCTTAGAACACTGAAATAAATAACAAGTTCGAGACTATATATAGGTCACAAAAAAAATAGAAAAATAAAAATTGTAGAAGGAGCATACAAATCTATAAGAAAAAGCTACCAGAGTTTTAGCACTTTGCCCCTCTTGTCTAAATCCGTTCTGAACGAATTCAAAACAACAGGATCAAGCGAAAAAAGACCCTGGCTAATGTTAAAATTATTTGTAAGTTTGATAATGGCAGATTCACGAATATTTCTATTAACATTGTTGCTTGAGTGAAACAAAATTGAAGCATTATTCCAATCAATACAGTGGGATAACTCTGACAAATGGACGAAAAGGGCACTAGACGACTGTCCCGTTCTAACGGAATATTGCTGCTATTTTACACGCGTGTGCAAATCCTTTCCCGTCTGTCCAATGTAAAAGGAATCACATTGTTTACAACCAATTTTATAAATAATGCCTAAATTATTGGTAGGGCTATTTTTTACTATGATATTTTTCACAATATTGTCATATGAAAATACTACATTAATATTCAAAAGTTTAAGTACATTAGCAATGCCTAAAAAGCCTGGGAAAAATGGAAGTACTGAAATATTCTTCGACAAAGTGCGATACGATAGAAAGTTCGTTTTGCCTTGTTAAGACAAGATTCCATAAAAGCAGGTGGGTGACACAAATCACTTCCAATACTATTGATTTTTTCTAATTTGGCATCCATTTATTCCTGACTGGCGATCCTAAGAGCGCGGAGAAACATTGAAGAAAATATGGCTTTCTTGATGTGGGTGTCATGTCCGGAGTAAAAGTGTACGTAGGACAAATTGTTTGTTTTTTCCGATAAATACTAAACTTAAAACCTGGGCTTTCCTTATGTACACGCACGTCCAAAAACGGGATTGAGTTGTTCTGTTCCACTTCTAAAGTAAACTTAGTGGAGGGGACTTGATTATTTAACTGAAGGACGAAGTCATCCAGGTTACGCTTCATGGGCCAGATACACAAAATATCGTCGACGTACCGCAACCATGGGATGCCAACCCCCAGGATTCTCGGACTGTAAGTAATTTCGAAAAACTCCATATAAATATTGGAGAGGAGGGGCGACAAGGGATTACCCATGGCCATCCCAAAATCATGTTGATAATACTCGCTATTGAAAGTGAATTTACAGTCTTTGATGCAAAGTTTTATGAGTTCCAAAACGATGTATGCAGGTAGTTGTCGCCTGGTTGAACTTTGGAGACCTTCAACTAATGTTTTCTTTCTTGCATCTGGGAATGTTTTACGATGTTCGTCAACGACCTGAAGCAAAAACTGTGTCTGTTCCTCATTTCTCGTTACAGAAGCGTTAAAGTCCTTTATCAATGCTACTCCCCTTTCTGCTAATATCATTGACAACCTTTATGCTTTTAAGAATCTTGGAAGCGTTTTGATAATCTGGAATCTGTTCCCATTGAGCTGGATCTACAGAAGTTAGAAAGTCATCTTCCAACCCTAAGATTGAGAGCAGTTGTCGAGAGTTTGCTGTGACAGATGATGACAGATCTTTTCCTTCAGCAATCGTTGAACAAATTCTATTTGGAGGACATTTATCTCCTTCATTTTTTAGAGCTGCGACCATCAATCTCTTTATTTCTAAAGGTACACGATCACCAAAGAAAGAGAGACCAATCAGACGTTCGCTTAAATACCACAAATGATTACCGAATGCCTTGCCTGCAGATTTGGAGACGACAGTGTCTGGGTAAGTTTTTAATTGCTGAAGGGGATCAAGGTCATTTGCGGGAGCTAAAGTTGCTTGGGGCATTGGAACCATGCTTTTACATAAATATTTGTAGTGAATAAATTGAATCTTCTTAAAGATGATATTTCTCTTGATGTTAGACGAACCTGTGAACGGAGGAGCTAAATCTTTATAGAATAAATTACGTTTGCTAGCCAACGTGTACGATGTAGAGCACCTGGTTGCATCAGTCTTCTTCCTCGTAGGGGTACTTCTCCCAGAAACAACAATGTTAATTCTAAGGTTTCTCGGTAATCATCTCTTGGTTGACGTTCTTCTAGGTTAGTTTTACAGAATTCAATTATTTCCTTCCATTCAGATATGTCTAAGGTCACTTCTTAATCACCAATGACTGGTTCAAGCTTACTCTTATCAATGTTATTCATTCTAGCTGTAATTGCTTAAATAAAGTAATATCAGGTCCTGATGAGGACCAGAAAGGAGCCAAATACATTTCCAACTATAATTTCATGGATATGATGACAACAGGCTAGTTGCAGAGGATTTTTGCCCAACATTTGGTCAATCAGATGCAGGCACCTCCTCTCTTTCCTGTATTACTTGCCGTGGTATCAAACGACATAGCTTTGATCTGGTTGGTTAAATTTCATTCTTTTACAAGTTTCAACAATAGCCTTTGAATTGCTTTTGCGCTTTCGGAGGTAAGTTTAGGGACTGCAAGAAGCTTGCCGATATCTTTACCAGTCACTACCACAGGCAAACGACCGACAGGCTTTTTTCCTGTGATATCAGGTGGCATTTTCCCATCCAAGTGAACTACTAGGGGGTTTCTGGAGCAAAGTGTTCAATGATATTAGCTGAAGTTTCTTTTCTAATTTTCATCCTTTTAGTGCGAATAGAATCTTTATTGATCGATAGTGACTCTACATCATATTCGGGAGTCATTATGTTTTGAGGTCTTGCTTTCTTCAATTGTGGTTGGGTGTCACCCTGAGAAAAACTTTTTAATTTTTGAGAAGTACTATTTTCCGAATGGATCTGCTCGTTGTCACTACTGGTACTTGAATCTATTGTTGCAACTTTGCTCAGTTGTTGTATTTCTTTTTCATGTTTTCTCTTGCGGCTAATAAAATGTTGTTCTCCAATTATCTTATTTTTTTCCTTGATTGTTGTCACTTTATCAATGCCAGCTATGTGACCTTTCCTTCCACTGCGCTGAGCAATAAGAAATTTCTTTCTTCTTCTATTTTCATCATAGACAGATGGCAAAAGTCACAAGAAGTAGTTACATATATTGATATTATATCATAAATACAATTATGTATCTGAAAACATATGAATATTTCATATAAACATTTCAATAATAATTTCTGCAAATTTTGCAAAGAAATAAATGGGGTATTTTACTATTGATTGAAAGTTGTTGTTGTTTAGCCGATCAGCCCACCCTGATCGAGCAAGCCGGTGGCACGCAGGTAACCGATCGTCCTCTTCGGAGTGACCAGAGGTTCAGCGCACTAGTGATGCTGTGTTGTGTTCGTTGTTGTGCTAGGGCGGTACAGTCTGTCATAATGTGTTCAATTGTTTGTGGTGTGTCCTGGCACAGGTGGCAGGTGTCGTCTAAGGAGTTGTCTAGTCTGTGTTTATATGTTAGTAAGTTGGGGTGATGTCCACATCGGAATCGTGCTAAGTTAACTCGATCCGATCTGCTCAGGCTGATCTCTGACCTGTTAATGGGTGGCGGCTTCGCACCTAGGACCGCATTCGGACCGAGTCGTGTCAGTGCTTTGGGTTGGTGTGTGTGTATGGTTTTCTGTACTGTGTGATGTCTGTGGGGCGTGGTATGGAATGGAGTATTTGGTTATAATGTCTCTCTGGTGTTACCTTAATGGTGCGAGGTGTCGGTGCGTGATTGTACATGTAGTGGCAAGGGTGTTGTGGGTTAGTTGTCGCTGCTGCCATGAATTGTGTTCCCCTCATGTCTAAATGTTCCCTAACTTTCAGTATTTTTGTTTCTGTGTGCAGGTGTTCTATTGGTGTTGTTTGAGTGCATCCTGTAATGATACGAAGTGCGTTGTTTTGTATTGTCTGTAAGGTGTTTATGTGTGTGTTTGAGATAATGGGTGCCCAGCATGGGCTAGCATAGTCCATAACTGAGCGAATATATTGTTTGTATATGAGTGATGTTGTTTCCTGCTGGTGTCCAAAGTTTGTGCCTGTTAGTACCCTAAGCGTGTTAAGTCTCGTACATTTGTTTTTAATATCCTGAATGTGGTTTGCAAAAGATAATGATGTGTTGTATGTGATTGAAAGTAGGCCTACATTACTCTACATTTTTATACTGCCGTGCGCCACCCCTAAATATGATTTGATTGCTTTAAAAAATGGTATACTACGTTTTCTCATGATAAAGAACAAAATTTGACCTTCCGAACTCTAAAGTTAAAAAAATAAATTTTTTCCCTATATGCTGATAGCCACCCTAATATATATATATATATATATATATATATATATATATATATATATATATATATATATATATATATATATATATATATATATAAGAACCAGCTCGACAGATTCCTGTGCAAAGTTCCTGACCAGCCATGCGTGGCTAGCTACGAGGGCAGTAGGAGATCAGACAGCAATTCCCTCCTTCGCTAAATCCCGCAAATGAGGTGGGATGTGCAGAGGGGTCGACCGCAGATCGATTCTGAACCGTCGTTTGAACTCGCATAAGGTAACATAAAATATCTATATCCGGCCTCGTTTAAATGTTAACACAAGAAAGAGAAAAATAAATTTTATGTACTATAAGAATCCTATCCAAGTTCTATAATTGTTAAAACTATAGACTACGCAAGAGACACTTGACCAAGTTGTCACGCTATATGAGTGTTAATGCAAGTATAAATAGTTCTGTGGGGCATAAAAGGATTTCGTGCAAAACTATCTTATATTCTGTCGGTTTGTTCTACAGGGTGTCCCGTAAGTCTGGACCCATAGGGATTTATAATATATTTTTTTATTATGTTATTATTATTATTTTATTATTATTTTTTTATTATTTTTTATTATTTTTTATTATGATTTTTATTTGTGGGGCGACTTGAAAGCCAAAGTGTACGAGGTCAAACTTCAGAACATTTCCACCTTAAAGCACGCATTGTGGAGGCGTGTCAAGAAATTTCTGCGACTGTGATTCAGAAAGTGCTGTCGCAGTGGAGATTGCGTCTTCAACTATGTGTGCGACACAACGGCGGACACTTTGAACAGATTATGTAATAAATTTTGGACTATTTTGTAATTTTATTATTTTTCCCTATGGGTCCAGACTTACGGGACCCTGTATGTATCTCGGCTATATAGGTTTTTATGCATGGAAAAGTGAATTCAGGGTTACGGTCAGTATTACATAAACACTTAACCCTCTAACGCCGACTGGGTCGAATACGTACCGTTTTAAATACACGCATTTAGACTTAACCCTACAAAAACGTTCGGCGTTAACGGGTTAAGCGAACAGTTAAAGGTGAAAATCACCTTTTAGTACATAATATTAACACCTTAAACGTCATTTACAATTAATATACTTTAAACACCATTTACAATAGACATTTTTCACGATGACGCAACACGTAGTAAAGGTCTGGTTATTTGTATGCAAAAGTCGGCACCGAGGAAAGCCCTGGCTAAAAGTGGAGGAGTTAGTGGAATGTTTGTCACCGAGGAAAGGTTTGCATTTTTTAACTTTTATGCAACGCGCTACAAATCAAATACGAAAGAAGAGTAATAAAGTTGTCTTTATTTCGTAAATCATATTTAAAATTTAAATAAAAAAAACTTAAAATAAAAGAATTCTCGTTTTTATTTTTGAAAAAAAAAATGGGAACTAAAAATCCAAATTCAAAAATGTTCCCATGAGTTGCCTATTCGTCGTTTCCCGCAAAGAAAATTTCCTCCAATTAATATTTATTGGGAACCGATACTCGAAAAAAGGGAAATTAATTCATTCGCTGAGAGGAGAAAACCGGTTTCCTTTTGTTTACCTTCCTGTTCTCTCCTCTCTCTCCTCTCTCTCTCTCTCTCTCTCTCTCTCTCTCGAAGTGTGTAAAGTTTGTCTGTGGATATGAACAATTAGAGAAGAGTAATAAGTCAGAATTGCTTTTATACGATTGCACGCGTATATGAACGCTATTAGTACCATTATAAGATCGTATTATGTTGCCGCGCCAAGGGTGCCAAGTATCCCAGGGACTATAGTAGTTAATTTGTCTGTTATGCGCAACGGTTATTTTTAGTCAACGCGTCTCTTCTCCAAGGTGGAAACGTATACCACACTCAGTTTTTCTCTTCAATCAAGGTATAATTTCTCAGTGTCCATTCACTTTATCACCGTACAGTTGATATGTCACTTACCCTTCTTCGATGTAAGTTTTTTTTGCTCAGTAATTGTTCTTCAAAGTATGAATTCTTGTAGAAACTTTATTCTGACCTCGATGACTTTTATACTCCACATTCGGTTTTTTTCAGGTTTAAAAACAACTTGCATTTAAATAAGGGAGCGAAGGGTAATTCAGACGATTTGGGTTTCAAGCTATACTGTTTATTTACTACGAGGGAAATGATTTTCAGTTTCAGGTTTAATTCACATATTCACCACGAAAGTGCGACGTCCAGAATTTTAAAAAATAGGGCAAAGCAATATTTCAGAATTTCTTTCGAAAAATAAAACTGTCGCTCAAAATTCCTTTCATAAATTCACAGTTAAAAGAACAGTTGGCGTTCAAACAAACTTAGTCAAAATTTCGAAGTTACAAAATAAAACAACTTAAGCGAGTCAAGCAAATTATTATATGTATGTATATACTATGTACAGAAAGAGCGTGTCAGGATGACGGTACTTCATAAGATTCCCCCGCCCAATCAAACTGTACAGTTGTACATGGACTTACCGTATTTTACGCCTCATAAGACGCTACTTTTTTCCTGAAAAACGTCTCCAAAAATCACCCTGCGTCTTAGCATCGTAAGGTCACGATCTTAGAGATAAGTTTACTAGCCCTCACGAACACCAGACATGTAAATGTCTACTGAGGAAACCATCTTTACTAGTGTGGGATCAGTTCAGGGCCCACACGACAGAAGCCATAAAGAATAAACTTCAGCAATTAAAAACCAAGATAGTGGTCATCCCTGGCGGCTTAACATCGCAACTACAACCTCTGGACGTTTCACTTAACAAACCATTCAAGTCTTTCATGCGTGAGGAGTGGGGCAAGTGGATGGCTACTGGAAACCACGACCTAACACCAACAGGACGACTTAAGAGACCCACTTTTGCACAGGTGTGTGAGTGGGTGAAGACGACATGGGCAGCAGTGAGAGAAGAAATAGTAGTAAAGTCACTCAAGAAAAGTGGAATTAGCAATTCATTGGATGGAACAGAGGACGAGCTTCTTTATGAAGATAGTGACACAGCGGACGACCCAGAATCAGCTAGTGGCAGTGATGTTGGTAACGATGCCAGCAGTGATGACAGCAGCAGCATGGAAATCTCAGGATTTGAGGATAATTAAATATGTCACTTGAGGGCTCATATGTTATTGTTTTGTTTAATGTTCTTTTAATAAAGTTATGGGAATATATTTTTTGTCAGGCTGATAAAGCTTCGAAATATTTTTTTCTTAAATATTCTTTGCTAAATATAGGGTGCGTCTTACCACTTGTAGCGTCTTATGAGGCGTAAACTACGATATATACTCGTATTTCAAAAATGATTGGATGGAGTCAACCAAATCTGACTGCCTTAAAGGTCGGGTTTCCACTCAATTTAACTACTCACCAGCAAACTGGATAGTTACATTAATAGGGATTGGCTTCCATTGAAGAGGGTTGGTTCTTGATAAACCAGCAAAGATTCCGAAGAGGATATAGTTTTACACGAAATCTTAAACCAGATAAGGAATCATGGTTTCGCAAAACAAATTACTGAAAGATTATAGGATGACTTGTAAAAATAATAAATCGTAGGTTACAACATGGGTGAGGAAGAGAATTTACGTGTTATGTAACGTTGATGTGTTTTGTGGTGGCCACAAGAACTGCGGGCTAGCCAGATGAAAGGAGGAAATCTAAAAGCATTCAGAATTGATGTCATTTTGATTAGCATTTTATACTTTTATCCATTTTGTTTAAATGGATTTCCTTATGTTCGATCCATCGGGCCGACGACACATATATATATATATATATACTGCAAACAACATACAGTATAATTAATGTAAAGAAAGACGCTTGTGTAGAAGAGCGTTCCGCACAAGATGAGGAGGGAGAATGAACAAATGAAAAATGAGGTACCACCCGGGAAACGAACCCGGGATCATCCGATTGCCGGTCAGATATGCTATCCACTACACCATGGACCACGATCAATGAGAAGTCGTAATTCTCCTACATACGAGCAGAAACCAATGCTCTGATGCTCTGAGGGGGCACCCTCGCATGCCGTACATATATATACATTTTAACTGCAAACAACACACAGTATAATTAATGTAAAGAACGACGCTTGTGTAGAAGAACGTTCCGCACAAGTTGAGGAGGGAGAACGAACAATTGTACATGGACTTACCGTATTTTACGCCTCATAAGACGCTACTTTTTTCCTGAAAAACGTCTCCAAAAATCACCCTGCGTCTTAGCATCGTAAGGTCACGATCTTAGAGATAAGTTTACTAGCCATCACGAACACCAGACATGTAAATGTCTACTGAGGAAACCATCTTTACTAGTGTGGGATCAGTTCAGGGCCCACACGACAGAAGCCATAAAGAATAAACTTCAGCAATTAAAAACCAAGATAGTGGTCATCCCTGGCGGCTTAACATCGCAACTACAACCTCTGGACGTTTCATTTGACAAACCATTCAAGTCTTTCATGCGTGAGGAGTGGGGCAAGTGGATGGCTGCTGGCAACCACGACCTAACACCAACAGGACGACTTAAGAGACCCACTTTTGCACCTCATTTTTCATTTGTTCGTTCTCCCTCCTCATCTTGTGCGGAACGCTCTTCTACACAAGCGTCGTTCTTTATATTAATTATACTGTGTGTTGTTTGCGGTTAAAATGTATATATGTACGGCATGCGAAGGTGCCCCCTCAGGGCATTGGTTTCTGCTCGTATGTAGGAGAATTACGACTTCTGATTGATCGAGGTCCATGGTGTAGTGGATAGCATATCTGACCGACAATCGGATGATTCCGGGTTCGCTTCCCGGGTGGTACCTCATTTTTCATTTGTTCATTCTCCCTCCTCATCTTGTGCGGAACGCTCTTCTACACAAGCGTCGTTCTTTACAATATATATATATATATATATATATATATATATATATATATATATCAGTGGCGTGCATTCAGGGTAAGATAGGTAAGCGCCACCTACCCTAATAAAAATCTTATTAAAGACAGTACCGTATTTTTCAGAATAGTCTACAGTACATACCCACTAGCCAGTTATGTAGTTTATCATTAGCTACTATAATTACTATAATTATATAATATGTACATATAGTACGTGTGCTCGCACGCAATACCACTTAGCCTGTAGACGTACTCATCGCACGCCACTGATATATATATATATATATATATATAATATATATATATATATACTCATTTTAAGACACGTGCGAATTAGAAAAAAGGTTTCACTGTTTTACACAAAACATCTGCGCCTATTTTTATGTAAGAAGGAGGGGGCCAAGGGCGAGCGCCCGCAAAAGTGACCCCTCCGCAGAAGAAGGAGAGAGCCAAAAGCAAGGTCACCAAGGCTCAATGATGCCATTTTTCTTTATTTTTAATTCAAATTTTGCAAAGATTGTGTAGTGTGTGAGAAGCATATATGTTTAGTGAGGAATAGAAGGAGAAGTGTGTGTGTTTGAGAGCATGCTGGACTGCTCACAGGGTAGATGAGACACGGAAAAAGATCAGCTGAGGAGGACAGTGACAGGAGAAACGGGAGTTCCAGCACTCCCTGTCTCATGCCTAACATTCCCTTCCCCGGAGTACTTCCCTTATCGATTGGTGTCCGCAATCTCCTTAAAAGGAGCCTATAGTGCTCAATTTATAAGGACCAATGTATAATTGCAGCTTGGTTAGTGACCAGTTTATAAATGCAGTTTAATTGAGGCAAGTTTATAGAGCGTACTTGTGTAGGCTACCAATATGAAGATAGGCTGCGATAACTAGATAACTAATAATTAAGTTGACGAGGTAATTATATAGTTAGTTAGTATTTGGAGTCGCTATTTTATTTATCAGTGACCAAGGAAAAAGGATAGATTGCACAGCTTTTTCCTTTTATTAACAAATTTAATATTGCAATGATTAATACAGTACAGTACATACAGCACAAAATGCACTGGTTATAAATCAAAGTTACGAAAGGTTTGATATGTTATCAATTAATTTTCAGTATGAACACACTGTGTCAAATAGAAGAACAGATTATAAATTACATTAAATTGTACAATAATACAATCATAATTGCTAGCTCAATAAATGAGACACAGTAAGAGTTCTATGCGCAGACGTGAAGAAAACGGAATGTTTACGTTGATCTCTGTAACGGTACTCTGAGGCTGAGGCAGATGCAGACCGAGAAAGAGAATTTACAACCACTAAATTAGAATATGCGAGGGACGTGTGTAGGCTTATATGTGGGAGATGCTTTTCGCAGGGCGATTGAGAGGAGACTGACTTAAATTTCATCTGTTAAATCTTGAGAACTTGAGTGATTCCGTTATACATGGTTGCCTCTCCTCTGGTTATATGGTTGCTTCACAGTTCCTCGGCAATGATCTGGTTTGGTTATGATGGTCGTTCTTTTAGGTTCTTTCTTGGGATCTGCTTTAAAATATCGTGGGGGTGTTTTTATGAGGCTGACCACTATTTCAGGGCATGGTGAGAAATATTCATTAAAACAGGAGGCGTCTTTTGTCGTAACCACACACTAGTTCCTCGAAGGTCTTCTACGGAATAGATTTCTATTGGTAACAGGGATTTGTGTGTCTTCAGTAAACTGTGACGAATCTGCTTTTGTCCGTGTTTACTCGGGAGTTTATCCAGCAGTGATGTAATCGAGACCACCATGGCCGTGACCGAGACCAGAAAAAAAAGGTATCCAGACTGGTGTCGAGTCGTACATCACTGCTCATCATTGATGTGGTCGAGACTACCATGGCCGAGATCGAGACCGAGACCAGAATAAAAGGTCTCGAGACCGGTCTCGAGTTCCACATCATTGTCTTCAGACATCTGGACCTCATTAAGAATATTGTACTGGGAGGAAAAATCTTCGTGAGGGTGACCTTTTTTTTATGCCATTCGATATACGCATTTGAGAAATGTATTATACGGAGTTTCTGCAATATAACTGTAAGCCTAAAATGAAATGTTTCATGAACACCACTACACACCTATGCGGGGTACGAGCAGCTCGCAGCATCATTGACAACTCAGGTTTCATCTAAAGTCAGGGTACATCATCTGAATGCACAGGACGGTTCACCATCCAAATATTAAACAGATACAATGTCGCTCAACCTCGCTGATCTAACGGGAAGCGGTGTTGCGACGTGGCCACGACGTAGTTCAGTTGGTGGTTAAGAAATGATCACTGAGGAACGTAAAGTAAAAAATACTTTGGCATTTTTTATCCTCAATAAAGAATGTTAATTTTGTAATAAAATGAGACGGAAATAGTTTAGTTATTCACATAAAACTCGATATGTTACTAGGGTACGCCGTGGCCACGTTGCAACACCGCTTCCTGTTACAGCAGGTTAAACAGCTCTTAACATGCTGATGATATCCTGGTCATCAGACCTATTACGTAAGAGTGAAGCAAGTGACGCTAAGGATATTCCTGAAATAGACTTGACGTTCGCAAAAGGATAAGGTGTAGGTTCTTTCCGGAAGAACTTCATAAGACGATATCTCGACTCTGACTTCAGATGAACCGTGAGTTGACTGCGGACTGACCCAGAATTGACCTCAGAATACTTTTTCATCCACCAAAACCTTTAAGAGAACTCCAATGACCTTCACAATTTGGGAAGATGTCCTTCTGTTTCGTCGAAAAAAATGGCTCGCAGGAAAATCCGATTCGATTTGGCGATTTCTCGTTTGTCATTTCTATGCAGACGGACAAGTACTTTACCGATGCAATTTCAACTGTGTATCCCACGCAACTGAATAACCAACTAAATAAGCTTCATCGTGTTACACCTAAGGCTAAAGTACCCCAAATTAAGGGTAGAGGGATTTCCCTTGTAACTTCATACCCTGAAACTTCCTAAGATCAAGCTAATTAACTTGCTCACGTGACCTTTTTCTATCCAAGTTCTTACGAACAAGGATCCACAATTTTATACACATGCAGTTTAAATATGAGGTAGGTGACCACACATTATATATCAGGGTGAGTACATTTCTTGTAGTAGATGACAATCCGAAACAATTGTAATGATTATTTTATCTGCATTCCTTATAAATATTAACCTTACATAGCGAAACCTATTTTCCCAGTGCCTGCAATAGAAGCCGATGACTGGCACAGTGCCACAAATTCAATGGTGCCAAGTAAGTCGAGCGTCTGTGTACGAGAGAAATTCACTATGCGTGCATGCGCTCATGCCTGACTCTATCTTTGTTTATATTCAAAGATGCTATAACACACACACACACACACACACACACACACACACACTACAAGATATCCAATAAAGAAAATTGAAAGTGAACGGGAAACTTTTGGTGTTGCATAAAAATTGAAAAAAAATGTATTAAAAAATAAAAATAAAAATATACCATGATGAAAACAAAACCAAAATAGTTTTTTTTCTTTTACTTTTGCGGAGCAAAACCAGCGAGCAGAGAACCAATAAATCTCCGAAACCAGATTAAAAATCGCTAACTGATGGCCATAAAGAAGTCCCTATCCACAAAATTCACATGACTCAGCGTTTAGCGTTCCAAAGGACAGCGAACCCTTCTTGCCAACAAAATGCAAACCATGATTTAGTATTTGCTGACTTCCACCTTTTACGTGGTCGATAAATGTAATCTTGGAATAATGGCTTATGCATTGAGAGAAATGTCTGTTACGGTCAAATGGACAAAGAACGGGTTAAGCATAAAATTTTCTAGAGGCGAAAACAGTAAGCATGAACTTTCAGATAGTACGATCATCAGAATGAGAAGTTCATAGTATATCATCACCTTGTTACACTTTTGGTGACGATGCAAATTTAGGAAAACCTTAAAAATCCTAACTGCATAACAGATGTCCAAGAAATATTTAAAATATTATGGGAATAATGTCAGTTATGAGAAGCTGAATTAAAAAAATAAAGCCACAATACGAAATGGGTTTATGAGAAGCGCAACGAGCTTTAGACCTTTTTGAAGGTCATCTTCAGTATAGATTGAAAGCTCGTGCTTCTTATAAATCCATTTCTTATTGTTGTTTCAGTCCCTTAAATCTTTAAAGTGAATGGCAGAGACAGAAAAGAGATTAAAGTTTACAATAAGCATCTACTATCGACACAATAGAGAAGTATAGACAGTATAAACAAATTCTTTCGACATGGACAATAAATTCAAATTAGGAAAACGGCAAACAACAGTATTAGTACCGATGTCACAATTCAATGAAAAATAGGAGTGAATGAACATTCAAAAGAAGATAAAAGTATACTGAAAATGAAAACAATGAAACCGAAGGTTGATCTTTTAATTATACAATACCCAAACTTCAGTAATGCCCTCTATTGAATTGAATTGAATTGAATAACCTTTATTAATAATAAAATAAATACATTCGTTTTATAATTTACAATGACATGAATAATTGTGAAGCTCAACTATTTATTTTTTTAATTTGGCCTTTAAGCTCTAGGCTTTACTGGGCTCTTATTAAAAATAAATAGCTAGTTGTTATTAATTAATAATAAATAAATACATATGTTAATTTAGTATTATTAATAGTTAAAACATGTATTAAATTATCACTACTGACATGACAAATGCAAGGTCACCATTGAAGGCATTATACCAATACCATACAA
The DNA here is from genome assembly GCA_023014485.1 of Bathynomus jamesi. Lineage (NCBI taxonomy): Eukaryota > Metazoa > Arthropoda > Malacostraca > Isopoda > Cirolanidae > Bathynomus > Bathynomus jamesi. The sequence goes on from JAJOZX010001327.1 coordinate 363,265, forward strand.
AGAAACCAATATTATACATAAGAGATAAGAACTGAACAATCCCAAAAATGTGTTTTTAATATTAGATTACACACGAGAAATTAATAATTAGTAAACAACAGTAATGGACATTAATCCTAGATTTTTGTTAGTATGCCATTATTAATCGGGATTTCAACTTGGTTTTAAACAAATTTACATTCATAATATTTTATATATCGACATTTAAGTCATTCCATAGTTTCAATTCAACGAAAATGGGTAGTTTTTGAGATGAAGACAATCTAAATTGAGGTATAACAAGCTTTGATCTATTTCTGGTCTGATACGAGTAGATTTCTTGATGAGTTACAAAATATCTATTTACCCATTGTAAATTAATGATTTTGTTCTTACACTCGTAAAGAAAAGTAAAATTTGCCAGGTTGGTTATATCATTGAGCTTTATTAGTAGGTTTAGCTCTTTAAATAATGCTCTAGAGTGCTCAAGGAAATCGGCATCAGATAATAACCTTATTGCTCGTTTTTGGATGTCAAAGCTACCATTTAATGCGTTGTTAGCGGAGTTTCCTCAAACAAAGGTGCAGTACGTTATATAAGGAAGAACAAGAGTATGATAAAGAGTCAATAAAACTTGTTTAGGGACTACATTTCTAAGTTTCAACATTATAGCAACGCTCCTTGAAATCTTTCTCGCGATATAATTTACATGATCACTCCACTGCAAATTCTTATCTAGCATTACACCAAGAAATTTTGTTATAGTACACTCCTTTATAGCGATTTCATTAACATTAAGTTCATCAAGATATACATTTCTTTTATTAGTAAAAATCATGAAATTTGTTTTACCGGCATTTAGGAAGAGTTTATTGGTGGTGAACCACTTCAATTTACACTGATTCTGTACTCATTCTATACTATGCAAAAAGGTATTGTTCGGTTAGAAACACCTCAGAAATTCTGAAAAACCTAACCAATTATACCAAATAACCTTGATTGCGGGGTTAGACTTTGTGAATCAGGTTTGTACTCAGGAGGTATCAGAGAGAGAGAGCTGTACGCTGCCACCACATACGTAAAATGATGGAAATTTTTTCAGGATAAACTTTGTCAAATTTACAATCAATGAAGAAGAGACTTAAGAATTAAGTTGATAGACTGAAAAAAATTCACATTTTCTCTCCAAAGTGAATATTTTTGTTGTTAAAGGACCGAATCACGGATTACTACTTATGAAAATGTGGACACTGACGAGAGTAAACTAGACACAGAGCGAGTCGGGCGTGCTTGGTTATGTGAGATGGGCTAGACCGCTAGAGGACAGTAACAGTTTTCTTGCACTATCCCAAAAGTACAGTATAGGAGGCAAGTTGGAAAGCCTGACCCTGCATGAAGGTTGTATTTCGTACAAAGCATATGCAGGCTTGATCTCTGAATAAAATTAAATATCGAAATAGGCGTCTGTAAGTAATTGAGTGTCTGTGGAAAGATCTCATTGACCCTTGTAGACGCTCTTGATTAGTGGGCGTAACCATTTGGCTGTGGTTGGTCAGTTAACCATATAATTATGACGAAACTGTAATCATCAACCACACGCCAAACTAGCCAACCATTCTTCCAAAAGTTTTCAAAGGGGTAAGCCAACGTTTTACAAGTTTCTAATTTTGTATTTTTTTTATACTTTCCTAATTATCATGTTTATTTTTTTTTTTTTTTAATGTGAATTAACTCGTAATTTTGCATAGTGTGTTTCATATGTTGATAATATAAGCATCATTTACATAAGTTTTACCTTGCTCCAAAGGCTTACTTGGATCAAGTCCTTGGGCAACTATTATTCAATGCACAAGCCTACACGTTACACGGAACGTCAGTGAAACCATCGGAGCAAACTACTTACACTTCGGAAAATCCACTTTTCTTAATCTTATTTAATTTTCTTTTATAACTTTATGTATGTATGTATATATATATATATACTCGTACATTTGTTTAAGCGGATCGCCTGAAAATCAGGGCCCCCAGCCTTCTTTAGTTAACCTTAGAAGACTAACTAACGAAAATATCACGACTTAACCTAACCAATTGTCAAGGGCGTACAGTTGACCTAACGATTGGTTAGGTTAAGTCGTGATATTTTCGTTAGTTAGCCTTATAAGGCTAACTAACGAAGGCTGGGGGCCGTGATCTTCAGGTGATCCGTTTAAGTTTCTCTTCAACCTGCACCTATCAAAGGAAATCTTTACATCTGGCGCTGCGAACAGGATAGGTGCTAGGTTTACTTGTCACGTTTAAACTAGCTTTAATTTAGTCTTCCTCCGGATCCGGAGTTGTGGCTTGGAGTCTTCTTACCCGTCAACAAGGACGAATCAAGGAACCCGGTTACAGGCAGTGCTAAGACGACTAAGTAAAATATCGGCTTGCCTTACCTCAACTCAGTGCAACGGTTCACTGTGGATAAGTATGTTTTCTACTAATTTGTTCCTTTAGTGCTTTTTGAATTTAAAGCTTGGAGAGGGTAGTGTATACGCGACACTTAGGACGCATATACTACAGGTGTGTTTATTACCAGTGTGCCTTACTAAGTATCTTACTCGATCAGTTGGGAATGGTGGTAGCGGTTTGTTCCCCCACGTGCTGAGGTAGTAACACTATTGGTGTAAAACTAGTGTAGCGTAACTAAAGGTGCCTACACTGACCTCTGCTTAGAATTAAATCTAAGTAAGCATTGTACGCTCCTATCAGGGATAGGACTACCGAATAAATAAATCCATAGGGTTTACATAATTTAAGTTTATTTTTTTAGTAAGTAACCAAGTATGTTTAAAGAACTGAGTTTAGCAGAGCTAAAAGAATTTGGTGAAGGACTTGAGTTATCAGGTTTCGATTTAGCCGCCTTCATTAAAGAACAGGAACGCGGAAGAAGCGAGAGAAGCGGAAAGGGAAGCGAAACTCGCCGAACTCACTAAGGAAAATGTAGGTGATAATACTTCTTATTCTTGTGTACCTAAACTTAAACTACCACCATTCGAAGACAGAGATGATTTAACTGCTTACCTAATTAGATTTAAACGCATAGCGGGACTGTCCGGTTGGCCTATTGAACTTTTTTCTATACAACTTGGGTCTCTCCTCAAGGGTAAAGCTTTAAGTATCTTTACATCTTTTCCTACGGAAGTAACGAACGACTACAATTTGTTGAAACCAGCCCTGTTAGCTGCATTTAAAAGAACCTCAGAATATTATAGAAAGTTGTTTAGGTCAAAGAGAATTTCCCCCGATGAGACCTTTGCGCAGTTTGGGAGTAGCTTAAGCCAAATTTTTTACTACTGGATTGAAAGCGAAAATATTGGAACAGATTTTAAGAATTTAAAAGATTGTTATTAGAGACCAATTTATGCATGCATGTCCGAATGAGATCAGACTTTTTATTAAAAAGAAATATAAAGTCCTTAGCAGACATGGTAGACCAGAGTCGTCAAACTTCACCTAATCGAAAACCCATCAAGTGTTACGCATGTGACAATCCTGAACACATCCAAAGAAAATGTCCTAAAAATCCAGCTACCTTCCCGAAGTCAGACCAGCCAAAACAGAAAACGGAACAGGTAAATATAGTTTATAGAAACTTATTTACGCTCCTTCTGGTTTAACTGTCAGTGGAACTGTAAATGGTACGAGAGTAAACACAATTCTTAGAGACACAGGTTGTTCACGTGTAGTGGTAGCAGAGTATATGTTCCCGGATATAGACGCTTCTACAGCAAATAAATGTATAGTTATAGACTATCTAGGACGTAAAGATGAATTCCCTATACCTAGGTGCTACATAGACTGCCCCTATTTCACTGGCTAGATTGACGCAGTAAGAGTATCCCTTACGTGTAGTGAAGTCTTAATAGCAATTGCTAAAAATTTAAACTAGACACTCTCTTCAGAAAAGAAAACGCTAACTTCCTTATCCAAAGACAGATTAGAACAGCTGACAATCTCTCCCGACGAATTCAAGAAACTTCAGAAATTGTGTCCTACGTTGGAGAACATAAAGAACAAGGTAGCAAGCCAAACCCTAGATAATACCAAAAACGGAGTTCAGTTTCGGTATGAAGAAATTAACGGCATAATTTACCGTCATTGCATTAAAAGCCCTAAGCAACACGAGGTGGGTCATAAAGCTTTGTTTGTTCCCCAGAAATGTAGACAACTTATCTTGTATCTAGCTCACGAGTCTCCATTAGCAGGTCATTTTTCCAATTGAAAAACTACCCTTAAAGTATTTGAAAGCTTTTATTGGCCTGGCGCTAATGCAGATATTTATAGATACTGTAGATCTTGTGAAGTATGTCGAAAGTTTTTCATAAAGGTAGTTAAACCATTACCCGTGCAGCAACCCAAGATTTGCACGATTCCATTCTCCAAGGTCGCACTAGATATAGTAGGCCGTAGTTCCCCACCATCTTCAGAAGGTCATGGGTACATCCTCACCATCGTGGATTTTGCAACTAGATTCCCAGAAGCAGTACCACTTAAGAATATAGATTCGATCTCTGTTGCTAAGGCCCTAATTAGAGTGTTATCGCGCGTTGGGATACCCCGCAAAATTTTGAGCGATAGAGGTAGGCAATTCGTTTCAGAATTAATGGGAGAAATCCATAGACTTTTAACCATAAAGCCTTTATTTACCACACCCACACCGTATCACCTTCAGGCTAATGGCATTTGCGAAAGATTGAATGGTGTCATTAAAGCAGTATTAAGAAAATTGTCAAGACTATCCTAAATAATGGCACAGGTATATTCCCGCTATCCTATTTGCTGTTAGAGAAATACCGCATGATACATTAGTTTTCACCATTTGAACTACTGTACGGTAGACGTATCCGAGGACCTCTAACTATTTTAAGTGATTTATGGGCTAACGAAAATATAGACATACCCAGTAGGAATACATACCAGTACGTCTTTGAGCTCCGACAGAAACTTGAGGAAACTGCTCAAATTGCAGCCAAGAATGCTGAGGTCAGTATGGCTCAGTAAAAAAGCTACTTCAATAACAAGGCGGAATCCCGAAAATTCAAACCAGGCGAACCTTGGCCAACTATTATTCAACGCGCAAGCCGACACGTTACACGGAACGTCAGTGAAGCTATCGGAGCATACTCCTTACATTTTGGAAAATCCACTCGTCTTAATCTTATTTAATTTTCTTTTATAACTTTGTAAATATGTACATACACACATTTGTTTAAACTTCTCTTCAACCTGCATTTATCAAAGGAAACCTTTACAGCGTCTTTAAAGAAGGATAAACTTCCAGTAGTCTAAAACAAATTCATTCCTCACAACAACTTAGTTCCGATGATGGAGTTGAATTTCTAATCCCTTTGCTTCCACAGAAGTACATTGCACGCCTTCTATCTCTTTTTTTTCCTTCTCCATTTGATCTCTTTGGTGAACTTACTCCATAAGGCAGGGGAAATGTACGTCTCGGCTGCAGTTTCAGAAAAAAGTTCGCCTAGAAACAAAAAAAATAAAAAATTGCTGAATGATATTATTTCGTTTTTCTTTCGTCTCCGATGCAGATTTTCCAAGTTTGGCAAGTGCGTTGCTCCATTTCCGAGATTGCGACGTACTGCAAAAACATACCCTCCCTTTAAGCGCTCCAAACAACTACTGACTCATGGTGGTAGATTTTGCTTCAGACTGCAGACGCTAGAGGGCAGGAAGACTCACATTTGTAAATGGTTATTTCTTTTTTGCATTCATTTGTCCGTAGCTATAAAATTATCGATACTTTTTGATCACTCCTCGTGTGTGGTGATATATACTATATATATTATATATATATATATATATATATATATATTATATATATATATATATAATGTCAGTCGTTTGATCAAGTCCGGGCTAGGACTACAGCAGTATAATTTCAGATTTCCTTGGCGGATAGTAATGCGGATTCCGCGTTAAACTGTTGATGTAAGGTGGGGTGAAAGCGAAAAACTTGACCTTCGTTAGAATGAACAATTCGGACGGAGGCAAAACCGGAGTCACCAAGGTACGTTCTCAAAAGTGAAATTTCAAAGAAGTATTTATACCATTAGCTAACTGTAATACATAAACATGCGTATCTATTTGTTCGAAATTTAAAAAAAAAAAAAAAATATGGTCAAACGAGGCCTGGTTACCATGGAAACGCTAAGGCTGAATAAATTTGCCTTTCCTCTTCCTATATTTGTGGTAATCTCGCTACACATCGCCGCTCTTCTGACATATGAAATGGACTCCCTTCTATGGGGAGTTTAGTTTGGGGGGAGCGGGGTAAGTATATTTCAAAAGATTCGCAAAGCTGTAACTCAAACATTTTCACATTTCTATAAAAGCAAAATAGATGTACGTTGGTGTGTATGAGAGAGAAATATAAAAAAAATATTCTCGCATTGGTTGTTAGTTGTATCTTCTGATAATTCGTTTTACTTTGTGCTTTGTAGTGGTGTTTTTTAACTATTGGCTTTAAAACTGCCTTTCTCGTCTGGCAAGTGTGTGCGAATGTAACTTATCCCCTTTAAATAGCATGACTTGTCATAATTATTCTAGTTTTAACATTCCACTAGTTTCTTTTGAAGATACGTTTGCGATACGTTTACAATACACTGTGTATCGAAGTTCGGGATTATCGAAGTTAAGCGATATTGAGTTTGTTCGGTAGTTAGATCGATGATCGGTAAAAGTTAATAATAGTATACAATTTAAGCGAGTTTAGTAAACAGAAATTGTAAGTAAATCTCTAAATAATAGTTAAACATGGGACTAGTTGGTGTAGCGTATAGAGTCATTAGGTTTACTACCTCACTTAAGCGTGGTAGATATGCGTTCCAAATCGTAAGGCCTAGGCTAGTTAATTATCATGGAAGGTATCAATATATGTCGTTTGAAAATGTGACAAATTTTTAAAGATGTCCCAAAATAACGGGAGAAAAAAGGGGATTTAATTAATGTATTACGAAAGATGAATATATTAAAAGATCGTATTTTGTGCCAAAGACCTTCTAAAGTGGCCACAAAGTCCCTTTGCAGTGAAATTATAGCATATATCTACGTTGCCCTTGTTTTTCATGCAAAGGGACTTTGTGGCCACCCTGTAACCTAACTTAACTTAAAAAATCACTTATGTGTGGTTGCATCCGATATTAAAAGTCTAATAAGCAATTTTTTTTAAATAAAACAAAAAAATTGTCCACTATTGTTAACCTTAGCCTCGGTGACCATCCTCCTCTGCGTTCAGATGATGGTTCGGATCTCTCATAAAGTCGTAGATCCCCTCCGTCACATGACCTTTTCGCCGTTGAGATGGGAACTAAACGAACCCAAACACTATTTAACAAAGTTTGGACTTCTAGAGCCACCGTCGGTAGATTAGTGGGTAACCCCGTTTCCCTATAAAGAAAAGTGAAGACACTGAGGTCGGGGGTTCGAATCTTGATGTTGGTGATAATAATAATAATAATATGGGAGTATTAAACAAGGGGTGTGCGGGTATCCAATAAGTGTCCAAAAATGGTCACGTAGTTGTTGAATGATGCAATAAATGTTTCACCATATTACTTGGCCTGTCTGTCCGCATTAGTTGGCCTGAGCGCTGACATTTCCTGGCTCTATTCACTCATTATTATTATTATTATTATTATTGAACTTTTAGATATATGGATCGGAAATATGGACTACATTATCTTCAGAGAATTCCCAAGCGTTATGGAATCTACTCCAGTTCTTATACTTCAAAGAATAAATCCATAAAACTGATTATACATTTCATATTCGAACCTAAAAAGAATTTATCTTTCAATTCCCGTTCTATTTCCGAAAGAAAAATCATTTTCCATTCCATTAAAAAAAAGAGAAGTAAAAAGGATTCCAATTTCGATTACAATAACAAAGTAAATTGGGAATCTGATTAAGACAAAAATCCATCTCGGACTTATTAACTGGAATCCCAAATAAGATTGGTTTTATAGTTATTAATCCTTTGCTGCCAAGGCTTTCTTTTACTAATTCTATTCTGATTAACGCCGGGTAGTTTTATTCACTTCTAAGAGATACCGTTTGGCATGTAAGGAAGGTTTACCAGTCTTCAGTCAAAGTTCCACTAAAAATTATCCTTAACTGTTAATGTGTAGAGAAATGTTTCTAATCTCTGCATTCGGTGAAAATGTAGTTTTATTGCCACCTATTTTTTGGCAAAACACCCACGCATGACCTATGAGTGACGGTTATGACTGACCGAAAGCTGATGATGTGGGAAAATGCTAACCAATCTTGTACTACCACCTAACGTAGCGTACGACTAATCCGAGCATAAGATTCGCCTTGATTGGTACACGTACAAAATGAGCGTGGCTTTCGACTTTGCCGAAAATCTGGTGCCACAAAACTACATATTAGCTCTGTATTCCTTTTGCATTGCAAACTTAAGCCCCTTCGAAAATACTTTTAGAAACGGGTGATGAGTAACATCCAGTAACCCCATTCTCCCACACGGAGAGAGTTGCGGTGGATTCCGTCATCTGAGTTGGGGGACCGTCTCCAAACATGACGGCGGAGGTGCGCATCGTGCCCGGCCCTTCGCAGCCTCAGTTAAATCATCAATTAAAAAATAAATAAAAACGCTTTTAACAAAAACTGAATATGCTGTAGTTACCCCATAATTTAACTATAAAAAAGAAAACTCATTCATTCACTTTTCATAAAATTAATGAATTACAGTTGACGGTACAAATTTAAACCTTGACTCGTTTTATCGCGGGACACCACGAGTTATTAACCTAACTTAGCCTAGCGTAACCTAACCTGACGTAACCTACATGACACATGTTGACAGAATGTCCCCTCAACAAGATATCGTAAACATTCGATGAGTTACAGAATTAAAGTGAATCCCATCTCTAATTTCGGACTAACGTCATGTGATCGACGTAACAAAATCGACAAGTTATTGTGGATTACATTAACCCTCTTTAAGTTAGGTTAGGCTTAGTTAGATTACGCTAGTTTAGGTAAGGCTTAGTTAGATTACGCTAGTTTAGGTTAGGCTAAGTTAGTTTTTTACAGTGCCGATAATATGTTCCTCTAATTTAGCCTAAAAGATAATTTTCCGCCCACGAGACATCAATTCTGTTTTAAGTTTCACTAAATACTATTCTTTTATAGTCAATCCCTGAATGGTAAGCGGGGCAAAAATTTCATATGCAGTGAAACCGAGAACATAATGTGGATAAACAGCTCCTCCTTCCTGCATTAAAAAAAAAAAAAAAGCTTAGTAATTTCATGAACAAGGTCGGAATGACACTATTCTATTAGTTTAATAATGAAAGGCTATTTGTTTTAGGTAATTTAATAAATTAATAGCTTTTTGAAAATTTGCCCTTAAGAACTCCATATTTTATCTGAATGTACACGAATCTGTATAGGCATTATTCAACAAGTACGTGACCGCTCGAGGGAGCGGGTACCCGAAAAGGCTACCATTTACTACAAGTGGTGGGGAGGTATAATGGAAAGACTACTTGACCGCAAACAACATAATTTTGTTTGAAACAATATATATGCTCGTATTACATTACTCATATATGACATCACTCATCCTCCTCCCAGATTTGATCCCTAGAATCGTTTGGGATCACTGGTGTTTCCGAAGGAAGTTCTAGTTCATTTGGCATTTCAAGGCCATTCGCGTCTGTCATCCTAATCGGGGTGGTGTGGTGGGGGGGGGGTCACGTCGGAGTAGTCTACAAACGATCACTAGCGGTGAGGGGTATCGAATAAGTTTCTGAAAACGGTCACGTAGTTGTTGAATGATGCCATAAATGTGTCACCATATTTTAAAATTATTGTATGGGCTGCATATATATATATATATATTATATATATATATATATATAAATGTGTGTATGTGTACATATGGTCAGCCCATACAATAATTTTAATATATGGGCTGACCATATATAGTTAGTTTGCATGGGTTTTACCCCAGAAATTACATATGTTACCTTTCAGTTCGTGTATGCAACCTTGAATTTGTAATTTTCTACGAGACCTATTGATGTAACTATAATTTAGTTGTCATTACTATTATGGAAAAAAGCAAATCACATTCATTGAAGTGAAAAAGAATGAAACTTTTGGCCAGTCGGCAAAAGGTTAAAAGGCCTACTGGAATATAATATTAATTAGGCCCTCAAAAAAGTTCGTAAACATTTTTACTAACTTTTTTTTAAAACTTTTTTTATTATTATGAACTTCTGAGTTTTTACGAGTTTTTGAACTTTTTTCTATTTTGGGAAATTTTAGGATTTTTTAAAGCTGTAGTACGTAAAAAAATGTTATGGTGGTCTAGCGGGTAATCGACTTATTGGTATTTATGGCAGTATCTGCCCGGTATCCTTCACCGTTTGAGTAGATGCCGGTAGTTTTGGTCAAGGTACTTCGCGCAGCAGTATCGGTACAAAGTAAAAAATTGCTGAAGAAAATTCGCTAAAATATTCGCCAAAATTCTGAATCGGTACAGAATTTAAGTTCTGTACCGATTCATCGATTTGTAGTACCTGCTATTCCATACATTAAAACCAAGCTCACCCTCTTCTCTATTGTTAATTTCGTAGCCATCGCCTACCTAAAAGAAAAAATATATATATTATAGTCAACACTGAAAATTCCTATGGTGCGCGACTTTTTCGCCACACACACACACACACACACACACGGGGTGAATTTCACACTAAAACACGTGAAATGAATGAATGATGCAAATCCACAAGGAAAAATTAAAAAAAAATATTCCAAGGCCTTTCGGGTATTCAATAATACAGGTGTATTGTTGAATAAACGAAAGGCCTTGGGATCATTTTTTCTTTTTCCTCGTGGGTTTGCATCACACACACACACACACACACACACACGTATGTATAGAATTTTCTACCGTTACATCTAGTTTCAAGCGAGTCATTTAAATTGAATGGGATGACCTTTAAATTAAAATACTATTTTATTATTATTAATTTCAGTGATTTTAATAAATACGCAATTTTTTTCAAAACTTCAAAATTCTATCTGGCTTATTATGAACCAACTAAAAGTATAAGGTTTTTGAGATACCAACCGAAAACAAAAATTCAAAAGGACCAAATTCATTTTGGCGAAGAATTCAGTTTTGGATGAGATTTGAAGAGGGCATTGATCCAAATAATTTCAAAAGTTGGGCAAAAATCTTTTATTCATCTGTAATGGTTTTATACCAGAAAATATTCTTGAGGCATCTGAAGCCATGCGCGCGCGCGCACATAAAACAAAAGTCGAGATGATAAGTGGAGTTTCATTGCTTATTTTACAACTTTTAAAAAGAGAACTCAGTCTAAGTTAAATAGAAAAGAACTGGCCAAACATTTTTCATTCGGTTGGTTGGTTGACCGTTTAACGTTCTTCGTCCAACGGAGTGTACTGAGATGAGTGGTAACGCCACCACCCGGGAAAGATAAGTCCCTTTTAACTGAGTCGAGTCAAATTTATTACGTCTAGCGGGCTCGTTTTTGCACCCCATCGCTATTTCTCAAAATGACTTGGGACAGTTCATGACTTTTTTTATTTTTCTCTGCTCAATTGCAAATAATAACAAGCATTTACTTAGTTTACAACTTCGTCAGACCAATCGTTGGAGGCGTTTTCCGCCCTCCCCGCTCAAACTAGCGCGTAGGTCAATGGGTAACACTATTTCCCTGTAATCAAAGTGAGGACGCTGAGGTCGGGGGCTTCGATTTCCGATGGTGCTGGTTAACAATAATCCAAGAGTTAACGCAATTGTCCGCTTTAGATGTTGGCCTGAGCCCCAGTGGCGGATTACCCATTAGGCACAGTAGGCACGTGCCTAAGGGCACCCCAAGGTTAAAATTTTTTTGGGTCCCCAAGATTCAGAAAAAATGTCGACATTCCAGTGTAATGCTGTCGGCGCACTCAAGATATGTGGAGAGCCTAATATTGCTGGAATATTAATCATTGATTATTTCAGATACACTGAAGTACAGTCAACAGTGAAATATAATAAAATGCAGTAGCCTACTTTCATGGAGAGGTTTGAATATTGATAAATATTTAGAGAAATTTGCGGTAGATGGACTTAATCTGCAGAGAAAATATTATAAGCCCACAGACATCCATGGTCCACGGGCCGATATGGAGCAAATTGGAAAGATTTTCCAGTCTGGAATTATATGCTGCTTGCCCCAATTTTACTTTTATCATTTGCCATCTTATGCAGACATGAAAGACTGGAAAAATTGTCAAATTTGCTCTGGATCTGTCCTTAAACTGCTGCGGGCTTATCATTTGCTCTCTAGTGGTAAATCTATCTGTCCGCAGAATTTACTAAATATCATTTTTCAGATCTCCATCAAAATATTGTGGGCACATTTTATATATTTTTAACAGGAATGTACCGATATATCGGTATCGGTATTGGTGATATCGGTAGATAAATATATAAAAATATTTTATATATTTATATGGGCCAAGAACGGCTGAATTCTTTGAGCATTTGTGCAATTGAGTATGATATTGGTAGAAGCCTGGACTTCACAGACATTATTGCCCACTACTGAGCACTGTGACAGTTTCTGGACTTCATTATTGTTACTCGCTTGAAAGTTAAATTTAGCAAGATCGAAGCTTTCATTGTATTTAAACACAATCGTATTTCTAAGGTTTGACTATTCTGATTTCTTATTTACTTTAATTACTAATGCAAGTCAGATTATGAACATTCTAGCCCCCACCCCTCCGCGTGATTGTGTAGCACGATGCATCATTGCGTATAGCAGTATGACCTTGTCGCATCTTTGTAAATCTGTTTTTTTAGAATAATGAATAAAGTGGATGCGTAGTTGGAGTTTCTCTCTTTTTCTCGTGGATCTTTTGGCCTTTTGTGAGTCTGTAATTAGTTAGTCGTCAATAGAGTCAATTGTGTGTGTCTGGTTATTTTAGCCTTTCATTTATTGTTAATTGAAATTTTATTATGAAAATGATGATGACAATGTTTGCGGTTATTTAACTTCATTTTAAAGACAAAAACACGTGACGGCGGGGACCTTGTGGTTTAAATCATCTACGGGTTACTACACCATAGGACGGTCACCCATCCAACTACAGAACAGACCCAACGTCGCTTAATCTCGCTGATGTAATGGGAAGCGATGTTGTGACGAGAGAGAGAGAGAGAATTTTGATTTACTGTAAAAATATCTTTTACAGTAAACGCTTCGGAGAATATTTGATTTAGATGCTGCAGTAAATACAGAGTTTAATGCATCTGTAGTAAAAATCCTTTAATACCCTCTGATCTTTTCTAAGATTGAATAAAATCGTCTGGCGTGAACCACAATTAAATCGGTATAAAATGCCGTTCGATGATAAAGGTTTAAAATGCCTCTCGACGTTTCACTTTGTCGAACTTTTCAGATTTACGAAGCTCCTCTTTTTGACACTGAATTTTAATCATTTACGTTCCTACATTATTTTATTAGTATAACCTCGACTGTAATAAATTTATTTACGGATGAACTGTACCAAATTCAGTTACGGGTGAAGTGCAGTATTCTCGGTTGTAGGTGAACTGTAACAAACTCGCTTGCGTGTGAACTGTAACAAATTTGTTATAGGGTGTTCCATAAGTTCAGTCTCGTATGAAAATTTATTTTAAATTAAATTTGCAAAAGTAATAAATTAGAACTAAAACATGTTCAAATTGATATCTTGTTTGGGGACTTTTTTTTTTTTTTTTTGTGTAGAATAACACGCAATGGCTAATGTGGAAGTGAGTTACACTCGTGAGGAAAAGTCCTCCGCCTTCCATTTTAGCCATTGCGTGTTATTCTACCTGCAACAAAAAAAAAGGTCCCCAAACAAGACATCAATTTGAACATTTGTTTTAGTTCTAATTTATTAATTTTGTAAATTTAATTTAAAATAAATTTTCTTATGAGACCAGACTTATGGAACACCCTGTGTATATATATATATATATATATATAGTGTTATGCCATTTTCATAAAAACCGATTTTATTGCGTTTCTCCTAACCCAAGGTAAAAAAATAAAAGAATTTTAATTGGAAATTAAATATGCAAATATATTTAATCTCTTCTTTTACATCCTATATTTACTTAAACGTTTATTTCATTTACGCTCATAATGAGTTAACCCAAACACGGACTGTCCCAAGCTAGTCTGAGAAATGGGGAAGGGGGCGTAGTGATGAGCCCGCTGCACGTAATGTATTGGACTCCCTCCGTTTTGCTTTTAAAAGGAGACTTATTTTTTCACGGTTGATGGGGTTACTGCTCGTCTCAGCGCAGTTAGTTTGCCGAGGGATGTGAAACGGATATACCAACTAACCCCGCTCATGTTTCAAGAAGAGATGAAATTAAATCTTTGGTTATAATGATAACCAAGCTTTAAAGTCTATGAGAATGTAAAATTTGTGAGTAGCGAGTTTACGTTTTTAAGTCAAATAGAGTCAAAATTCTTTATTTATAAATTAAATATTACAATCTTAGTTTCTGCCATGTTAAAATGAACAGTTGCTAAGTGGACTATTTGTTTTGTTTAATTTGGCTCTTAAGCTTTAGGCTTTACTGGGCTCTCAGACTAATTTAAGATAAAATGTGATTTATAATATATGTCATGATTAAATAATGTGTAAATTTATGAATAAGAAGTATTAATTAATTTGGGATCACCTGAAGATCAGGGCCCCCAGCCTTCGTTAGTTAGCCTTATAAGGCTAACGAAAATATCACGACTTAACCTAACCAATCATCAAGTGTGTACAGTTGACCTAACGATTGGTTAGGTTAAGTCGTGATATTTTCACGACCAGCTTTCGTTAGTTAGCCTTATAAGGCTAACTAACGAAAGCTGGGGGCCCTGATCTTCAGGTGATTCTTAATTTGGAATACACAAACGAACTATGATAATAAAAACCCACTCTAACAGAGTTATTTCCACGACAGTTTCGATGCCCACTGGCATCCTCTTCGGGTGGATACAGAAAAACGAATGAACGAGTGGTTTATCAGAAAGGCGTATTTTAAAGCCAGAAAATCTTTTTATGCCCCTCGGGAACCTTGTTAATCAAAAACAATGTGAGTTTGCCTTACATTGCCGGCTTAGAAAGTGTAGAACCTTTGACGAAAGATTTTAAGTTTGCTTTGGCGTTCAAATATTCGTCTCCTGTAAAAAGTAAATTGGTTAGGAATAACGTCGCAAAACAGGAACAAGCCTGTCTCTACAGCATTCCCTCTGTAAAAGTTGTGATTTAGTATACGTAGGAGAAACTGGAAGAAATATTGAGTCCTGTATTAAAGAACATAAATATGCCTTCAGAAGTTGTAATACTAATAATGCAATTTTTTATCATGCCAGCCAAAATGATCATGCTATAGATTGGGAATCAAGTAAGTTACTTTATAAATGCAGTAATTATGTTGAAAGAAAAATAATAGAATCTGTATGGATAGAACAAGTGGGTAACTTTAATTTGTGCGAAAGTACTTAGAAGCTGGACCCTCTAATGAGATTCTTGGTCAAAAAATCCCTTACGGTGTCGGGTGAACGGGATCTAACTTAAGTGTAAATGTCTTAAAGGTCTCTGGATTGTTTCCTTACTCGCTTTTGGTTCATTCGTTTTTTTGGTAAAATGTAAATGAAATAATAAACGTAAATGTAATAATAAAAGTAATAAATGTGGAAATAAATGTAAATGCAATAATAATAAATGTAATAATAAAGGTAATAAAATAAATGTAATAATAAATGTAAAGGTAATAATAATAATAGTTATAAACGTAAATGTAATAATAAATGCAATAATTATGTCAAAATAATAGAATCTGTATGTATAGAACAAGAAGATAGTTTTCATTTGTGCGAATGTACTTATAAGCGGGACTCTTTAATAAAATGCTCTTCCGGTATCGGGACAACGGGATCTAACCTAGGTGCGAATTTCTTAATGGTCTCTGGATTGTTTCCTTCTCGCCTTTTTCATTCATTTTTCGGTTTATAATTTTTGTAATAATAAACAACAATGTAATAATAAATTTATAATTTCTGTAATAAATAATAATGCAATAATAAATGTAATAATAAATGTAATAATTATGTAAAAAATAATAGAATCTGTATGTATAGAACAAGAAGATAATTTTAATTTGTGCGAAGGTACTTATAAGCGGGACCCTTTGATAAAATGTCCTTCCGGTGTCGGGAGAACGGTATCTATCCTATGTGTGAATTTCTCAATGGTCCCTGGACTGTTTCCCCTCTTGTTTTTGGTTCATTCGTTTTTCTGTATCCACCCGAAGAGGATGCCAGTGGGCATCGAAACTGTTGTGGAAATAAACTCCGTCTATTAGAGTGGGTTTTTATTATCATATTTTGACCTTCACGTACAAAAGTGAAGTTTTTTGCATTTACAAACGAACTAATTGAAAATACATTATATACAGGGTGGTGGGAAATAGGCGTACAGTTAACTATTGTTACTACTGTATACCTACATCTGCACTACCCTGTATATTAACTCTTAAGTCATTATTACAGATATGATACCTAATACACCACAAAGGATTGATAGGCACGACAATTAAGACAATTAATAGAGTACACCTTATAAGGCTTATACACTTATAAGGTGTACTTAACCTAACCAATCGTTAGGTCAACTGTACACCCTTGACGGTTGGTTAGGTTAGGTCAGGTCGTGATATTTTTGTTAGTTAGCCTTATAAGGCTAACTAACGAAGGCTGGGGGCCCTGATCGTCAGGTGATCCAAAATTTGATACAGTTTAAGAACTAATTTTCTGAAGTTTTCCTTTTCCTTTCAGTTTACACGCCAATTCCGAAGGGGTTCGATTGGCAGATGACTCGAAAAGTTGCGTTTGCAGAGGTCGGGATGTCCATGAACTTTTCTTTAGTTGCGTTGTAAAAACCTGTTAGTAGGCCGTCAGTTTGTGGGTCGTGACTGAAGTCGAAGTTTGAGAGGTCTTCTCCAACCTTAGTTTCGTTGACTAGAGTGTCATCCCCCCATTCACCATAGGGGGGATTCCCAATCACCGTCATGTCGACCCAGACATCTAATAGGGATCAGGTATTTAGTAGGATTACATAAAATGAAATATTTGCAAGCACATTTATTTTTCACTTTTTTTAAAGTAATCGACCAATTACATTATATCTAGTTCTACTACATCGAAAACTTTAAAACGTAACCAAACTAAACTAACTTCACTTTTGTCAACCCTCTGTACATCTCACTAATGTGTATTCAAAACACTGGATAAGAGATTATGAATTGTTCGAAAGCTTTTGAGAGAGTCTAGCGTAGATACTTGATTTTCAAACTGCCTTCCTTCGATTGCTATCCTTCTATCTGCGCTTTCACCTTTGATTTCCTTTCTGGCCGATCTATAACTACGATTGTAGATGGCCCCTGTTTTTCTAAAGCTATTAATAAGTGTTCCTGAGGGCTCTGTCCTGCCACCCATTCTCTTCCTTTTATTTATCAATGATCTTTTAAGTTGCACTTCCTGTCCTATCCACTCCTATGCCGATGATTTCACCCTTCACTGCTCCATCCGCTTCACAAAGTACCCTTCCCAACAATCACTCCATGCTTCGCGTGAGATGGCTCTGGCGCACCTGACCTCTGATCTTTTAACTATATCTGATTGGGGCAGAGAAACCTTTTTCCGTACTAGCCTCTGACGGGGAAGAGGCGGAGGGTAGGGAGAGGACCTTATGTTTTTTATCCAGTTTTCTACTACTGCTAGAATAATTAAAAAATGCACTAGTTTAATAACAGGAACCTCCCTGAGTGGACCGAACGGTCTTTGAGGTTTCCTCTTGTCCTTGCAACTCCTTGTAACTTCGCTTAACATTTTTGGTATTTCCTTTTCTTGTGATCTTTACTGAAAAGATCACATATACTTTCTCTCTAAAACAGATTCGAAGAGGTTAGGTGTGCTGTACCGGCTCCAGTTTCTTTACTTCCACTCAGTTGCGGTTTCTGTGCAGGGGTCTTGCCTGCCCCTGTATTGAGTACGCTTCTCATGTGTGGCAGGCCCGTGCACAGGACACTTCAGATAGGGGGGCTGAAAGTTAACAAAAAGGGCACCATCTCCTGCCCCCTCAAAAAAATGTCTTCACAGCATTTATACATTTATGGATAAAAAGGGCACTTCTGAGGCATGAAGGGGCAAATGGGAGAGATCAAGCCCCTGTAGCCGTCCCCCCCGCAGTTTTAGAGTGACACACGAATTTACGTTACTTAGGATTTGAGTCAGAATAGGAAAGGGGCGGGGTCTGCCCCTTGCTCCTCCTCTGCTTATAAGTTGCTGCACGTCACTCTTCACTTTCATTTGTCAGTTACTCATTTGATTTCGCTCAGTGAAAATTTTAGGCGAGTTTAATATGCATTTTCTACTTTGATATTGCTATTACGTCTATATATTAGTCCAAATTTCATTTTCGATTCACTCAATATTGGTGGGTGATAGACAAATTTTGAGTTAATTTTTTAACCCAGCAGTAAAAACCTATAAGATCCACCCATTTTTGTTCATGTGACCAAAAAGTTTTTTGTCATCCAGTGTTACCCCCCCCTCTTACTGACTGTCTTCAATCCCTCTCTCTTCCGCCTCAATGTTGCTTCACTCTCTCTTTATTATCGCTATTATAACGGACACTGCTCTTCTGAACTCTCAAACTGCATGCCTCCTCTTTTAAGGAGACCATGCGGTACCGAATTTTCGACACACTCATCCCTTTTCTGTCCACCTCTCTAACGCAACGGTTAATCGGTGTTCTTAGTTTTTCATCTAGTCAACCGATGAATTCTGGAACAACCATCCTTAGTCCATCTCTCTCCTTGTTTATGACCTACACTCTTTCAAATGCAGAGTGTCCAGGCATCTCAAAAACTTTGGACGTTGATTTTGGGATGGGCGTTTTTAAGGGCATTTGCCCTTACCCCCCCTCCCTCCTGCATAAAAATAAAATAAAAAAAGTCAAGGCCATGTTTCATTTCTTCCAAAGGCTGACCAATCAGGGGACGGTAAGCATTTTTACTTCTTAAATCCGTTACTATTTCAATTGAATATACTGTATATACACAATGGTGTTATGTCATTGTTTTATAAAAATTTATTTTATTCTGCTTACCCAATGAGTACGAGTATATAAGTAAACCGGAGTTAAAATCTTTCCATACATTGGAAATATTAAGTACTTCAACTCTGGACTTGTTTTACACCTTTTCACTTTATTCCTTTACATTGTACAGCGAGTTAAAAACTTTGACGACCTATATTTCGAGTCGTATAAAAAGAAAATATTGCACAATCTATAAGTCCCATAGACATGAAAGGAACTTTGTTGATAAAATATGCATTCAAATTATGGCCTTCCCATTGCACAGTTGTTTCTGGCACACCCTATATTTTTTTAAATATCTTAGAGAAAACTTTATCGAAAAAACTGTGTGTACGACCAGTGCAACATGAAGAATCTTAAAGCTGGTTTCTGTGAAGTAAATTGAACAACAATGAATAGGTTATTTCCAGGATTACTGAAGTTGGTGTATGAATGTATAATACGTGTATCAATCATTTGTAAATAATTTGTAAATAAAAAAAAATATGCATTTTACTCGTTGAATTACAGTAATTCTAATGTTCTTACTCGCATTTAAAGGATAGTTTATGACTACGACAATTCCTAGTTCTGTAATATCTACTCTACCATTAAGGAATCAGTATTCTTAATTTCTTATCTCATCCACCACGTAATACCGCGTGCATCCAAGTTCATACGTGATCAGCGTTTACCGCAAATGCTCCTCTTTACGCTCTTATACTGCGTCTTGTCGCTCGAAAATGGACGTGAACGAATCACTTGGTCCGCGTCCTCTCTTTAACCATGATCTGTTATTGTTCGCTATCACGTTATTTTAATGGTCTCCCAAAGTCATTACATTAAATGGGTTTATAGAAAAGGGCAGAATACTAAACCGAGCTATGACGTTATCACAGACCACCGCTCTATCTTTTGTTTTCAGTTATTTGTCCTGCTTTTGCACCTATTTTGTCTTCAGGGTTATCAAAAAAAGTGTTTTAGTAAGTAAAATTTCAAAATTTGCTGTTGAAACTAAAGCAAATAAGACATTTACTGAACGGAATACAGAAAATTCGCTAAATTATTTAAGTAAAATGTAGGACGTGTTTATTTGATTGGGTTGTTTAACTTCCTTCGCAACATCTATACTAAGGTCATGTGACTGAGGAGATCTACTATACATCTTTACGTGAGATCTAAACAAAGGATCTCTACAGAATATGGACGCGACGGACGGTCTTCCATTCAACTATTCTCCAGACCCATTGTCGCTTAACCTCGCTGATCGATGGGAAGCGGTGTTACGACATCGGCCGCGACGTAGCCCAAAGATGAATGGTTCTTGGAGAAAATGAAATGTAACATTGATAAAACACACACACACACACACACACACATATATATATATATATATATATATATATATATATATATATTATACTGTACGTATATGTTAAACACAGACCGTGCATGGAACAAGGAACTCTTGTTTCCCAGAAGAGTTCCTTGTTCCATGCACGGTCTGTGTTTAACATATAAATTTCTCAGGGGACCATTCTGAGTTTGTGTGTGTGTGTATATATATATATATATATATATCTTTGTCTATATTCTGATAAATATTACACTATAGAGTTTAATTATACTACAGGTGTCTCAGAAATTGCGTACCATTAATATTAATTAAATTAAATAAAGCTATATTAGCCCATGGTGCGCGACTTCTGAGACACCCTGTACATCATGGCAGAATACTAGAGGTATGATTTCCAGAGCTGGGCACTTGCGTTTTTTTGCGCGTTTTTTTGCGGTACTGCGGTACTACTACCGCACTACCAAACCGGTACCGCATAACGCAGTACCGCAAAGGATCGCTGAAAGTACAGCAGTACCGCTACCGCATTCAAATTTCCCGCGGTACTTTCCGCGGTACCGACCAACACGGTAGTACCGCAGTACCGCAAAAAAAAAACCGCAAGTGCCCAGCTCTGATGATTTCACATGAAAAGAAATCTTATTGTTTTTCACTCAAGACTTACAGGCAGAGCTGGGCACTTGCGTTTTTTTTTGCGGTACTACCGTGTTGGTCGGTACCGCGGAAAGTACCGCGGGAAATTTGAATGCGGTAGCGGTACTGCTGTACTTTCAGCGATCCTTTGCGGTACTGCGTTATGCGGTACCGGTTTGGTAGTGCGGTAGTAGTACCGCAGTACCGCAAAAAAACGCAAAAAAAACCGCAAGTGCCCAGCTCTGCAGTTACAGGGTGGCCACAAAGCAGGGTTGGCCCGATTGGACCCGACCCAGTTGTCCCCGATGGGTTTTTTGAGAAGAAAAACACCTGGAAAAAACCACATAAAACCCACGTAACTGGTTTTTTCGTTTTTTTTTTTTAAATAAATCAATGAGTCACTAATAAAATAATGTAATAGATTAATTCTTGCACAGTCATAACTGAAATACGCTGAAATATGAAATATGGATCAATGAAAGATTCCACATTCACACAACTTGACTGACATATTACAAACATTAATTATTTGTGCATTTTATTTTCAACCAAAACCTATCCCTAATTGCCCAATGAAAATACAACTCGTGGTAAATAGTTATTTTTGTAATAAGCTCTCAGTTATTTAGCTCTATTCTTACACTATTTTGGCGATTGAAAATATGAAAAAGCCAGATAAAGTCCGAAAAAAACCCAGGTGGGGTTTTTCAATAAAACTCGGTTTTTTTCAACCCTGCCACAAAGTACCTTTGCGTGAAAAACAAGGGCAACATACAGATATGCTAACTTTCATGGCAAGGGACTTTGTGGCCATTCTGTAGAATTTCGTAATAGCAATAAAGCTTATTTAATTTGAGCTTAGTCCACAGATTTCAAATATAAACCTAATTCTTTTTTAAAATATTATTTCTGTGATTCGTGACCTTTGACCTTTTAAGTTATGCTCTGTGATGTACAGTTTCAGTAAAAAGTTCGCTGAAAAACATTTCCAAAAAGCCCCCAAAAAATACGAATTTATAATTATTCCGTGTTTCTGTGGATATTTTATTCGTTCGTTGATGAAAGTAATAAAATTTCAAAAACAAAGCCTAATTAGTAATTTTTTATTTTTTTTTTAAAGTAGGTTTCTAAGCGAATTTTTAACCGAAATTGCGCATGACAAAGATAGTTTTTTATACGTAAAAAGTGGTCCTACAGACCTACACTCACCTCCGACTTCAGAACTCAACCTTTTCAGTGTCTGGAACTGGTTTTCACTTTTGTATATTCCCAGTCGAAGTCCTTTATTGCTATCGCATATTTCTGTAGCTTCCGTAAACCCGACCTCGGCCTCTTCCATCACGTGATGAACTAAACCTCCAGAACCTTCATCCAAAATCGTAGTTGCTTTGCGTATATCGTGAAAGATATTGAAACGAGTGAATACGATATAAAATATTTAAAAAAATATTAATAGTAATATTTATATTAAACTAATATGTATATTAAGATTAGAATTACGGGAATTATTATGGAATGGAAGTCATTAAAAGTTTCGAGAAGTTCGGATGTTTTCGCCAAAATATCGACATTTTGAATTATTTTACTTATTTTTGTACTGTATTTTGCGAGTAGCGGAGCAACGTCGATCTGCACAATGTCGATATTAAAGAATTAGTTTAAATTAGGGTTAGGTTACATTGTGTCAGGTTAGGTTAGGTTAGGTTAGGTTAGGTAAATCATTCTCATTGAAAATCTGAAACATACGAGTATTGAAGTTTGAAATCTGAAACTTGCATAAGGAAGGTCTAACGTCAACATTATGAAATTTTTGCCTCTCTCTCTCTCTCTCTCTCTCTCTCTCTATATATATATATATATATATATATATATATATATATGTATATATATATATATACACACACACACACAAAGGCCCAAAAGTCTGAAGTCATGTAACCCTTCATCCTACAAATGACAATATGGATTTAGTTACGTAACTTTACTGATTGTAAACCATTCTTTGTTGAAATAAGACCCAAATTACGAATGTCATTGAAAGAACGGCTCCACAAATAGGATGTATTGAGGATTGAACGAATCTTCCTCGAGTGTATTCGAACTTTGTCTGGTTTTGTGTTGTTGAATATATGTTAAATTAACAATTAGGTAGTTTTTCTCTTAGTACATCAGTAATCACTCGTAAATGTACGAAAGCAAACCTTTAAAAGTTGGTAAAAGCCAAATTTTTTACGAGATGAAATATCGGATACGATTTTCTTCCTGATAAATTTTAGTAACACCTGTTTACAAAATACGGTTCAAAAGCGTTTAATTCTTGAAGGGAAGTATATTCTTTTAACATTGTGTAAAAGCCAATGATGTAGTCGAGACCACCATGACCGAGACCGAGACCAGAAAAAAAGGTCTCGAGACCAGTCTCGAGTCCTACATCACTGGTAAAAGCTAAAGTTGAAAGGAAATTAGTGAAAAAAAAAGTTTATAAAACAGTTGCCAAAGTCCAGGCCAGAAATACAGGGTGTCCGAGAATTATCTGTACAATTTTTGGCTGTTATTAAAAGTCAACCATGAAGTGTAGAAATTCCAGTTTTGTTCCATTTTACAGAGAAACTCATTAAGTATTTGCTGATAACAAGTTTTGACAAGTTTTTTCTTTTTTGTACGCGGGTGACAGACATTGATTGATGATTTAAAAGCAAGAATCACAGCTGCTATTGAGCGAATTGATGTGGATATGCTGCAGCGTACATGGCAACATTTGGATTATCGATTGGATGTTTTGCGAATCACTGATGGTGCACATATCGAATGTTTGTAACAACGTTACTTTAATAAAAGAAACTTTTGAAAATACAGATTCTAAATAATCTTGTTTAAGAATTTTATTAAAAGATGAAATTGTACAGATAATTTTCGGACACACTGGAATTTCTAAAAAACTTGTCACAACTTGGTATCAGAAAAAACTTAATGAGATTCTCTGTAAAATGGGACAACACTGGAATTTCTACACTTCATGGTTGACTTTTAATAACAGCCAAAAATTATACAGATAATTCTCGGACACCCTGTACTATAATGAAACAGATCACTGATAATTAATAGGAGTGGATCTTGTCTGAATTGTCACCCTTTCCGTATTTCAAGAAAGTCTCTTATTTTACAGAAATGTCCAGTGTCCATCACAGTACCTCTATAGGATATAATTTGTCCAGTAATTCAAGAGTATTTTGTATAAGTAAGACGCTATAGAAATTAGTTATATATCATATAACTGATAGCAACACCTTTTCTGTACCCTCCTACTTTCTCTATACTCAATCTCATTCCAAAAGTGGATGTTACGTAATGTACGCAACGACCTTACTTGCTTTCGTATTCCCGAACTTGAGTCCTCTGAATTCCACGCCATCTGGCTATGGCTTACATACCAATCTCAAGCTAAATACATCTGCGCTCTCTACCTTTCTCCTAATTCTACTGACTATCCAAAACTCTTCGACTACCTCATTTCTAAAGTGAAATCTCCATTTTAGAAGATTTCAATGTTCACCACCACCACCTTTGGCTTTCCTCCAACTTCATTGACATCTCTGGTGAATTAGTTCACAATTTCTCTATCCTGAATGACCTAGAACATATTGTACAGCACCCTACTCATATCCCCGATCGCCCTGGAGATAGACCCAACATTCTGAATTTATTTCTCACCACTCATCCTTCTTAATCTGTCAAACTTTCTCTCCGTTGGGCTCCTCCGACCACAATCTTACATCTGTTTCCTGTCGTATCGCTCCAATGTGGCCATTGGATCCTCCTAAGAGGAGACGCCTTTGACACTTTGCCGCCGCTGATTGGGAGGCCCTAAGGCAATACTCCTCTGATTTATCATGGAATGATTACTGCTTCCGTGGCCGGGTCCCCTCCGAGTGCGCTGAGCGCATTACGGAGGTGATTCTCTCGGGCATGGAGGCATTCCATATTCTATTCCTATTACTAATGCAAAAAACCTTCGTTTAACTTTACTTGTTCTAATCTCTGCAACAGAAAGGAGGTTTTTTTCAGAAGGTACCGTCGCCATCCAACTCCTGACTCTCACTCAGCTTATATTTCTGGCCAGAATTATTTGTTCTTCGAGTGGCCAAAAATTCCTTCATCCAACAAAACTGTGAAAGCCTATCCAATTCTAATGCTTCTCGCTCTTTCTGGCACCTGGCCAAGAACACCTAAACTTTACTTCTTCTTTCCCTCCTCTTTTCTATTCTGACGGCTCAGTTGCCGTCTCTTCTCCGCTGAAACTTTCGCCTCAATTCAACCCTGTACGATTCAGTTGCTGTTCCCCCATCTCCTCATCTCTCTGACTTAATTATGTCTGAAAATAGAATGTCTTCCAAAGAAGTTTTTTTCTGCCCTATCTGGGCTCAACTCTAGGAAGGCGTACAGTCCTGATGGTTTTCCTTCTGTTGTTCTCGAGAACTGTGCTTCTGTGCTGACACCCTGCCTAGGCAAACTCTTTCGTCTTTGTCTTTCAACTGGTACTTTTCCTTTCTGTTGGAAGTACACTTTCATTCAGCCTGTCCCAAAGAAGGGTGATCGCTCTCAACCTTCCAACTATTGTCCCATTGTTTTGATTTTTTTTTTGCCTTTCTAAAGTTTTTGAATCAATCCTTAATAGGAAGATTCTTAAACACATCTCTTACAATCTTCTTTCAGATCGTCAGTATAGGTTCCGCAAGGAATGCTCTACTGGCGATCTTCTTGCATATCTCTCTGATTCTTGGTCATCCTCGTTTCGGGATTTCGGTGAAACTTTTGCTATTGCGCTAAACAAATCAAAGGCTTTTGATAAAGTCTGGCACAAGCCCTTAATTTCCAAACTGCCCTCCTTTTATTTGGTTTCTATCTTTCTATCTGTGCTTTCATCTCTGACTTTCTTTCTGGCCGATCTACAGTTTAGCTGCAGTTGAAGATGGCCATTGTTCTTCTCCTAAAGCTATTAATAGTGATGTTCCTCAGCGCTCTATCCTCCCACCCACTATTTTCCTTTTATTTATCAATGATCTATTAAGTCGCACTTCCTGTCCTGTCCACTCCTATACCAATGATTCCACTCTTCACTTCTCCACCCGCTTCGCAAAGCGTCCCTTTTAACAGACAATCAATGGGACGGCTATGGTACACCTGACCTTTGATCATTCTACTATCTCTGACTGGGGGCAGAGTAAACCTTGTGGCTTTCAATGCCTCAAAAACTCACTTCCTTCATCTATCTACTGGAACCAATGTTCCACACAACTATCCCCTTATCTTTAACGATACCCAACTCAATCCTTCCTCCTCTTTTAACATTCTTGGCGTTCCCTTTTCTTGTGATCTTTCCTGTAAAGGTTACATATACTCTCTCTCTAAAACAGCTTTTAAGAGGTTAGGTATGCTATACCGGCTCCGCAGTTTCTTCAACCCCGACTCAGTTGCTGTCTCTGTACAGAAGTCTTGTCCGCCCTGTAGGAGTACGCTTCTCATGTGTGAGTTAACTGAACCCACACAGCTCTACTTGAGCGGGTGGAATCAAAGGCTTTTCGTCTCATCAATTCTCCGCCTCTTACTGACCGTCTTCAATCTCGCTCTCTTCGTCGCATTTTTGCTTCTCTCTCTTTATTGTTGCTATTATAACAGACACTGCTCTTCTGAACTCTCTACCTGCATGCCTCCTCCTTTAAGGAGAGCACGCAGCACCAGACTTTCTACACACTCTCATTCCTTTTCTGTCCACCTCTCTAACGCAAGGGTTATTCGGTATTTTCGATCTTTCATCTACTCAACGGTCAACTCTGAAACACCTGTTCTTAATCCCTCTTTCCCCCTGTCTTTGACTTTGTCTTTCAAACGCAGTGTCTAAGCATCTCAAAAACCTTGGATCTTGATTTTGGCTCTCTTCTTCCCGTGCTTTTGCTGACATTCGTCCTTGGCCCCTCCTAACACAATTTTTTTTAAGTGTGCAAGGTGAGTCAAAAGTTTTGCCCCAAAAGTATTTATGGTATAGTTATTTTTGAGGCAGGACTTCTGACTCCCCTTATATATATTATATATATATATATATATATATATATATATATAACTGCAAAGAACACGCAGTATAAATAACGTTATTTATACTGCGTGTTCTTTGCAGTTAAATGTATATAATGTTACGGCATGCGGGAGGTGCCCCCTTGGGGCATTGGTTTCTGCGAGTATGTAGAAGAATTACGGCATTTGGAAGAGTGAGGCCCATGGTGTAATGGTATCGCATCTGACCGGCAATCGGAAGATCCCGGGTTCGATTCCCGGGTGGTTACCTCATTTTTTCATTTGTTTCGTTCTCTCTCTCTCGTCTTGAGCGGAATATCTCCTATACAAGCGTCGTTCTTTACGATATATATATATATATATATATATATATATATATATATGATGAATAAAACTACGAAGGAAAGGAAACAGAGTGGTGCTCAGGCGCTTTCGTCTAATGACATCCTCAGGAACACTGAAGTAAATAAAGAGTTCAAGACTATATATAGGTTACAAAAAAAAAATATATATATATATATATATATATATATATAATAAATATAGAAATAAAAATTGTGGAAGGAGCATACAAATTTGTATGGAAAACTACCAATTTTAGCACTTTGCCTGAATTCAACACAAGATCAAATGGATTGTTTACAACCAGTTTTATAGATAATGCCTGAATGATATATAGGTCACAAAAAAAAAAATAAAAAAAATAAATTGAAAAATAAAAATTGTAAGAGGCGCATACAAATTTATAAGGGAAAATTACCAAAGTTTTAGCACTCTGCCCTTCTTGTCTAAATCCGTTCTGAACGAATTCAAAACAACGGGATCGAGTTGAAAAAGTCCTTTGCGCATGTTAAAGTTATTTGTAAGTTGGATAATAGCAGACTCAAGAATATTTCTATTAACAATGTTGCTAGAGTGAAACAAAACTGAAGTATTATTCCAATCAATACAATGGGGTAACTCTGACACCAGGCGCGGATCCAGGGGGGGGGGGGCGAGGGGGTCCGGACCCCCCCCTGCTCACGGTGACCAACGATTTTTCGATTGCGTTTGTTTGCTCCTATATATGAAAAATAAGACCTGAAGACTTAAAATGGCTTAAGGTACATGTATCCCGGTTGCCACAAAATTAATTTCCTTAAAAAGAATAAAGAAAAAAAAGTTTATGTCCGATCCTGAGACATTTCAGGATACATGTACCTTAAGCCATTTTAAGTCTTCAGGTCTTATTTTTCATATATAGGAGCAAACAAACGCAATCGAAAAATCGTTGGTCACCGTGAGCAGGGGGGGGTCCGGACCCCTCGCCCCCCCCCCTGGATCCGCGCCTGGTGTCAGAGTTACCCCATTGTATTGATTGGAATAATACTTCAGTTTTGTTTCACTCTAGCAACATTGTTAATAGAAATATTCTTGAGTCTGCTATTATCCAACTTACAAATAACTTTAACATGCGCAAAGGACTTTTTCAACTCGATCCCGTTGTTTTGAATTCGTTCAGAACGGATTTAGACAAGAAGGGCAGAGTGCTAAAACTTTGGTAATTTCCCCCTGTAAATTTGTATGCTCCTCTTAAAATTTTTATTTTTCAATTTATTTTTAATTTTATTTTTTTTGTGACCTATATATTATTCAGGCATTATCTATAAAATTGGTTGTAAATAATCTATTTGATCTTGTTTCGAATTCGGGCAAAGTGCTAAAATTGGTAGTTTTCCTTACAAATTTGTATGCTCCTCCCACAATTTTTATTTCTATATTTATTATATATATATATTATTATATATTTTTTTTTTTGTAACCTATATATAGTCTTGAACTCTTTATTTACTTCAGTGTTCCTGAGGATGTCATTGGACGAAAGCGCTTGAGCACCACTCTGTGTTTCCTTTCCTTCGTGGTTTTATTCATCATAAATATTTTTCACGTGTTACTTTCGTGAAATAATTCTCATATTATATATATATATATATATATATATTATATATATAATATATCAAAGCGTAATATAACTCAAATGATTTTATATGCGAAAATACCCAGTTACGAGGAATGAGAAGAACTTGGATTGGTTGATGCTGGCCAATCAGGGTTGTTTTTCAAACATTTACGACCTTTTAGGCCCTGTCATAAGCATGAAAATGTGGAAACACGCTTTTAATTGATAGTGTACATAAACTGCACGTTTTCATTTCGTTCGCCATCATAAAGTAGGTTTTTGAGAGTTTAGTGTCTCATGTTTTTTGAAACATGTATTCTCTCTGCAGGTTTATGTCTTGAACATTAAGCAAATATGGAAATAACTTTTGCATGATATTAGTCTTATACGATTTTAACATAATTTTGTTTCATTACTTTTCATAGAAGTTCTTATACAAATAAATTTAATTAAAATATTTATCTACATTTATACAGTGATGCATAAATTTGTTTCATAAATCGCAGGGTGTATTCTTGAGACAAAAGTTAAGAAAGAAGACCATATAAACAGAAGACCATATAAACATAGGTCAAGAAACCCGTTGGTTTCGATCTATAGTAATCGACAGAATAATTAAATTCCTGAAGATTTTTTGGTGCTTTCCTGTTAACGGGAATACCCAACCGCCCGCCATCATTTGGACTCGTATCTTGCGGAATTCATGTGGCGACAACGTACTGAAAGCAGCGACGTTTTTTCTGCGATTTTAGATGACATAATGACATTTTGGCCCCCTACTAACTGATTATATTATCACTTACATATTAACTAATTTCATTTAAATGATTAATAAATTCGATACTTACCTATTATCGGGACTACCAAACTGTTTATGATGTATTTTTGCTTTCGTCATTTTCGTTTAAACTAACGAAAATATCACAACTTAACCAATTAATTATCAAAGGCGTACAGTTGACCTAACCGGGCACTTAATTAACCTAACTGGGCATTCAGTTGACCTAACTGGGCATTTTCTGTTATATTAACCTGTTAGGTTAATTCAATGCCCGTTAGGTCAATTGAATGCCCGGTTAGATCAACTGTACGCCCTTGATGATTGGTTAGGTTAAGTTGTGATATTTTCGTTAGTTTAAACGAAAATGACGAGAGCAAAAATACATAACAAACAGTTTGGTGGCGGGCGGTTGGGTATTCCCAATTCCCATTAACAGGAAAGCACCGATTTTTTACATTTTATGGCGTTTTTTATATTTTTTACGTTTTTACGTTTTGTTTTTTTACATTTTTAGGCGTTTTCTTGAGCAGACTTTGCCAGTGCTACTTGAAGATGTGCCTGTCAGAACTCGACGACTAATGTGATTCATTCATGATGGTGCACCAGCTTATTTACCCGTTTAACGAGGGAATATCTCGATGCTGCGTATCCTGACAGGTGGATAGGGCGCGGTGGTCCTATTCCGTGGCCAACCCGGTCACCAGATTTAAATCCTCTTGATTATTACTTGTGGGGGTCATTTAAAAAACCTAGGTTATTTTACAGAAGTCCGAGCACGTGAGGAATTGTGGCAACGAGTTCGAGACGATTGCGAAACGATGCGCAATATTCCAAGAATTTTTGAGTGTGTTAGACAATCACTGGTGCGACGTGCTGAGACATGCATTCAAGAAGTAGGAAAGAATTTTGAACATTTACTTTAATGAAGTAAATGTATCAGTGTGTATTTGCATAAAATGTAAAAAATCTTTAGCAGTTTCATTTTTCTGCCGCGTCCTATAGCTCGAAACCTACGGGTTTCTCGACCTATGTTTATATGGTCTTTTTTCTTTACTTTTTCCTCAAGAATACACCTGCGATTTATGAAACACATTTATGTATCACCCTGTAGTTTTTGCAAAAAGGATTGATGATGTTTTTAATAATAATGTTATATATATATACAGGGTGCCCCATAAGTCCGGTCTCATAGGAAAATTTATCTTAAATTAAATTTACAAACGTTCAAACTGATGTCTTGTTTTGGTACCTTTTTTTTGTTACGGGTAGAATAACACCCAATGGCTAATACGGAAGTGAGTTACACTCGTCAGGAAAAGGCGGAGAGTTTTCCTGTCGCCACCGGGCCTCGATCCCGGGGCCGATGGATTCGTAGTCAGCGATGCTAACCACACATTATATATATATATATATATATATATATATATATATATATATATATACACTCGTATATTGTATACATGGAATGTTAGCGACATTCTAATAAACTAACCTAACCTTAAAAACAGTAGTCGACAGCATCATTTCTACAGTGTCTTTACTCGATTTTACTTTGATATAATAACCTCAGTTCGTAATCGCAGTGGGCATTTAACGCTGAATTTACCACAAAATATTAAGCAATAATTTGCGAGTATAATCCAAATGGAAAATTAATTATTGCCGCGTTCGTTTTTTTGTGTATGTAAAAGCGACGTCGTAGTAAATTTTACTTTAGATAATTATTATTTATTTAACATTGATATCTTATAATGTTACTGGACAATAATTGAACGGATTCGCCGTTTGCCAATTACGAAGCAACGGCCAAATTTTCTTCCGTTTATTATTAATTATTATTAATTAATTGATTAAGGGGAAAATGGGATTAATATCTGCTCAAAGTTATGAAGAAAACAAGCTCTCAATTAGAAATTACAATTCATTGGTGGAGGTTATCCGAATACGATATTGTTAATAACTTTGCATTATCTGTTTTGTTGATGTTAATTAAAATTAATGATGAAGAAGCCAAAGTTCAGTGCGAATAACTATGTTATAGTTAAAGTTAATATTATGATGTTGAGGAAATATGTTTGTTTAAAATGCGAGTGTTGTCAAACTAAACTCATGCTCAGGCTAAGACCGAAGGTGTTTTTTAAATTGCTTAATATCATTAATGTGGACAGCATTAAATGCGGGAATGACCCCTTAACCCCTAGGGCTGTAGCCCCACCGCTTCTTCAGTGGCTGGCTACCATGGGTGCTCTAGCAGACATTTCATTCACCAAGTTTCCCCCTAAAAAAAAACTGGTTTCAAAGATGTCCTTTGAATTTGCCAGCTATTGAGTAAGGTTACCTACAGAGTGGCCACAAAGTCCCTTTGCATGAAATTACAGCATATCTGCATGTTGCCCTCGTTTTTCATGCAAAGGGACTTTGTGACCACTCTGTATAAACCACACCGTGTTTTTGGTAGATTATTGGTATTCTCATAAATTAGTCTTTATTATTAATAAAAACTTCAATGTATATTTACCTGATTTTCTTAATCTGTCATTTACGCCAAATTAAAGTAAATTAAAAGAATATTTTTACAAATGACTTCAAATTGAAGAGCGAGACATAACTAAATGACAAAAATAGGTAATAATTTTAGAAGAAAATATTATACGCTACTTGAGTATTATACTTTAAAACACAAAATAAAAACTAGACGATTTTTTCCTCGAAATTGTGCGGAGTAATATTTCGTTCGACTTCCATTGTCCAGTACATTTCTAATTATAGTTTTTGTAAATGTGGATTAAGTTAGGTTAGCTTAAGTTAAGTTAAATCAAAGTAAGCTTGGTCAGGTTAAATTAGGTTAGATTAGATCAAATTTGGTTACGTTAGCTTAGAACATTTTGTTTTATCGTCTTTGATAGTGGAGGTCGAAACACTTCCATCGAGGAAAATTTTCGACGTCTCGAGAATTTGTCCCGTCAGTCAAAAATTTTGTTTTTCAAAAGGCTCCAACGCCGACATTACTCCTCTTTTGTAGCTGCATCAAAACAGGCCTGCTACTTTCAACCTCATTGACTACTTTTCCATAATCTTTTTAGTTTATGAAATATGTTGGAATTGGGATGGAACTGACTTAATTACTTTTTTTTTTAAATTCCGTAATGAAAGGTTTCTGGGAACTGCTAAACCATCTTATTTTGGTTTACTGGCCTGAATCTCTTGATTTTGAACTCTGAAAACTAAAATCGTCCTCCGGTTCTTCTGGACCATGATTTATCAGAATTATATAGTAGGTCTAAACACCTCAGGGTTAGATCACTTTCAGAAAGAAGTAAATCCAACAGCTACATTGCTGTAGAAATGCGGAAAAATACTAGTTTCAAAATTTGTCACATTTACAGTCGGACGTAAATTCTAGAGGAAGGACGGGATTTTATACCAAATGAAAGAGGTACAAACTTCACTGAATTTCATATGTATTCTTATTAGTGTATTAATGGCACCGGTTTTAAGCCTGAACACGCGCAACGACTTCGTCACGGACACATCGTGCACGACAATGAGAATGCTGCTCAAAGGAAGTTCCAATGAATTTTACTTTCTGCGCTACAGTATGCATTTTTATGCTACATTATGTATTTAGTAAAAACAATTGCAAGAAAAATGCAAAGCCTTACCAATAACAGTATAAAAAACGGT
The DNA here is from genome assembly GCA_023014485.1 of Bathynomus jamesi. Lineage (NCBI taxonomy): Eukaryota > Metazoa > Arthropoda > Malacostraca > Isopoda > Cirolanidae > Bathynomus > Bathynomus jamesi. The sequence goes on from JAJOZX010001327.1 coordinate 396,949, forward strand.
ATATGTAGGAATCATATACAGGGTGTCCCAAAAGTCTCCATACATAGGGAAAATTAGCACTTTTTAGCAAAATGTAACTTTATTTACAAAACATTCTCTACATGATTGCCATTTCTTTGTAAATACACACGGATGCGTCTCTCCCACTCATGGTGAACTCGTGTTAACACATTTGGTGTTATGGACGTAATTGCACTTCGAATGCGTTCCTTTAGGCGATCCATGTTCTGTATCTTTTCCTGGTACATTACGTCCATAACACCAAATGTGATAACACGAGTTCACCATGAGTGGGAGAGACGCATCCGTGTGTGTTTACAAAGAAATGGCAATCATGTAGAGAATGTTTTGTAAATAAAGTTACATTTTGCTAAAAAGTGCTAATTTTCCCTATGTATGGAGACTTTTGGGACACCCTGTATTTTTTAACATAGCTCACTTTGATTATTTTCAGAATTGTTTACCAAAGAAATATCAAACCGAGTGAAAATGCATATCGAAATATTTCATATTTTAATTAAATTTTTAAAATTTTTAGCTTCGACGTGACGCAGAAAATAAAAATTTGTCGAATAATATATGAGTTTTTTTTTAGAAATATTTGATGCATTCATTTTTTATTACGTGCGGATGATATTGTCGCGTGTAACAGTTTCAATTATTTTGTTTCGCTATATTATCATTCTATTATAATAGTCTGAACTTTAACAGACTAAACTTCGTTGGTTTTCTTATTTTCTTTGCGAGAATGTAAACAAACAGAAAATATCATTTGGAGAAGCGTTGTTGTTGTCGTCACGTTTGCTAAAGCTCTGTTTTGTTTCGTTGGTTTCATATAATGAAATGTATAATGATGATAACAGATAATAATACCAATGTCTTTCTATAAAAAATATTTGTATAAGTCTCCATATAATTAGTTTAGGTATTCAATGCATTCCTTTGGAGGAATTTCACTTTTGGAGTTGGGAGATGAAGGGGGATTATGGGAGAACAAAATGGGCACTAAATAGCTTATGAATTCGGTTTGTTTATTATTACTATTAATAATAGCAAACGTGCAGGCAAAGGTTTATTTAGTTGGAGGCTAAAGTATATTTGCAGTTTTATTTCGCTTTATTTTAAATATAAATTTTTACTTATATTTCTTCCTCCTTTCAGCCATGGGAAATGAGGAAGAAATTATTATTATTATTATTATTATTATTATTATTACGTGGCTCGATCGGTAGGGTGCCGCCCGGCAGTGCTGAGACTCCGCTGAGTCGTGGGTTCAAACCCCAGTGCTGTCTAGAGCTGGGCGGTTGTCTTTTCTTTATCTTACGTCACGATGAAGCGGCAGGCCGGCCAACCCACTTTAATCGACTGGGGCTAAGGTATCCCAGGTTCGGGTCCCTAACTTCACTTCCGTGGGGATGTGGTAGTACATGGATGTTACCTTACAACTACTAATATGTTCATACAAAAATATTAAATTACTTATAAAATAAATATGATAATTCTTATTACTGAAATTTACTTACCATTTTTATGAGCAGATGTTAGAAGTTTTGAGGTCCTTCCATGGTTCTCGAACTCTGCAGGTGAAAGGAAAAATATAATTCTCGCTTAGTTAAGTTAAACTAATTAAACTAATCTGGTATGCTGTAAACCTAACAATTTCACTTAAAGTTCTTTAAAAAGAATTTGTAAAGAGAATTTGTTTAATGGTTGGTGAAAACCATTAAACAAATTGGTGAAAACCATTAAACAAATTCTTTTAAAAGAACTTTAAGTGAAATTGTTAGGTTTACAGCATACCAGATTAGTTTAATTAGTTTAACTTAACTAAGCGAGAATTATATTTTTCCTTTCACCTACATAGTTCGAGAACCGCGGAAGGAGCTCAAAACTTCGTACATCTGCTCATAAAAATGGTAAATAAATTTCAGTAATAAGAAGTTAGTGTCATGAAGTGGATAATAATAAAAAAAATAATGTCTAATTTGCGCGCAAATGTATTCAAATATGGTTACTAACGATACTTATCAAACTAATTTTTCGAATATCATCATTAACTAACTCATTGGATATAAACTTTGGCGTTGCAGTCGAATAGCAAAAAATAGTTAAATGTACACATTCAGAAAAAAATTTCGCCTAGAAACAAAATTTTTAAAAAGCATAAAACATTAGGATCACCTGAAGATCAGGGCCCCCAGCCTTCTTTAGTTAGCTTTATAAAGCTAACTAACAAAAATATCATGACCTAACCTAACCAATCGTCAAGGGCGTACAGTTGACCTAACGATTGGTTAGGTTAGGTCGTTATATTTTCGTTAGTTAGCCTTATAAAGCTAACTAAAGAAGAATAGGGGCCCTGATCTTCAGGTGATCCAAAAATTACTAATCAGTAAAACAGAATGGCGATCTTTCGTTTTTGGTACGTAAAATCGAAATATTTTTTAAAAACTTTTTTCTCTAAATATGCAACAAAAAAAAAAAAATTCCAAATATTTAATATACTTCACAATATTAAATTGTGAAGTATATTAAACTGCAATTTAACTGTAGTTTTTTTTTGTTGTTGTTATTAATGTTTATTTGTTGCTTGCTTAGGCCTAGTTTAGTCTGAATACTATTGTTGTAGTGTAAGCATGTGATAATGCAATGTTGTGATCTATCTACTTGTGAGTTGTCCCCGGTTAATTGAATGTCTGGTTAAGTCAGTTGTATGCCCTTGACGATTGGTTAGGTTAAATCGTGATATTTTTGTTAAAACTAATGAAAATATCACGACTTAACGTAACCAATCGATTTTACGTACCTAAAACGAAAGATTGCCAACAGAATTATACCAATTGATAATTTTTTACGCTTCTTAAAAATTTTCTCTTTCTAGGCGAACTATTTTCCTAAACTGTACCATACTGATTCATTTATACTTCATGGTTTTATTTAACATACTTTTCATATACTGTATACATATGTACGCACTCATTAGCTGGAAAGGAGTCCTGTTTACGGTAACTGCAACCACTAATTTTTCTAGCGTACTCAGAATCTTTGCCAACTTCTTCCATACATATTGACCGGACAGGTCCTCCGAAGATGGTCATGTTTCGGGGTCCAGTCCCCGAGATGGTTCGCGATAAAAATCAAAATATTTTTATTTTACGTACTTCAGAATTAATGCACTCACTCACAGGTTTCGTGTTTTAAACTACTTCAATACTCGCTTTCTCCTATTCGAAGACTATAAGCGGCTGGATATTTCTGGTTCTAAAATGCGCAGCCCAGATGTTCAGTATACTGGCGTATGAATTTCATGTATTGTTAGACTAACAGAGCAAAATAACCGCAAAAACACTTACCACCTTCCATGTTTGACGGGAAGGCGTAGAAACCTCCTTTGAAGATAGTAAACTTGAAGTTGAACTTTTGGTGCTTCGACAGGCGACACGTAAGACCACCGTTCGCATGCGATATCCCCGAGAACATGAAACACTCTGGATGGCCCTGACACATCGCTCGGCATCTGCCTGAGATTCAAAGAACGGTACATCTGTATGTTTGAAGGCATTTGTATGTTTAAACACACTTACATGTTTGAAAACTGAATGACACTTCAGTATCTCTGTTATTGATATGATTAGAATAGAATGAAGTGACAATATTTTACAAGTTCAATTAATATATCGAGTAACGATAAAGTGAAAATATTAATTATAATTAAGATAATTCAAGAAATCATAGAATATTTTATGAAATAATTGAAAGCTTTGTAGATTTTAATTAAATAATAATGATAATGATGATAATAATAATATGAAATGTTTCGAAGTATTCTCTAAATTCCTGAAAACATTTCTTACAGATTGTGATCTAGGTCTTCCTTGAAACTTTTCAAAAGTAAAAAAAACAATAGGGGTATGTAATTTCTCGAGGCCTACCTACGTATATTTAATCGGACATTTCGTCCGTATCCTTCGAGTACGATCATAAAAATGATGAAATTTCACATAAAGTTCAAGTTCGTATTTTAATATATGAAATTGGATTGAAATAAGATTTTATTTTTTCTTAAAATGAAGGAATTTGAAAGAGAATATATTGAAATTTTACGGAAGTCTTTGATCTTTTGAGTGATTCAGAGATTTCATTTGAAAAAAATATAATAAACATGTTATTTCATTGTATTTAATATTTATCTCAGAAGAATAGTTTCTTATTAATGGAGAGTTGAGTTTTAGAGAGTCTTAAAGCATAAAACTTTTTAGTTTTAAAGTTTTAAGTTATCTTGGATATTGTTATTAAGTTTAAAACCATAAGGGTGGTTGGTTGGTTGGTTGGTTTCGAGGTTTAGACCTAATCTCGCTGAGTTTATATTCATGTCGAAGCATTACGAGGTAAATGTTTAGGATCACCCGAAGACTAAAGCCCCCAGTATGATATTTTCATTAAAATTAACGAAAATATTACGACTTAAGCTAACCAATCGTCAAGGGCGTACAGTTGACCTAACCGGGCATTCAATTTAATAATTTATATATTTGGTACTGTAAAGCAAAAAACAAGAATACGTGGGGGCTCTAGTCTTCGGGTGATCCAATATTTATGTAGTTTAACCATTGTGAGAGTAGTTACGTCCATCTTCCGAACAGTTGAGATGGTGTATCACATTACTTACTACTTTCACTTTTCAGAAAGGTTCCTCTGTATTGAGAAAAAGGAATATAATGGATTTAAAGAAGCTTCTTTGTACGACATTTATTTTTCATTATTAAACCAGATGCTGCCTCACTGCTCAAATCTTTTGTTTTCCTTTTGCATATTTCTAAATAATTCTTATTTATAGAATAAAAATAAAGTATTTTCTTTTTTTTTACTCTCTTATTTAACCTTTTTTATTTTTTAATTCATTAAGGGAGGATGGGGTCGTGAAAGGGGTCCTAAAAGGGGTCTTGAAAGAGAGAACATTTCTAAACATTCAAATTTTTTATTTCACTTTTTAATATAAAATTTATTGTAAATTTCGAACTTGTTTTATTAATTTAGAAATTAGTGAAATTGAGCAAAATATACAGTCCGGTAGACTCGTCCATGTCTTGATTATAAAAATTGTCTTGTAAGCCTAATTTCTCGCTGATACTATCTTTCTAAGGTAAAAGATACTGTAAAATTCGATTTTGCGCTTAATTTTTAACCCCCAAATATGAAAATTCAGGCTAAATTACCCCCGAGAAATAAACGGTTTCCAAATTCATTCATTAGAATCGAAATTTTTCGACAAAGTTCTGTGGATATTTTATAGTGACACGATCGAAATTACCGTATGAAAACGTCCAAACCATATAGTCTGATAGGTAGAAGAGCAAAGCTCTGTTGATCTTCGGATGGCAATGCCCGCAAACAGTTAGTAGTTTCGTTGAGTGAATGTTGTTGACTTTGTCAGTTGTTATTTATTTTAAGGTTATTTTTGTGGTGTAAGTTAGGGATTACAAGAAGAATATTATTTATTCCTGTCATTTAGTTAAAATAACGTCAGACCGTGTTTTAGGTAAATCTTAAGGAAATGTCATCACCTGCAATAACTTGCTTGTAACGTATTTGCACAAAAAACAGTACTCTTGAAAAAAGTGTTATATTATTATGTAAATTACGACCATATAGTTATTTTTTCGAAATTCGGGTGATGACATCTCCTTAAGATTAACCCGTGTTTTGTAGTAAAATAAACGGACGAAAGTGCTAAAATGAATTGGGCGCCTGACTGTGAAATTTTGTGAGTGTGTGTGAAAATTTAAAGGTTGTATAAACTGTCCATAGCCCACTTGGCATATTAATATCTAAGTGAATATTTTACCGTGCTTTATAACTTCAAAATATTGAAAAGACTTTTTAAAACTGTGTGTGGCCAGTTTTGTGCAAACCAGCACAATGAATAAATCCTATATTTGGTAAGATGAAACCGTCATTTTCAATGTTGATATTGCAGTATAAACACCAGAAATATTACCACAGACATTTGTTTGTTCATATAAATGGTAAATCTCTAGGAGCGCTCCATTTTTCAATATTAAACGTACACTCATAAAACATATACCATTTGAAAGCTCACATTTTTTAATAAAAATGTAGTAATCAAAGTATCAATAGCAAATAAAAAGTAACGATTTAAATATAAAACCCTATACCGATATATTTTTTTTTTTTTTTTTTTTTTGAGCGACGTTGACGCACGTCCGCTCAAATAAATTAACGTTCCCAAGTAAGTTGAGACGTTTTGTCGGACGAAAACTTGATGGAACTTTGTAATTTTCTATAAATTCTAATTTTGGTACGTTTTCATTTTTTTTTAATTCTTTAAAACCCAAAGTAATAAACGGCTTCTATAAATGTTAAACATTCTTTATGTATTTTTTATTTTTATCATCCACTTTTTTATTAAAAGTTCATCACAAATTCAATAGAGAAGGGAGACGGGGGCGCAGGAAGAGGAGTGGGAGAGGAATTTTACAATTTATCAAGAATGAGTACCGGCACCTTTTTTTTTTACAAAAAAGCGCGCGCGCTATAACGGGTGTGCCATAAAAAAGGGGGTACATTTTAAAAATGCTATAAAATCAATATTTGTCATTTAATTTTAATAAAACTTCTACACAATAAAATGTATGTATTTATCTATATGCAAACAAATTTTCAGACTAAAATATCAAATAATTCAAATTCTATCAACATTTAACGAAAGAGTATGATTTTTCTACTTAACATGCAAAAATTATTAAACCTTTTTAATATTTTTTTATAAAAATAATTTTTAACGTAAAATTTACCTGAAATTATTAAAAAAAAATGGTTCGAAATGCTTTCCTTCCATTTCAATAACTTTTTTTATTCTTGGCCGGAATATGGGAGAACTTAGCAGAACGAGTCTACCGGACTAGGATAAAAGATGTCGCTCATTTACGCGAGATCATCATTCCAAAATGGGAAGAGTTTCCACAGGAACAAGTCAATCGAGCCATAGATTAATTCCAGCCAAGAATAAAAAAAGTTATTGAAATGGAAGGAAAGCATTTCGAACCATTTTTGTTAATAATTTCGGGTAAATTTTACGTTAAAAATTATTTTTATAAAAAAATATTAAAAAGGTTTAATAATTTTTGCATGTTAGGTAGAAAAATCATACTCTTTCGTTAAATGTTGATGGAATTTGAATTATTTGATATTTTAGTCTGAAAACTTGTTTGCATATAGATAAATACATACCTTTTATTGTGTAGAAGTTTCATTAAAATTAAATGACAAATGTTGATTTCATAGCCTTTTTAAAATATACCCTTTTTTTATGGCACACCCGTTATATATAAAACCTAAATTTGGGTCCGGGGCACTGGGTGAAACCTGCCAAAATGTTAAATTGTCTTTTTTCTTTTTCAGATTATTTTGGAGGAAAACGAGGAGTGGAAGTGGTAAGTACAGATTATATTTTTGGCCAATATTAAGTTTCACGGAGACCAGATATGTCGTTTGAGATTGGTTATTTATTTCCCACGTGAACATTTTCGGCTAATCGCTATCTTTCTCACAAATTTCGACTTTGTCAAAAAACTGGTCTCCGCGAAACTTAATATTTACCCAGTTTTTGTTGATACTTCTGGCTTCGTTCATAATATGCCCATTTCTGAATGTTTATTTAAATTTGATTTAAAAACGTCTATTGAATGGTAGAAATTGCAAGATGGAAAGATTATAGGAGACGTCGTATTGAAGCGATCGCTATCGACCAGAAGAGGCGTTTCATTAGTGAAATATTTTCATATTTTATCCGGGTTAGGCGTACTTATACCCTGTTAGGCCTTGGCTAGGATAGGTGGTTAGGTTAGCAAAATGGGGTGAATCTTGTGCCCGGTTAGGCATACACTAGGTTAGGTCAATAAAGTCATATGCTGTGTAATTATCATGTATATATAATCTGTCCAGCTGGACAGATTCCTGCGCAAAGTTCTTGGCCAGCTATGCGTGGCTGGCTACGAGGGCAGGAGGAGATCAGACAGCAATTCCCTCCTTCACCAAATATCGCAAATGAGGAGGGATGCTGTAGAGGGGTCTACCGCAGGTCGATCCTGAACCGTCGTTCAAACTCACCTAAAGTAAGTATGTGTGTGTGTGTGTGTGTGGAAATCTAATGCTTGTACTCTGAGTGGACGTCATCAACTTTTAGGCAGTTAGGATCCTTCTAACAAATTTAGACTGTCAAAAAACTGGTCTCCGTGAAACTTTATATTTACCTCACACCATAGGCCTACTATAATTTAAATATTTCTCATAAATGATAACTTTTCCGTGAACATCTAAAGACAAATTTCTCACCCACTTTATACAAAATACACGTATAACTGAATAGCGCATTTCGTAAAAATTGAAGTTCAACCTCTCCTTTAAAATCTAAATGTGCTAAGGCTTTACTCTCTTTTGGAAGTTCCATTAAATTTCAGATAGTAAACGAGCACTCCCCCCACCAGCCACCCGCTGCATTCAAAATTGAAACGCTAATTCGACGCATTTGACGATACCGCTCTTTGGTTTAGAGGGAAATGTTAGTATGATTTGAACTGTAACATTTTCGTTTAACCCTTTGACTACCAGAAGTAAGTCCGATTGGGACCTATTATCCCGATGGTAGTCAAAGAGTTAAATGTAAGACGCAATGGTGTAAAAGAGTTCCCAAAAGTTCTCGCAAATTTTAGGAAGTCTGCATGTAAATGTTCCTTGTTATAACTTTGTCTCAAAAATTTCCTTATTTAATTTAAAGAATTTGTTTGTGTTTTAAACTAGCAAATTACCGTGTTCAAAGTTATCAGGACCTCCAATTTCGTTAAAGTTGAACTGAATATATGATGTTACTTGAAACAAATTTGGTTTAGATTAAATGCGCAAGACTTTTACTTAAATTGGAATTAATCTTTTCAAATTTCCCACATGAAGTCCAAATACAAGTTGTATATAATCGTGTGTATATATATATATGTATATAATCGTGTGTGTATATATATATATATGTATATAATCGTGTATATATATATTATTATATATATATATATATATATATATATATATATATATATATATATATATGATGAATATATATATATTATATATAATATATATATTATATATATAATCGATTAAATCAAATTAATTTTCAGGTAACATTTATTAAATAAATTTTAACAAAATTGGGCATGATGGGCCGGCCGCGCACGGAATCGTCTCGCTACTTGGATCGTGACGATTCGAGTCGCGTGTGATTTTACATTGACAGAATGGGAGCCTCGCACACTGCAGCGACCGCGACACGATTCTGGGGAATTGCCTCGCGGTCGCTGCAGTGTGCCGGGCTCCCATTCTGTTAATGTAAAATCACGCGCGACTCGAGTCGTGAGACGATCCTGCGTGCGGCCGGTCATGGTCATGAACTCGATACTTTGTCTAAAATAGGGAAGCTTCTGTTGAAATCAGTTTTTAGCCTCTTCTGTTTCTTTCTCGCTTATTTTGAGTTCAACATTTTCCGCTCGTTTCGGGAGATATTTTTGGAATTTAGACTCTGTATTTAAATTTACAATGTAAAATCTTACGATTTTTGTGGTCATGTTGAAAGGATACGGACGAAACGTCAAACTTAAATGTATACAAAGCGAAGGAATTATATTGTTTTTTGGGAGCTATTGAAGAATAGGGACTCCAGCCTTCTTTAGTTAGCTTTATAAGGCTAACTAACGAAAATATCATGACCTAACCTAACCAATCGTCAAGGGCGGACAGTTAACCTAACGATTGGTTAGGTTAGGTCGTGATATTTTCGTTAGTTAGCCTTATAAGCTTAACTAAACAAGGCTGGAGTCCCTATTCTTCAATAGCTCCGGTTTTTGCCCTGAAAAATTATTTTAAGGAAACGCGCACAACCTACGAGACACACTCGAAAATTTGAAGATTACTTCACTAACACTAAATCATAATTAAGAGATCTTACACGTCTAAATAATAATAAATTAATTACTATAGTGACGTCTTGGCAACTTTTCATTGTTAAATGTAAAGTATTAAAATGCAAGATATTACCATCATATGCCCAATGAGTAGCGAAATAAACAAGTTGCGTTCTGAAAAAAAAAAAAAAAAAAAAATATGAAGAACTTACACCAGGAAGAGACGAGTTGTTCTTGGAACTGGTAGTCATAGACGATGACTCGGTCTTCGACTAAGAAAAAGTGATCATCAAGGCTGTAGTAATTCGGGGGATTCGCGGCATGTCCCTCGATGTAAATCAAAATAACGAAGAGAAACCATTTCACGAGATGCCCAACTGCCCTAAAAAGTTCACATTAATTTGTGGTTAAGAAGCTAGACTGCTGATCGGGGAGATCGAGGCTAGGAGAGGACTTCGGAATTCCTGACCTCCGTGGTGAGTCGTGGTTCGGATTCTACGTTAAGTTGTAGGTCTAAAGTAGGGCGAGAAACTTCACCTTCGGGATAAGAGCAATGTTTTAACTTGCTTTCAACATTTACAAAAGTTGTGTGATGGAGGAGACCTACACCTAACAGTGCTCCACCAAGGGTAGACCAGAGGAAGCACCTTAATTAATCACTCAGGAGAGCCAGAAACTACCACATCTTGTCTTGCCAGACACAACGCGTTCCATTACACTAATTTTTGTATTATTATTATTATTATTATTATTATTAATACCAGCACCATCGTGAGTCGAAACCCGACCTCAGTGTCTTCGCTTAAAGTGAAAGTGTTACTGAGCTACGGGTGCTAGTAGGAAGAACCTTAATCGCTGAAATCATAAGTCCGCGCCGTGATTCGAATCCAGGACCTTCGGATTAACAGCTTGGTCCTTTACCAATATGCCCCAAAAAAAGTTCCCTAAAACGAGACATAATTTTAACATTTTCTTTAGTTCTAATGTATTACTGTTGTAAATTTAATTTAAAATAAATTTTCCTACGAGACCAGATTTATGGGACACCCTGTATAACTGCTTTTTTACCATTCCGGAAAGGTTTTCTGATACAGAGTTGCTTAAAGGCTGTACATGGATTTGTTGTTTTGAATAACTTCTATGCTCTTCAAATATGAACGGTAAGAATGTAAAATTAGAAAGATTAAGTACTGGATATCAATTTTAGGCCGAGACGTACCCTAGGCTTGATATTCTAATGGCGACGATTTATTTTACTTGAAGGACCCAAGTCTTTATCTTAGGACTAATGACTATAGGCTATTAGTAGCTTATACTGAAAATGTCACCGACCATGAATTACACTGGGCAACACGTATTTTATTGAATGATATCTGACACTTGATTCTAGGTAATTTGGGTGCGCTGAATACGAATTTCAACTCGGTTTGGCTCTATCAGGTCCTGATTCTTGTCGACAGCCTATGTGCCATTTTCCAGATTTTTCAAATTAGGACTAAAAAATTAAGTCGTGTTAAATTTTTTTTCAAGTTTCATGAATACAAGCAGTTCAAACTACAGTAAAATTACATTATAACGATAGAAATGACTTAAAATAAAAAAACAAACAGATATGAAGCTTTCACTGTGGCAAAAATTTTCTTTTGTAAGACTTTCTAGCGTATTTGCTTGTTGATGGCAGGTCTCTTTTCAAGCACCAGCAGTAATCAGCCATCATGTGGGAATCCCAGCGGCCTTGGTACCGTTCCTCCATAATTTTGATATCTTGGTGGAATCTCTCCCCTTGTTCGTCACTTACATCACCTAAATTACTTGGAAATTGGTCAAGATGGCTATTCAAAAAATGCATTTTTATGCTCATATTGCAACCTAACTCTTTGTAGTCCCTTAAAAGTTTTTTTACGATTTCTTCGTAGTTATCTGCCCTATAATTGCCTAAAAAGTTTTCTATCAAGTCCACGAATGAGAACCAGCCATTTTTTTCGCGTTCATTCATGACATTAGGAAAATTGCTGTCTTTAATCATTGTTCTTATTTGTGGACCGTCGAAAATTCCCGCCTTGATTTTTTCATAACTTAAACTTGGAAATTTTGAAGTTATGTATTTGAAACACTCGCCGTTCGTATCTAAAGCTTTTACATATTGTTTAATGAGGCCTAGTTTTATATGCAGAGGAGGAAATATGATTTTATCTCTGCTCACTAAAGGTGGATTAATTACGTTTTTTCTCCGACAGTAAGTGATGTTCGTGCTGGCCAGATTTGTTTGAAATAATGTTCTTCCTTTCTGGCTCTGCTGTCCCATAAGCAAAGGAAGCAGGGATATTTAGTATACCCTCCTTGTTGTCCTAGCAGAAAATTAACCATTTTTAAGTCAACACATACTGTATGATCCACTCGTGCTCCCTATATTTGATAAGATTTAAAACCTTTTCTATATGTTCATACTTTTCTTTTAATTTTGTTGAGTGCCCAATCGGTATCGAGCCGTATAGATTGCCATTATGCAACAACACACACTTAAGACTTCTTTTCGAACTGTCTAAAAACAAGCGCCAATCATTTGCATCGTAAGACTCAACCCCCATCTTCTTTAACAAACCAACTATGTCGCAGCAATATACTAAACTATCCTCTGTTCTAAAATATTTAACAAGTTCTTCTTCTCTTTTTCTGTAAAATGAAATGTATGTGTTTGAAGTAAGCAAGTTTTTCTCTTTAAGTCTTGAAGCTAAAATTTCCGCAGCCTTTTTTGGCAAATTTAGATCCCTTACAAGATCATTCAACTCGGCCTGGTTAAACTTTTGCGGATCGTTTTGACTTTCAAATACGCTGGGGTCAAAATCGGTGTCTGACTCCTCAAAGTGCATAACAATATTTTCAGGAACATCTTCAACTAATTCTTGAGTTGGCAGACCCTTAAATTTTGGAATGGGGATCTCATTTGAATGTAGCACAGGTCGTATCGCGGTGTCGAAATTTGGGTACTCGATACAATGTTTATTTTTCTTAGTGAAGCCCGAAGTCTTGACAAAGCAAAGGTAGCAATCGGTCTCGTGGTTAGGAGGCTCTCGCCACACCTGATATGGAAAAAAAATTGTAAAGCGTTAACAAAAGCGACGAGAGACTTGTTTTTATGAATTTTATCAAAAGTTATCACTCAAACATTTAACATTTCTATATGTTTCAACCTTATGCAATATTTGAGATTCTTATAAACATTTTCTGTAAATTTTTGTTTATGTACCTAAGTTACAATTACATTTAGGTAAGTTACAGTATACTAGTGATTAAATTACGTAGTTTTATGAAATCATAAACTTACCATCGGAACTCCAAAAGGTATTTTTGAATCCGAACCCTTCGTCCAATGTCGCAGTCTTTCAATGCATATAGTGCAGGCTTTATGTGGAGCCCACGATTTATCTTGGTCCCCAGTTTTATGCCAAAATAAGCTAAGTAAGCTCTTTTTACGAAGTCAGTTATATTTGCTCGTTGATGTGGAAGTGTAAAATTTCCACATATATAACAGAAGGAATCAGGGTTGTTTTTGCATTTGAACTTTCTAGTGCTTGATGACATATTGCTTGATTGTTCTGCCAATTTGTAAAGGTATTTAAAGCCCTTAATTCATATAAATTTAAGAAAATCTGAAATATATAACAAAAATTAGTTTAAATAGGTACTTATTATGAAATAGGTACTTACAATCTATGAAATTAAACTAGAAACACGGATGAGTAGGTACAATATAAATTACGTCTAATTAAATCAACTATATTAAATCACGATGACAAAATTACTCACTAAATCATATGCCAATTCAAAATTATGTTAATGCCCAAACTTAATTAACTAACTCGACTGACTGACTGACTGACTGATTGAATTGACTGATTAACTCTGGAAACGAGTCGCTTTTATATATTTTAGTTGTCCCTCTAGAATACTCTACAGAGAACAGGAACGCTCGAGAAAATTTTAGAATTCTATGATATTTTTGGCTTAATTTACTAATATTAAAATGGGTTAAAAATGACAAAATTAAAAATATTTTTAGGGTGTTACATATAAAAATATACATAATACAACAATACCATAACAATAGGTACAAATACCTAGATAAAAACCTAGTTGCATAATGTGTAACTGCAAAAAGACAGCGAGTATTGAGAAAAAAACCTTTTTATGAATACGACGAGAGGAGGGGTGTTGAGCAAAATTAGGACCTGATAGAGCAAAACCGAGTAAAAATTCGTGCTCAGCGCACCAAAATTACCTAGAACTAACTGTCAAATCTAATTCAATAGACAAAAAGTTGAAATTTGTTCCCCAGTGTTATAGGTCTAGAGCCGGTTTAGGCTTTACAAAATGTTAGGGCTACTTTTGGAGCTATTGAAGAATAGGGACCCCAGCCTCCTTTAGTTAGCTTTATCAGTCTAACTAACGAAAATATCATGACATAACCTAACCAATCGTCAAGGGCGTACAGTTAACCTAACGATTGGTTAGGTTAGGTCGTGATATTTTCGTTAGTTAGCCTTATAAGCCTAACTAAAGAAGGCTGGGGTCCCTATTCTTCAATAGCTCCCTACTTTTAACTTGATACTTCGTTAAGATTTATATTAAATACCATAAGAAGATATCAAAACTTTGATTAAGCCTTCGCCCTTAGATCAGACGAAAATAAGCTATGTTTTAAGGGTGTGGCATTATAGCCCTGTTCAAAAATCAACTTTTTCTTATTTTCATAGGTTTCTGTACTTTTTCCCTTGCTTTTTGACCTGAAAAGGCCGAAAATCACAACCATTTTGACCTAGGTTGTTGGGAAGCATTGCCGCATGGAGCTTTAAGTTTTCTGCCTTGAAATCGGCCAAAAGCACCAGTTCCGGGGTCCCTTGAATCATGTTTTGCACTATAACTTTTTATCTAAACAAGATAGAGCAACAAATAGGCACCAAATTAAAGTGTTTTTAATCCTCTTTCTAACTTATACAATTATGATAGTCTTGGAACAAGAAATGGCACATTGGTACATACAAAGATTTCAGAAATATCACAAAATTCGTTTCTCACACTCAAGGCAGACAAGGCGCCTTATTCATGACACAAATTTGAGATTAACATTTTGTCACAAGTCTAATCGATCAAGAAGTGAAAGCATTACATGATGATTAATTTCATAATGACATTTACACAGTCAGTTGTTGAGAGTTTGTTTCTTGAAGCTGTCAAAGCGGCGTCTGTTGAACTCCACAGCTTGAAGGAGATAGTCCCTTTGCTTGGCATCTGTTGTTATGACATTTGCAAAGTCGCTCATCATCTTGACACCACGTTCAGCAATGTCATTCACCGCTTTCAGATTCTTAACATAGTCCAACGCTTTTCTGTAGTCCTCATTCTGTGGCCAAGACGTGACAGGTTCCAGAAGCCACTCGGATCCAATGTTCAGTGTGTCCGGCAGGAAATGTGTTTCTGGGCCAATGAGATCAGATCAACCAGGGTGGTCTTAGCTGTGACACTCTGGAATAGAGGCTTTCCTGTTCTGAAGCTGTCTGGCTTCTCAGTGGCATGTAACTGGGCAGCAATGTCGTGCTTCAATGTGTCACTCAATCTACTGCTGAACAGGGCAAATGGCACGACTTCCTGCGTCAGGTGCCATTTGTGGTTTTCCATCTTATTAAGTACTGCATCAGCAAGCTCTGGGTCAGTTTTCTTGTACTTCAACATGTCCTGGAATAGACTTAGATCATTCACGGGAGCATCTGCAGCAGACATTGACATCATCCATACAGGAGTGTAGAACAGCGCAAGGAAGGTGTTGAGTCTTTCCAGCTTTGATACAGTGTCTTCGTCGTACTCAAGTTGATCTGCAAACATCAGCATTTTCATGGAGTACAGGTTTCTGGCCATCCATCTGGCCTGATGAATGGCGCCTGGTCGACTCCAGTGAATACCTCGAGGCGGCGTTCCTCCAAGAACAATGACTGTCAGTTTAGCCATTTCCCTGTAGTCGGCTCTTGGAAGCCTTTCTGCTGTTAGAATGTCTTGGAGTATTTCTTCACTGTTCTTCTTTTCCTTCAGCCATTTGCTGTTGATAGCCAGCATCTTGGGTTTTCCTTGGACAAGTCCGTCCAAACATCCTTCAGATGCTCAAACCAGGGATTATCTGGCCCCTTCACCTTCCCAAACAGCTTCTCCCAAACTGCTCCTACTAGGATTTCCAGGATGTGATGTCGACAGGCCAGATAAAACACTTTTTGTTCAGCATTTTCTCTAGCAGTTTGGCAGCTCCTCTGTGAACTCCACTGTTACTGGATGTAGTGTCAAAAACAAGGGCAGTAACATTATCCGTAAGTTCCCATGTCTCCAGTAAATCCATTGAAGCCTCAGCCTGAGCTGTGCCAGAAGAATTGTCGATGACAGGTACTCCCAATAACTTCCCTTCAGTGTATGAAGGTGGACCAGACACTAGCACAGCTAAAGTCTCTGAGGTACTTCCAGGTTCACTGCCAAGACATCTTTGAGCAACTTTCCATCCCAGTGTAAGGCAGCGTACTGTGGGGGGTTTTCACAAAACTTGGACATGTGACTCTGGCTGATATTATACCTGGACAGCATTCTGTTGCGACGTGTTTGAGGTTGAGATGACGAAGTTATCCAGATCAGCCCCTCCAGCTTTCAAGGTGGCAGAAACCATGGCAGTAACTTGATTGTCTGATAAACCAAGACGATCAGCTGTATTGCAGATGACATCACATTCCATGACCTTCCTTGGAAACGTCAAAGTCACACTAGTCACAGTGTCTTGATGGTGAGAACATCCAGGACGAGGCTGATGGTAATCCATGTCCTCTGTGTTAGCGTCGTTGTCAGTTGAGTCACCCCAGATAATGTCATCCACATGAACAACTGCCTCTTTTTCTGCTGCAGCTGTAAATAGTACAACATGTTAAGACAGTAATTGTTTAGTACATGCTAAATATCGCAATGGAGTAAAACTTAAAACTTTTTGTGACGTTCAAAGTAATTAGTTTTACCTTGTTCTTGTCTATGCTGCAGTCTTTCATTCCTCGCTGCTTGCTGCAGGGATCTTGTCTCAAAAATCTTGTCATGACCAGACATATGACCTTTCCTCTCAGTCTTTTGGTCTTCGTAGAACCTGATATCCTCATCTTTCTTCTCTCTGGATAACAGTCTGTTGTTCTGTATTTCCTGGATTGCATCTGGAGCTCCTATATCGAACAGGCTGTCTAATTCCAGCACAAATGCTCCTCTTTTTCCTCCAGGGTTACTTGCTCTTCCTTTGCTTTTCACCAGAGCACGATGTTTCTCATGTAGTTTCATGAAGAGCTTCATTGCGTTGTACTTGGTCATTGTCTTGATCCTAGCCATCTGCCAGAATGGGATGATAGATTCAACTGTTTCATATGCAAGGTCTTGAACCATGGGCCTTCCTGCATTTTCCGGTAAATTCTGAAGATTAAGGAAATACTGGAACGCCTGTCTGTTGGTGGGAAGCTGGGAACCACTGATAAAAGCTGAAGGGTATCCAACCAGGAAAGTTTCAGTGAGAGATCTGGTAGATAGCCCAGTTGACACCTGCCTGTGGACAGTACGTGGAGGTTCTGAGATATCAACTGTGCGCCCACGGAGCTCCCTCAGCTCCTTGCTTAATGCCATTGTGAAGTAACTTGTAGATGGTTTTCTAGATTCTGATTGAGTTTCTGTTGTTTCCTGAAAAATGATAGATAATTATTATTATTATTAATTATTATTTATTTATTATTATTATTATTATTATTATAATTATTATTATTATTTATTAATTTTATGCTCTTTCATTTGATACCTAATTTGTTGCTCTATCTTGTTTAGATCAAAAGTTAACGTGCAAAACATAATTCAAGGGACCCCGGAATTGGCGCCTTGGCCGATTTCAAGGCAGAAAATTTAAAGCTCCATGCGGCAATGCTTCCCAACATCCTAGGTCAAAATAGTTGTGATTTTCGGCTTTTTCAGGTCAAAAGGCATGGGAAAATGTACAGAAACCTATGAAAATAAGAAAAAGTTGATTTTTGAACAGGCCTAGTATTAAGTTTCTTTTTATTTTAAATAAGTTAGGTAAGCTCGTAATAACATTCTATATACGATACTTAATAGGTAAGGCCTTTCATATTAATAATGTTTAAACTAATTCTAGTTTAGTCCCTTTAGGGAGAGGGGGGTAAAACGTGGTGGTAGGATAAAACGATACTCTACTTTTCTGCTCGGTTTGACACTATAGTGTTGTTTAGTTTGAAATTAAATATACAAAACATTTCCATTTTTCTGCAAACACCCGTTTTAACTACAATTTTACAGATTTACCATGTTTTACCCTATCAATTGGGTAAAATAGCTAGTTGGGAAAAACACATTTGTACACTGACATTTGACAATGAAAAACAATCAACTGAGTTGATTTTAAAGTGGACACCAACAAGCTTGTGTGAGCAAAAAAAAAAATCAGACTGTTTGAGGCAGGAACGTACGAGTTGCAAACAATTTAGCAATAATTACCCTGTTTTACCATACACACACTCCTACTCCTTTTCTTTTGCGGGTCAACTGAAGAAATGTATAGGGGTACTCGTAGAATTTAGTGTTTCGGCTATCTATAAAGCAGTGACGACTTCTTGAACTAAATAAAGTTTACATTTATCATTAAAAAAATAAAGGGCACTGCAATTTCTGTGTTTTTCCTCTTTAATGGATAATTAAATTTTGATAGAGTCGCATATTTATAGGTTAAACGGTGCTACTGTAGTATGCGGTCTACCGTTAAGTTTCTACTGTAGTATGCGGTCTACCGTTCAAAATATTTAAAAGGAATTGAAAATGAATTGAGAGGAATTATAATTTAATTTACACAATTAAGGAATTATTAAAGAAGTTAAACATACTACTACCGCATACTTAACTGTAGACCGCATACTACAGTACGCCCTTGATGATTGGTTAGGTTAAGTCGTGATATTTTCGTTAGTTTTAATGAAAATATCACGACTTAACCTAACCAATCGTCAAGGGCGTACAATTAACCTAATAATAAAATAATAATAAGATAAGATAAACTATAATTAAAGGGTAGACCGCCGAATCGTAGGTAGACCGCATACTACAGTAGCACCGGTTAAACTACGTGATACGCTACAGTAATGCGAGTTTCGAAAAAACTAGGAGGTCGGGAATGAAATGGCGAATAAGTCGAAAGGGAGTTTATACAGCAGAAGCGAAGTGTTTAAGTCAAATCTTAATCCTGTTTCAATAAGCATTAGTATAAGTTTATCGTTAATGTTAAATTCGACTTAAATTCTCGCAGGACGAAAACCCTGTATAGAGTTTATATAAAAATAGATGATTACACGATTGAGACTATTCTTAACAAGTTTATTAGGTTTATTTAGGTTTATTATCGTGATTCTCTTTGACTTTTATCTTTTTCGATAATTCAGTGTAAAGATCATTCGAGTCTAATGAAATAATTGGTATAATTTATGTGTACATAATAAGTACGGTTTTGGAAAAAAGTTCTAGAAACAATTTCTGAAGACCATAATAAATTATTAATTGGCAATATTCTATTTTTCTTTGGATATTTTATTCTTTTTTGGTGGCAGTAATAGAATTTCAAAAACAAAATTATGAGATTTTGTTTCTAGCGAACTTTTTTCAAAACAATGCCTTTAAAATACCTTTGGCTGGTTGTTACTTTGGTACTTGTAGGCAATGTTCCCTCTAAGGTGTGCGCGTGTGCGCGCGCACACGCGTTGTGAAACCCGCGCACGCAGCAAAATAAAATGCGCACAGGCTCAAGCGTATCATGAGTCACGACAGTGAAGTAATTTAAAAAATATACCGTTACACAAGGTCTGACAATTTGCAGCAACATACTCTATAGTCGCTCTTTTAAGTATTAACCCCTTCCGCCCGACTTCGCCGACGTCCGCGCAATTACGCAATACGGATTTTTTTACTCTCTGTATTTGCATTTTTTCTTTTATACATTAACGCATTGAATATAAACCTTCTTCTTATTTTTGCATAAAAACGAATAGTAATTATCTCATAATTCATAAAAAATAAAATTATTTTTTATTTTATTCCTATTTTGCGAATGGATAAAATCATGTATTAATCTTGATAGTCTATTTTAAATTGCTAAATGCTAAAAATTGTTTTGAGAAATGATACTAAAATAGTCATTTTCAATTAGTTATTTTTATTTTATTTCTTTATTTGTCTTGTTTACTATTTTTTATTTTTTTTTTTTTTTAGTCATATTTTTAGAATGGATAAAATGTTTTCTTTTTTAAGAATATATAATACTGTAAACAGTTTTTTAATATCCATTTAATAGTACCATAATGTTCAAGCTATCACCTTATGGAAATAATATTAAGTATTTAATATTTATATATATTTAATTTTGAAGATAATAGCGCTCAGAAAAGTTTGCACAATTTTTCACCATGAATCTAAATGGATGCACAACGAAAATTTCTTGCGCACACGGACTAAAAAAAATTAGAGGGAACATTGCTTGTAGGTTATCTTCCCCCTACCAATTTTGACAGAATATTTTCGTTAAAACTAACGAAAATATCACGACTTAACCTAACCAATTATCAAGGGCGTACAGTTGATCCATTAGTAAATAGTAAATACTATTCCAGAAACAAACAATGTTATAATTAATAATAAATCAACTGTACGCCCTTGATAATTGGTTAGGTTGAGTCGTGATATTTTCGTTAGTTTTAACGAAAATATTCTGTCAAAATTGGTAGGGGCGAGATAACCTACAAGTACCGTTACTTTTATCTTCAGTTCGCTTCATGGCGTATGAAGTGCCGCAGGTGTGGAATTTGGTCATGTGGTGGGTAGGGGTTGCTGGTCAACCAGGATGCCGGTATGAATGAATGTATATGCTTTAGGTTTTACCTTTTCTCTTTTTCCTTACCTTCTGTATTCTATGTCTGAGCGTGTTTGCTTTCTCACCCCAACTCATTTTGAAAATGAGGTTTTTGATGTATGTATATGTTCACTTCTAATTGGAGGGTGATAAGGAAAAGCTATGGGATCAAGTAAAGATAAGCACCCCCAACCTTTTTTAGTTAGCTTTATAAGGCTAACTAACGAAAATATCACGACTTAACCTAACCAATCGTTAGGTCAACTGTACGCCCTTGATTGGTTAGGTTAGGTCGTGATATTTTCGTTAGTTAGCCTTATAAAGCTAACTAAAAAAGGTTGGGGGTGCTTATCTTTACTTGATCCAAGCTATGTACCATAAGTGCATTTTAAAAATATTTTGCTCCATGACTTTGAGAGTTAATGACCCGCATGAGAATGAATTCCTCAACTCGAGTAAGACGAATTTTCTTAAACCGAAAGTTTAAATAAGAAACTATTGTATCTGCCGACGCGCCATTTTAATTCTTACGCGCGTCATCAAGTCAAAATCGGGGAATAAAATTTTTGAAAAATATATTTACATTAGTTTCCCTCGTCATATTTCAATTTTTTACTTCGCTTCGTTTATTTATGATTTATTCGCACCGTTGATTTCAATCAACGAGATTGATTCAGTTACGTGGGAAGATTATATCGGCTTCTAATATACTCTTTTGAAGCGTTCTCCAATGGACAAAATATATTTTGTTGAATTGATCATTTAATAGATAAGATCAGAAAGTTTGAGTTTGTTATATTTACTGTAAGATTTATTTCTGGTTTAAATTTCTAAAGGCCGTCCGCGCACAGGATCGTCTTGCGACTCATGACTTGGGTCGTGACGACGATCGCGTCGCGGTCGCTGCAGTGTGCGGGGCTCCAATTCTGTCAATGTAATTGACGCGACGCGACTCGAGTCGTCACGACCCAAGTCGTGAATCTTGAGTCGCGAGACGACCCTGTGTGCGGCCGGCCTAACAGTAAGTCAGCTACTCGTAGCTAATCAGGGGGATCGAAAGTTGGCACAGAGCTGAAGCCAGCTATTGCTGCCCTTGCTCCTAACGCCAGTATTATTATTATCATCATCATCATCATCATCGGGGGTTCGAACTCCCGACCTCAGTGTCTTCATTTCTCTTATAGGGAAGTGTGTATAACCAATGTAAGGGGAGTTACATCCTTCTCGAGAACATTTAAATTGGCATACGACGTTACTCGTTCCACCGTCAGAAAGCTTTTCTATAATTGAGAAGTACGAGGTCATTTTTCTTTATTTTAATTAAAAGTCAAGATAATTTCAGACATTGAGAAATCAACGCTGCAACCCAATTATCAATAATAAATAACATAATGAGAAATGAACCAATGATAAAATTGTTAATCAGTCGTCAAGCCTATTCTGAACACGTACGATTTCGGAAAAAAGATTTCCTAGAAACGTAACTTTTAGAAAGTATAAAATATTACTAATCAGTAGAGCCCGGATGTTCAGGCAAAATGCCATTGCATAGGCCTATTTTGGAACTCTAATGGAATAATAATAGAAAATAATGGGAAAAAGGCAAATTAGGTATTTTATGACGAAAAAAGCACTTTTTTCTGTAGACGCAAAAAAAAAAAAAAAAAAAAAAAAGAAAAAAAAAAAGGGAACTCGTGGCATTTTGCCTGAACATCTGGGCTCTACTAATCAGTATAATGAATGAGTTTTATTTTTCAAATTTTATTATTTTGGAAGTGAAGCTCAGACTGTTGATTACTGCGTTCTTTCGTGAATTTATTGACCGACTGGCTTTTCCGCATTTTACTGAAGTGTAGGAAATATTGCAGAATCGTGGAAGGACCAAGGTATAGGTAGGTTTTGATGCTATAGGGTGACCATAAATTATTTTTAGAAATTTAGGTTAAATTTCGGTGCGATTTGTAAAGATAATTTATGGACACGTCGTATTTCCAATTGAATTAAGCGACATTGAAATATCTTTCACGATGAATGAAATCTATGAAGCTATTCTTTCATCATACTAAAATTGTATTTTTTATTTCATTATTGAGCGAACTCGCGTACAATATATAATCTGATAATAATGAATGATATTAATAACCTTTATTATAGTTCATAATCATCAATATTCTCTTTCATTCAGCGCAGATGGATGGACATTCATTAGATTTTATTTGAAGGTGATTTCCAAAGAAAATAGACCTGTCACAAAACGGATTTAAATGATAGAAGAAATTTGCTTCTAATTATTTGTTTGCACATCCGGTTTTTTATTATATATATATATATATATATATATATGCAGTTAAATGCATATATGCATATATGTGTATATATATATATATATATATATATATATATATATATATGTGTGTGTATATATATATATATATACGAGGATGGGTTGAAAAGTAATGCCTCAAATAAATTTTAAACGGGTTGAAGGATTTTATCGAAACAAAAGCAAATATGTACCTTAGAGTTTATTCTTCAAAACGATACATTTACTTTTCTATAAAATCACCCTCTACCTCGATACATTTACGCCAACGATAAATGAGTTTTTGAAATCCATCCCGCTAAAACTCTCAGCTTTGACTACGAAACCAAAATTTCACAGTGGCCTTAACTTCTTCGTCAGACTCGTAGCGATTTCCACGGAGATGTTCTTTAAGTTTAGGAAAGAGGTGAAAATCGCATGGTGCTAAATCGGGGTATATTGTGGATGCGGCAAGTGTGTGAATTGCAGATCCTCAATTGCTTCTCGCGTTTGAACACTGGTGTGAAGCCGTGCGTTGTCATGGTGAATAATGACTGCGTTTTTATGGGTGCGAACCCTCCTGATCCGTTTTTTCAACTTCATAGTTTCAATATAACGTGCGGTGTTGATTTTTGTCCCTCTTTCTGTAAAGTCTTCGAGAACACCATCATTGATATCCCCAAAAACAGTTATCATTTTTCCGGCCGATTTTTTAACTTTGAATTTTTTTGTTTGCGTTGAATTTTTGTGCCGATATTCCGGAATATGATTGCCGTTTATTTTCACGGTCATAATGGTGGTGGACCCACGTCTCGTCTCCTGTCACAATGCTGTGCAGATATTCATCTTCATTTTCGAAGCGCTGCAGATTTTCTTGGCAAATGCGTAGTCTCTCGGTTTTCATCTCGGCAGTGAGCATACGAGGCACCCATCTGGCGCAGACCTTTCGGTAACCGAGAATACTGATAATGTGTCCCACTCGCCCTTTGGAGATATCGAGCATTGCAGCAATTTCATTTTGTTTAATGCGACGAATTCCACGAATCATTTCGTCAACGTAGTTCCGATGAGAATCGTCGGTTGTCGTTACAGGCCTTCCACTTCGTGGTTTGTTTCGCAAATCTTCTTGCCGTCCCCCAGCCAACGTCGAACGGTACTCGCATGAATATACTGTTTGTCGTACATAGCTTGCATTCGCCGATGAATGTCTATGGGAGCAACCCTTTCCGCTGTCAAAAATTCAATTACGGCACGTTACTTGAAGCGAACGTCTTTACTCCTTTCCATTGTAATTGATACTGAACCAACGTATGGAATGAATGTAGGCTATATTAGGCTATAACACAAAACCGGTTTTATCTGGCTACTTCTACACAATCCAGAATTATTCAAGTGGAGGCATTACTTTTCAGCCCACCCTCGTATATAGATAGGTACGTAGAAGCTAATTCATTTTATCAGTTAACTCAAAGAAATGCAAATAACGAAGTAAAAATGAACTGTAATTCAGAGACACTAAACTCGGTGATATGCGCTGGCCTAGCTT
Source organism: Bathynomus jamesi (assembly GCA_023014485.1). NCBI lineage: Eukaryota > Metazoa > Arthropoda > Malacostraca > Isopoda > Cirolanidae > Bathynomus > Bathynomus jamesi. The sequence goes on from JAJOZX010001327.1 coordinate 421,725, forward strand.
TTCCCAGCCTAAGTTTAGGCCTATGATAAGGTTTGAGAAGATGGCGTTAAGCTTGGAACAGCGTGTATTCGTTCTGGAAACTTGCGTGAAAAACTGTATCCTTCAAACTGCCAGCGTGAATTTAGTGAACGTTCTGGAGCAGGAAATATTCCCACCAAACCTGCGATATGGAAGCTATTTCAATGGTTCTAAAAAACGGGCACTGTTATAGAAGAAAAGCGCAAACGAACATTTACTGTGGTTACGGAAAAGCCAGTTCGTAACATGCAAGACGTAATGCAATGCAGTCATTCCAAATATCTTGGCAAACTGTCACAGTAGACAGGAATGGCATTGGGGAGTTGTACCAAAGCCGTGAAACAATTGAAGTTGCACCCATATCATGTGCTTATGGGTCAGAAAGTGTGATCACAAGACAGTGAAAGGCGGTTCGTGTATTGTCAATTGTTTCTTCAATTTGTAGAATAGCAGCCTGACATCTTGGATGTTGTTTTTCTATGAAGCATGGTTTCACCTCACCCGGTGTGAGTGCACAGAACACGCGTATATGGTCCACAGATAACCCACACACTATTCATGAAACTCCCTTTCATCCTGAAAAGGTGGAAATGTGGTGTACCATTTCGAGATGTCGGTTGTGAAACCCATCTTTCGCAACATGATTACGTCAGGGAGTTACATTGACATCATACGCGAGTTCTTCGGCTGCTTACCAGGATGAAATCCACAATGGGTGGTTCCAACGAGACTGTACAACAAGCCACGTTTCATCAGACGATGGTAGAGTTGGAATTCATTTTCGGTGATCGCATAATTTCTTATGGATTATGTCCTCCACGCCCACCTGATTTATCATCCCTGGATTACTTCTTGTGGGGCTCAATTAAAGGCCAAACATACGCGAACAATCTCCACATTCTGGAAGAGTTGCAACAAAACTACCAACATCACTGCCAACATTCAGCCATAGTTGTTGCAGTTTGTGTCCAGCATCGTGCATCGCCGTGCACACTCGTGCATTGAACATGACGGGGTGAACACTATTTGCTATGAAGTGTTTCGAATGTTATTGTTTCTCGTATCACAAAGTTTCATTATATGTATATATATATATATTTGTGTGTGTGTGTGTGGCGTAGAAAGTAGGCTTACTATAATTACTGAATTAAATTGAAGCGAATACAATTACTAATAAAACGAGAGTAATGACTTTGGTTTTGTGTTTAATTAAAAAAATGAATTATTTATTCACATTGATTAACAATTATGTATACGGTAACTGTGCTATATTACAATGACTGATTATTAGCAATGAGAAGTGGTTTGTACAGTATAAGCGTTAAGTGAATACAGTAATGATAAGAAACACTAATTTAGGTAGGCTAATGAGATATACGGCAGTGAACACACAATAGTAAGTAATTAAGCCAATAATAACCGAGGAAATGAAAGTGCGGTATTGGTACTTTAAACGGATTAGGCAAGTAAAATAAAATACATAAATAAACAAGCCGATACAAATACTGTAAGATAAATAAATACGGTAAAATAATTAAACAGGCCTACTTGCAGTCGTAATGGGAAAGTTAGTTTGCCGGTTGTTTGGGGACACTTTGAAGATAGCCTATTCGCTCGGCTGAGGGTACACACTGAAGCTATGTAGGCTACGCTGGAGTTGCTTAACACGAAGATAGAAGGGTAGGCCAAATGGGCTTTTAACCTACGAAAAGGTTTACGGACCTGGGCTTCGAAGGTGATGCATCCGAAGGCGGACTGGCCTTACCGGCGAGAGGATGAGTGTTGAGGGCCGGTTGAGACTTGTTGAAAAGGGGGCCAGCGGAAAATCCTGCAGCAGTGATGTTGCTTCTTACGGAACAAAATTGTAGAGGGCCTTACTTGATTATAGACTCTGTGTATGTTCGACCGGAGCCTTGAAGGACTGCGGGCCGGTCTTCGGTGAAGGCCGGAGAGCGGATGGCGTGACGAGTGGCATTACTAATGAACAGGGCCGTTTCTAGCCATTAGGGGGCCCTAAGCAGTATACCCATTTGAGGCCCCACCCCTCCATCCACCAACTCACGCCTTACTACATCACTTCAGCACACACACACAAAAAATGGATGTGTTAATAAAAAACAATTATGAAACAATTTTAATGAAACATTTATGTCCAAAACAACAAATATGTACTTTCAGAAGACAAACAGAAAAAATACTCTTCATGAAATTCCTGAAAATTAGCTTATACATTATTTAGAATAAATGAGACAGAACTATGTATAAAAATATAATGCAATTATCAACTACCAAACAATTACTAACTCTACGATACAATCGTATAATAGCTAACAGTTATACAGAACAGTTTATATCTTCAAAATTTTTGCCTCCTAGATTTTTTCTGGGCGAAATCATCAATAACATCATCATATGAAATCTCCCTGCCAACGTCCTGGTTGATGCTTATGATGCCCAGGCCAGTGAGGCGATCCTACCCCATTGATGATCTGAGGTAGTTCTTGATTAGCTTCATCTTAGAGAAGCTCCTCTCGGCTGACGCTACTGTCACAGGTAGAGTGCAGGCAATTCTTAGTGCAACCCAGAGATTGGGGTATAGTTCCTCCAGTTGCTTCTGATGAATAAAGGAGAGAAGCTCCAATGCAGTCATGTTGTGTGAAGGTAAAGTCAGCAAGTTCTTAATTTCGAGGGCCAGTTCTCTTCCATCAATGTCAGAGTCAGCTCCAGAGCTCGGTATCTTAGAGAGCTTTTCACACTTGCAGGAAAAGTCTTCCTTGTTCATTGTGGTGAAGTTTAGGAGAACCTCAAATATGTCCCTCACATCATCTAATGTTTTGAATCTCTCATTTATTGACCCGATGGCACAATCCACCACCACATTGAAAAATTTACTTCCAGCCTCTTTAAGGCTTCTGTAAATGATTCGTCAGGAGCTTCGTAAGCAAAGTGCTTTTTTGTGGATCTGAGCCTCTTCTCCTTCAGCACAGCCTCCACATTCATTTCCTCACATATGTCCCTAGCTACGACTTGTGCTGCAACAAAACCTGTGTTTCTGTAGCTGGTGAGTAAGTCTTTTGTTTTTGTGAGGAGGTTGACTGCCACATCAAACTGCATTGTAGGAGACTGCAGAAGTTTGCAGAAGTTTACTCACGTGGTTAACTGCATGAAGAATGTCATACCATACTACTGTCCAAATCTGAAAGCGATAAGACCCTACCTCTTCTGCAAGTGCTTGTGCTTCAGTCCTGGCTATGGCATCTGTGGCATTGTTTCTGACTTCCAACAGGGCCTCTCTGATGTTGTGGCTCTGGTATCACACAGCCTCAATGCTCTTAAGCCGGCTCTCCCATCTGGTTTCACTCCAAGACTTGAGTGTTATGTTCACGAGCTTCTTTAGGATTGTCCATCTCTGTGTAGCTGCTGCAAAAAGGTTATACAATTTTCGTACGTTGCCAAAGAAGCTGGTGACATCTGTGGAAGCTTTAGCTGCATCAGCCACTACAAGATTCAGAGTGTGAGCCCCACATGGAACATAGAGTGCACGACAGTTCTTCTCTAATAACCTTGCCTGAACACCTTTGTTCTTGCCCTTTATGTTCGCTCCGTTGTCATATGACTGTCCTCTGCAGTCATCAAAGTGAATATTCAGTTCATCTAGTCTCTTCAGAATCAGAACTGATAAACCCAGGCCTGTACCTTCTGAAGCCTCAAGAAAGCCCAAGAAGTATTTTTATTTCTGGTACTTCACCCATTTTAACAGTTCTGATAATAATCGACATCTGTTCTTGGTGGCTTATGTCTGGAGTGCAGTCTAAAATGAGAGTAATATTTAGCTTGTTTTATTTCTGCAACAATGGCATCCAAGATCTTCCCACTAATGGACCCAATGAGCTCATTTTGAATGATGTTTCCTTGGTAACTTGAATGACTATATTGGCCACTTTCGACTCTGCTGATGTGTTGTTTCATCACTGATCAAATTTGGCAAGCAGCTCAACCTCCTTCAAGAAGTTGCCATTGTCTCGATTGTACACTGTAGAGGAAGACCCCGTGAAAGCAAGGTTTCTCTCTGCCAGTGATTGGATTATACTTACAAGACTTGTGAGAACATCTCGCCAGCGTCTTCGCTCTACCTCCATTAATGACATTTCAGTTTGGTCAATGGTCCTCCCAGTTTTTAGCCGCAGTTCCAGATCCTTCCATGTTATCTGCATGTTCTGAACTATTTTCATGGCCTTTCAGAAGCGAACCAACGTTTATCCAGTCTGAAAGTCCATCCGTAATTAGTTTGTACGACTTCCTTGAAAAAAAACTTCCTTCTAGAGTACATCAGCCAGCTTCGCTTTATTTTTTCCCCATTAATTAATGTTCTGTACATGTAATGGTGATGAACGCTTCTACCGTCCTCTCTTTTAGGGAATGTGAAATCTGGACTGATTTGAAATGGTCCTCGAGACACCAGATCTGTCTTCAAGGCATCTGACAGGACAACTGGCCAGTCATACGGATCAAGCGGTGGAGCAGATCTTGGTTCTTGTTGAAGTGGCACATCTCACCTGTGCTACTGGAAAGCTTCTTCTCTATTTTCTTCTTTTTCCGTTTTTCAGCTCCTGATGGACAATGTCGTTTCATTTTCCAAGATGCACTAATCTGCTAAATGATGATGATGATAATTATAATTGTAACGTTAATCAAATACATTCAAATAATCAGACCATTTAGTGAAATAATGTTTTACAATACTAGAAAAATTAAGCATTTAGGAAAGTATAAGCATATAGTAAGAATAAAGTTAAATAATATAGAAATAAGATCTCACAGTAGTTATTTACACACAACTACCAAAACGTTTCGTTTGTCTCTCTATCACAATTGATAGCCAAAATTAAAATTCGTCAGAAATCGCCTCCAAAGTTCAGCAATATTCTGGCAATAGTATTGTTATTAATTGAGCTAGAACGTTCATTTTTGGCTAAATTAGAGTTCTAAGTATGCTAATGAAGATGAGTTTTTGGAATAGATTTTCATATTTTATATATATTTTTTTTATTTTTTTATTTTCTTATTATGCCGAACTTTGGGTGAACTTTTGGTTGGTGATAGAGGTGAATAAAGTAGTTCGCTTCATAAGGTTTTCAACCATACTTCTAGTGTCGTAAGGTCATTATAACTCAAACCACGCGATAGAGGAAGGGTGAAAATAGTGATATCCATCAAAAACACATTTTCGCCTGTGGTGACGCTTAGGTACGTTAAGACGCGCGCCCCCTCAATTTTGTCTCATACAAAAACTTTAATTAATACGACAATAATAATAATAATAATTATAATAATAATATCAATAACAACTTCAGCTATATTCCTATTCTTGCCCACTGAGCTATGACCTGGGAGCCTGTCTAGGGGCCCCCTAGTAGCAGCGGAGCCCTAAGCGGCCGCTTAGTCTGCTTATGCCAGGAAACGGCCCTGCTAACGAAGGAGCTGAGAGCGAGATGTGACTACAAAAACGAGGAAATGGCAAGCGAGGGTGATTTGAGAAAGAACTCGCGTTTTTATAGGTCTTGTTGACGTCCTTTGGCGGGCATTTCGGGAAATATCACAAAATCTGTGTTTCCTCCGTGGGCTGCTCCATGCCCACGTGTTTGAGTTTTATAGCTTTGTTTACAATTTCCAGCCATGAAACAAACAGGCGAGGAAGAGGAATTTCGTTTGCCTCAACATATATATTATGATTTTATCTTTTAGTTGTAATCCAACTATGTAAAAGTATATATTCTATTCAGTTATGAAAGAATGAATGACACTGTACGTGCTTGGTCGGTTTTCTTTATTCTTAGAGCAACTTCTCTTTGTATAGTTTTGAAGAGATTACTTCCCACTAGGGGTTAAAACGGTATGAAATACCGGTATTAATACCGGTATTGAAGAAGTACAAATACCGATACCGATATTATAGGTTTTCGGTATTGACAAAAATTGCTATTGTAAAATTTAGGCAATTTAGTCCTCCGATGGGCAAATAAATGTTTTTGGAGGATTCGGAGAAAAAAAAAGTTTCGGGGTATTTTGCAGTTAACCTCTTTGTTTCGTTTTCTATTCCTTTCTATCAAAGAAAACTATTTATTGCACTAGCTTTAAGTGATTCATTCAACTGTAGCCATTTCTTCAACATAGTGGGAAATTTTTGAAAACCTTTATGACACCATACGTCCTGTTGAAATAATTCTTAAAGGGTTATGCTCGAAAGATGCATCACTCCTGACAGCTGAATCATCAATGAAATTTATTTCAAAGAAACTAGGAGAGAAAAATAATCCAATAGCAAACGAGTTAAAAGATTGTCTTAGAAATCGTTACATTTCAAGAAGACAGCAAGACATTGTAGGTTTAATCAAATATCTTCATAATCCCGAAGTTTTAAAAGTTCAAGAAGAGGAAAGTTTTTCTGTTCCATCAAAATTAGTTCTCAAAAGAACTGCAGAAAGGCTCCATAAAAGACTTTTCCCCTAAGAATGTGGTTGATTTGGAGATAGAAATGGAAGAACAGGAATTTCCATGTAACCCTGAAAATGTAGCTGCAAATAAGACTGAAGTGGAAGCAGATTCATACTGAGTGAATACATGCAAGAAATGGACAAACTAGGAAAAGTGCCATCTAAAAAAAATTCCATTGATTTTGATGTTACTAATGAATTTAAAAGCTTGGAAGTTACTTTACAGAGAAGTGAGAATTTAGAGAAGCTGTACAAGGCACTGCTTTCAATTAAACCTACAAGTGCAGAATCAGAAAGAGCCTTTTCTGCTGCAGGCCTATTTCTGACGAAACTGAGATCAAGTCTATCTGAACAATCCCTAGATGCTCTTTGTTTCCTCAAAGCATACTTTCAAAATCAAACTAAGAAATAAATATTTAGATACTAATAATTTCTATCTACCCCAGTAGTTGTATAATAATATGCTAAAAAAAAATTCAAATAATATTTTTATTACAATTTAGTAATTTACTGTATAAACTTTTTCGAATAGAATGCCATCTATTTGGAGTTGGGTCATTAATTTATAGTAAATATGGTGAGTACTGCAAGTCCCTCAGACTTGTGGGAGGGTTGGTAGGGTGGCACCATAATAAATCAAAATAAATTATTTTTTCATAATACCGGTATCAATACCGGGATTAGCATAATTGCCTCCAAATACCGGTATTGAAAATTTTCGGTATTATGCAAGCACTACTTCCCACTCATTTTCATTGCTATTGCGTTGCGCATTTGGAAAAGCTCGAAGTGAGAATTTCAAATTTGAGAAAGGTTTCCTGATTTGGGAATGTTTAGTGGTAATTTCGTGGTAATTCCCACGGTGTGAATGGTGAGAGGTCGATTTGAAAATTACACCCTTTGAGATTAATATACATACAGGGTGTCCCATAAGTCCGGCATCATAGGAGAAATTCATATTTTTCTATTTCTACAAACCATAATTCATATGCTCGGGATACCAATTTCCCGTCCACCATTCTGTTCAGTGACGAGGCTGTTTTTATGGAAATGGTGAGGTAAATCGACAGAACACCCGCTACTGGTCTCAAAACAACCCTCACTGGTATACTCTTCAAAGGAACAAGGTGCATCTCGGGTGATGGCATGGTGTGGCATTTGGAAGGATCGCATCATAGGCCCCCTCTTTTTCGATGAACATGTCACTGGAGGCACCTACCTACGTATGCTCAAGGAAGAAGCATTTCCTAGTGTCTTGAACGAAGAAGGAAATTTCCCAACATGGTTCCAGCAAGACGGCGCTCCCGCACATTACAGCACCCAAGTAAAGGAATACCCGTACCAACAATTCCCTGGTAATTGGATAGGACGTCGAGGGCCTGTGGAATGGCCAGCTAGAAGCCCGGATCTCACGCCACTAGATTTTTATCTCTGGGGCCACTTGAAACGCTGGTTATACGCAGAGAAAATTAGGAGTGTTGAACATTTGCGGCAGCGCATTATTGGGGCATGTAACACCATTACTCCTGACATCATTCACCGTGTGCTTGCTGACTGGGTATCACGTCTGAATTTGTGTATTGAAAACAATGGTGGACATATTGAGCACGTTCTGTAAATAAAAGCTTTTTTTTTTGCCTTTTTTTATTATTTTTCCTATGATGCCGGACTTATGGGACACTATATATATATATATATATATATATATATATATATATATATATATATATATATAAAATCATGGGAATGAGACACATTGTACAAAGACTGGACACAGTATATAAAAGCGCAAATGTTCGTGCTTTAATGTAATCATGGAAACGATGGATGCATCTAATGTGGTGGTCGTTGTTAATTTACAGAACGCATTAGAATAGTACAGAATTAATTTCACAATACTAGTCTAGTGACATTCAAGATGTCTGATTATTGTTTGAATGTACTTGTTATATTTTGACACTCACACTAAAATATATATATATATATATATATATATATAGTTAAGAAAAATGTACAAGCATCTTCACCATTTATAAAGCTAAAAAAATTCCATAAATTCGGGTCAGAGCGAATTGTGACGATGATATCAGATTAGATACGATACCAGACGACTTGAAAGTCCAACATTGACTGGAATTATTAGAATATTTTATACAAATTTTAAAAGATTGGCTATTTCCTGCAGTTGCAGTTTCATTTTTTGTTGTTTTTGCATTCAACATTGACTTTATATTTGTTTTTATATCTTTTATGATAACTTAAGATTAATACATACTCAAATTAATAATCCTTATTCATGATTTATGTATTATTAATAATAATTGTTTTATTTTCAATTAAGAGCCCAGTAAAGCCTAAAGCTTAAGGGCGAAATTAAATAAAATAAATAGTCCAATTCCACAATTATTTGTTAAAATAAAAATTGTAAAACTGTGTTTATTTTATTCATTATTATTAATAATAAAGGTTATTCAATTTAATTAGTTTAGTAGATGATGTAGCGACTCGCGGATCGTTCGAATCCTACGTAAAGCTGTAGGTCCCCTCCGACCTTTGTCGTAACGAAGGAGGTTGAACAATCGTAGATAGTAGTATTCAGTTAATAGTATAATTGCTATTACTTCTATGAGGGGAACTGCGCTCGTTTATTTGAAGATCTTGGGTTCGAACCTCAACCCTGACTTCAGATTTCGGCTATTTAGGCGTTTCTCTGGATCTTGCTCGGTGAGACGGTGGTTCGGATCCCCAAAATGCTGTAGGTCTCTTCCGTCATGTGACCTCGTGTTGTCAAGGTTAAAGAACCTCAAACATTATTATTACTACATAAATCAGTTAATGGGAAAGAAGAACATCGCCGTCAACTGGAATGAAATGTTGAGAGATTTCTCTTTATAACGAAATTAATCTCACCAACGTGAAGGGAAAAAGCTAAAATAATCCACATCGATCACTTATTTATGACTGGTTTGGCATTATTTGGAATATTGGAATCTGAAATGAATCCATACATTTAGGGTAACCAAAATATAAACTATCCACAGTGAAGATTTATACGAAACCCGTGTGTGGTACATACTGTAATTTCGTGGCGCGTGAGATCAGAGGGTCTACGAATTTCATGCCTTATTTAAGGAGAATTCGGCGAAACATCTTTGACATTCTTGTAAAGTTTTTTTTAATATATAACAATAGTTTCTAAAAATACCATCACCTACCTCTTCTTTCGCAATCTCTCCTAACTACGTATTTGCGTTCGAGTTACCACATACGATGCCAATTTCTGACGTAAATGTTACATCATTGATGGGTTTAATGTTGGAAGAAAAAAAAAATGTTATCTTAGAAATTTGGTTAAACAAAATGGGCAGAAGTTAGAATTTGCGTATCAAACATTCTCCTAACACACCCGCGTGAGTTAATTGAGTTCGGCGTAAGATAGCCAAAACTGTATAAAAGATTGGAGACCATAACTGAGTAACGGAAATGCTCGGTTCGAATGTAGTTTTTTCGCGTAACCCTAAAAGTAATAACGGGTGATACTATTAACTGAATAATAATGTTTAGGATTGTTTAACTCTCTCCGTCCCTTTCGTCGTATAACCTTTGTCGTAACGGAGCAGACCAAACCAAACCAAACGTTACTACTACTTACATTTCTTCTCTGTCCGTTTAATCTTCAGTTCAGCGACTGTTTTGGAACTGAAACTTGGCACTAACTGCACTGAACACACACTAAACCATTCGTATTATCTTCTCTTTCTAATCATTGCGAAACGTATTCATTAAGAATGACAGATTATTTTCAAGCAATAATTTATGGATTCGTATTGATTGTACGTAGATTTTAATGCGCTGCTCTTTTATTCAATATATTAATCATTTTGATGATTATATATATATATATATATATAATATAATATATATATATATATATATATATATATATATATAATCTTTAACCTTGGATTTGCTTCCGCCCCAATTGTTCATTCTGATGAAGGTCAAGCTCATCACGCCACCTTAGACGTACAGTTTAACGTTAAATCCGAACCACGCCCTATCACGGGCAGTCAGAAATTACAAAGTCCTCGCCCGGACCTCCCGATTAGCAGCTCCGTTTTAACCACTAGGCTACTCAGGGTACCCATTTATCCACAACCAATTTTTTTTTGTGTGGAAGGATGAACAGTTAGGTTTTGCTGCGCGCCCCCTGCCGTCATCGGGTTTCGAACCCGGGGCCAGTGGATTCGTAGTCAGCAATGCTAACGACTACAGCACCGAGGCGCATTATATATATATACACCGGCGGATCCAGGGGAGGCTGAAGGGGCTTGCGGCCCCCCCCCCCCCCCATTGACCCCTCATCTTACGGGAAAAAGCCTTTCCTCGTATCTTTTCAGATTTACAAGGTACCGATTGACTTTGACTTATTCATTATTCGAGAAAATTCGTGAAGCGGTCCGTCACCGAAGAAAAGTCGTGTTGCTTCTAGATTCTACAGGGTGTTCGAAAGGTCCCGTCACTCCCTACAAAATGTACATATTACAATACAACTTTATTTTTGTGTGATTAATAGAATTTATATGTGATTCATTGACATTTTTTTCTTTTCCAGGTATTAAAGGTGTGTGAACAATGGCAGACCAGTCCACTTACATTCTGGAGGAAAGAATGGTGATGAGCACGTGGACTCATGAAAGGTCACATACTGGCAAAACGATGCATGATATCCAAAATGATTTCAACACGAGATTCAATAAGGCTGTACCACCAAACAAGACGGTATTACGCTGGGAGAAAAAGCTGTTTGAAACTGGCCCCATCAAGGACAGACAACGGGCGGGAAGACCAACAACGCGAGCGGAACAATGTGAAGGTGTGATTGCATTGGTGGCTCATTCACCGAAAAAAATCACTTCGGAAACGATCACAAGAACTCGCAGTCCCCGTGTCCACAATGAGAGATCACATGACAAAAGATCTCGGCATGAAACCATACCGCCCATCATTTGTTAATGAATTAAGCGATACAGACATTCAGAAACGATATTCTTGATTAGTAACTGTAATTAGTAACTGTATTTACTGTAATTAAAGTAATTGTTGCTAGCGACTCGTTTCTTAAATTACACCTACCACATATAAATACAATTAATCACGCAAAAATAAAATTGCTATTACAATATGTACATTTTGTAGGGGGTGACGAGACTTTTCGAACACTGTAGAAAAGTTTTGTACCAGTACTAGTCCTTTAGTGAGCTCCATTAAGCAATTGCACATATTTTACTCATTTTGTTTTATATTAGAAAGGTAAGGGGTTGTCGGTTGCTTTGTCCATTTTGCATATAATTTGTATGGACCACTACTTCGACCTTTTTTAATTCAGGGATGGCCAGAGGTTCTGTACAATTTTTTTAAAAGGTTAGTTGTGGCCGGAGGCCTTCCACTTCATTTTAGAAAGGTTAGGGGCAACTGGAGGCTGTGCTTATTTTTTAAAATTATTTTTAGAATGAATTGAGGTTGTCGTAAATTGCTTATGACGACAACTTAATAATATATATATATATATATATATATCGGGTGGCCCAAAAAAAATGGCACCAATTTTGAGAAGTGATATCTCAATAACCATTGCAGCTAGGGACTTAAAAAAACAACCAAATGAAAGATAATTCTTTTCTCTTTAAATACTTATTCTATGGCTTGATGGTTATAAGCCCATATAATGCCCGAAATTGGCTTCCACAAAAATATATACAAAAAAAGTTGCGCATTTATATTTATTCCTTGATCCTAATTTTAAATGAAATTTTTCTATTCCAGACCCCTCAAGATGGGATTGAGAGAATCTGATAAGAACATTATACAAACACTACGTGAAGAAAAAGGATATTCATTAAACAGAATCCTTTACGAATTTCCAAATAGAAATTGGAAAAAAAGAACTGTGGCGCATTTTTTACAAAAACTTAAAGAAACCGGCAGCAGTCAACGGCGTCTGGGAAGTGGTCGACCAGAAACTATTAGAACGCCAGAAAACATTGAAAAAGTAAATGAAATGGTTTTAAGTCAAGAGGAACAACCGGGAACAAGTAAAGTGAACGTGAAGTTGCGAAAGAAACCGGGATTTCACGTTCATCAGTACAGCGAATTATTCGCTGTACTGATGAACGTGAAATCCCGGTTTCTTTCGCAACTTCACGTTCACTTTTACTTGTTCCCGGTTGTTCCTCTTGACTTAAAACCATTTCATTTACTTTTTCAATGTTTTCTGGCGTTCTAATACTTCTTGGTCGACCACTTCCCGGACGCCGTTGACTGCTGCCGGTTTCTTTAAGTTTTTGTAAAAAATGTGCCACAGTTCTTTTTTTCCAATTTCTATTTGGAAATTCGTAAAGGATTCTGTTTAATGAATATCCTTTTTCTTCACGTAGTGCTTGTATAATGTTCTTATCAGATTCTCTCAATCCCATCTTGAGGGGTCTGGAATAGAAAAATTTCATTTAAAATTAGGATCAAGGAATAAATATAAATGCGCAACTTTTTTTTGTATATTTTTTTTGGAAGCCAATTTTGGGCATTATATGGGCTTATAACCATCAAGCCATAGAATAAGTATTTAAAGAGAAAAGAATTATCTTTCATTTGGTTGTTTTTTTAAGTCCCTAGCTGCAATGGTTATTGAGATATCACTTCTCAAAATTGGTGCCATTTTTATTGGGCCACCCGGTATATATATATAATATATATATACACCAGGTGTCCGAGAATTATCTGTACAATTTTTGGCTGTTATTAAAAGTCAACCATGAAGTGTAGAAATTCCAGTGTTGTCCCATTTTACAGAGAAACTCATTAAGTTTTTTCTTTTTTGTACGCAGGTGACAGACATTGATGATTTAAAAGCAAGAATCACAGCTGCTATTGAGCGAATTGATGTGGATATGCTGCAGCGTACATGGCAACATTTGGAGTATCGATTGGATGTTTTGCGAATCACTGATGGTGCACATATCGAATGTTTGTAACAACGTTACTTTAATAAAAGAAACTTTTGAAGATACAGATTCTAAATAATCTTGTTTAAGAATTTTACGTGTGTTATCAAGAATTTTATTAAAAGATGAAATTGTACAGATAATCTTCGGACACACTGGAATTTCTAAAAAACTTGTCAAAACTTGGTATCAGAAAAAAATTAATGAGATTCTCTGTAAAATGGGACAACACAGGAATTTCTACACTTCATGGTTGACTTTTAATAACAGCCAAAACTTGTACAGATAATTCTCGGACACCCGGTATATATGTGTGTGTATATATGTGTGTGTATATATGTGTGTGTATATATGTGTGTGTATATATGTGTGTGTATATATATATATATATATATATATATATATATATATATATAATCGCTACCATCAGTTCTTTCTAAGAGCGAACTGACGTTGTCACAATCAGCTGTTCTGCAAGTACTCGAATTCTATGAAAAACAAGCCCTTATTCAGAGAAAATATAACGCGCGAAAAGAACAAAAATTTCTCGAACTATTGATTGGTCCACGCACCATATCCTCTTCGCAATGTATCTTCAGCAGCCGATGGCGGTCATGAAGGCACAGGTGCGGTCTTGGCTAAATGACATTTCCAAGTTGAAAAAGCAAGGAGATTTGCCATTGTCACATTGGGTGAAATTCGCACAAAACAAGGTTCTACCAACTGTAGCGACATTTCTTCGAATATTCGGAACGCTTCCTACGTCAAATGTCACCACCGAGAGAACATTTTCAAAGCTTAACCCGCTGAAAACATACCTACTAACAACCATGGATCAAGAAAGACTTTCTGGTTTGGCCCTCGTGTCCATCTATCGGCACATGGAGGTGATGCCTGAAAAAGTTGTTGACATTTTTGCCAACGAGAAAGATCGGCCTACAGTATTCTCTTGAATTGAAAAGAATTTGTTGGCGGTATTAAATAAGATGGGCCGATTCAATAGTACATTATTTTGTTCCCCATTACAATTAGATAAATGTGTCTTTGCCACAATAAAAACTGGCTGTTTATTATTATTATTTTCAATTACCTTAATAATAATTAAATAAAAGACAATATGGCTGCCCTGTTTAAGAGTCAGTAAGCACTAATTGGTTAAGAGAAAACAGTCAATCTATTGACTGTTTTCTCTCAACCAATTAGTGCTTACCGACTCTTAAACAGGGCAGCCACATTTTTTTTTTATGCATTAGGTAAAGGTGGCATTCCTCTGCTATATACTGGGGACCAGTATAGGCACCAGCCCTCCCCCCCAAAAAAAAATCCTAGATCCGCCACATATATATATATATGTGTGTGTGTGTGTGTGTGTGTGTGTGTAGGCAACTGGGCATAAGTGAGGGCGAGTGAGAGAGTTCGTAGATGTAGTGGGGAATTTTTTTGGTGGGTAACACTTTTGATACCTCGGAACATTAAAACATTTATAAAGAATCTAGAAATATTTTTATCGTCAGAAAAAGATGTTTGTCCTGGTTAGGTTATGTTAGGCTAGATTAGCTGGTACCTTACTATTCAATGACTTTACAGGAAAAACCCATTCAAGCACTCGGTTGCGTCCCAAGCACTTAAAACGCCATTCTCGGTCCAATAGCACTAAGGTTAGGTTAATTAGTTCTTTGGATATATGGATTTAAAAAATACCTCGCTTATGCGGAGATGCGAAGCGAACGTACGTACTGTGTGTGTGTGTGTGTGTGTGTGTGGTGTGTGTGTGTGTGTGTGTGAGGCAGTTCCCATGGGTAAGCTTTCTCCGTCGGTGGGATCGGTCTTTCAAGAGATCGTGTTTCTTTTATATTTTTATCGTAAAACAAAACCCGAAAAAATTCTCAAGGAAAACTCGCTCGCATATTTTAAGACCATAATTTTTTGTTATACACTTGCGTTCATTTGGATAGAAACGTTGGCACCATTCCAATCTCTCTCTCTCTCTCTCTCTCTCTCTCTCTCTCTCTCTCTCTCTCTCTCTCTCTCTCTCTCTCTCTCTCTCTCTCTAAGAAAGAGAAGTGATAGAGATAAATAGATAGATAGATAGATAGATAGAGGAAACGGAAATGAGGGGGAAAATTTGTAGACTCAAAAGAGAGAAAGGACGAACGGAAGTTGGAGAGGAAGCTACTTCCGGAACTTACCGGAACACCTTTTTATCGATAAATTCGAGAGGTTAGAAACCAGTTAATGCGATATTTCCTTCCATAAAAATACGATCACAGATAAATAATAATTGGGAAGTTTGAGAAAATCGTCCGAGATCTGAATATCAACAAAAAACACAGTCCACTCATGGTGGGTTCAGGAAAAGCCGGAAGTAAAGTTCGAATTGTTCCCGCATCCTTCTTGCCGTCCTTGAAACTCAAAAGATCTTGAAAACTTAATTGTTTTAATAATATTGAGGGGTTGTTTAACCTCTCTCGTAACGCAAAGGTGGTGTAACGGAGGGAACCTAGTACATTTTCACGCGGGATCAAAACCATCTATGAATTACTACATTATCTGAACGCGGAGAACGGTCAACCATACAAATACCAAACAGACCCAATGTCGCTAAACCTCACTGAACTAACAAGGGGAAACGGTGTTGCGACAAGGAAGATCAATGCAGCCGTGCGAGCCTTAATATACGAGATGTAACTGGATCAAAGTCACCAAGTGAAACGAGATTGAAAGTTCCACGATACACTATGATATTCTATCCACTTCTCAAAATTATTTCACGAGCCTATGAACTTCCAATATTCGGAACTGCTTTGATAATTCTATATTACCTGAACAAAGTACCTTATTGAAGTTGCTCTTTGACTCAAACCTAATGAAATGAAAATGAAAAGGTTTATTGGCAGACTATAGTCCATATGAGAAATATTATTAATACAATGACAGTTCATATACTAAGGATAGATATATATACAATTGATTAGAAATAATACTGCACTGTCGAAGTTAAGTGGAGCTACAGACAGATTTCTTTTCTTCTATGTCTTCATTTCGAATTATCTTTTCCCATTGTACCCCCCATCCCCAGTCTCTCTCTCTCTCTCTCTCTCTCTCTCTCTCTCTCTCTCTCTCTCTCTCTCTCTCTCTCTCTCTCTCTCTCTCTCTCTCTCCAGTTGATTTAAAGCGCGAGTTGTCAAAATATTTCGAAAAAGGACAATATGACAATATTAACAAATTCGATTTTCTGCTGATAATAGTAATATTCTTTTGGGTTGTTTAATGTCCTTCGTCCTTCGCACCCTCTGAGGTCATGTGACATAGGGGACCTACAGCTTTACGGGAGATTCGAACCGCTGGCCCACCAAGAACAACAGAGAAACACTTTAATCCCTGAAATCTGAGCTCGCGAGCCGAGATTCAAACGTAGGCTTCAGATTAACAGCCTAGCGCCTTACCACTTACCACTGGGATACCCTGGCCAGTTCTCTGGTAATGACTTTATTTATTTACAAAACTTTTAACTCCACCGTTTTTTTTTTAGTTTTTTTCTAATCAGGAAGATGTGTCCTTACCTTGGTAATAATAACAACAACAATAATAATAATAATGGGTGAAGAGGGCCAGTTAACTGGCACAGTGCTCAGACCAAACTGAATGCGGCCCCATTGCGTTAACTCCTGAGTTATTATTACCATCGGGAGTCGAACTACCTGACCTCGGTGTCTTTCTTCACTTCGCTTATGGAAAAACGGTGTTACCCATTGAGTTGCTGGAGATGGCTTCTATGGTCTAAACCAGGGCTTCAAACTTTTTTCACTTGCGACCCCTTTGGATCAGACAAATTTTTTCGCGACCCTTCACTCAATGTCATAAAAGCAATAGGTATTAATACTGTATATTTATGAAAAAAATAATATTTTCAAATGTTTCTGCGACCCCCAATAATATTTACGTGACCCCTAGTTTGAGAAGCGTGGGTCTAAACGATGTCAAAGGTCCGGAGGATTAAGAAGACGTTATCAATTTAGAGAGAGAACCTCTGCACCAACTTCTGCGGCGTTAATGGATGAAGACCTTCCGTATGAAGGCTTCGACAGCTTTTGTAAATCTGACGTTACGCATTGTTTGTTTGTTGGGGCACGATATCGATGGCACTTAAACCTATGAAAAAGAAGCAGTAAAATCGTGTGAGAAATAGTTTTAACATTCTTTAAACACACACACACACACACACACACACACACACGCGCGCGCGCGCGCTTGTTGACATTTTTCTCACTTTTCACTTTCAGAATATAAAATAAAATTAAAACAATAAATTGTTGCTTTCACTTTGATTCCTGACAAATGGCTCCCCCACCCCCCACCCCATATAGATAAATAGATGGGTCGATAGAGAGAGATGTCTGAAAATGACGCTTATTGTAGATTAGTGTAATTGGTCAACTCCGCCATGACTATGGATTCTATTTTGCTTCCGTCATTAATTCAGGAAAGAAAGTAATTTATTAAGATTTCATTCTGTGGTATTAATATTAACAATTTCTGGACCTTTTACTTCGGCCCCCCAGCTCCCACACTTTAAAATCAATGGTCTTTCATGGGGAGACACTTAATACCGACTTTTAACCGGGTATGGAGCTTTTATCTTAATCAAATTTCGTGTCTTTTGCTGGCTTTTAGTTCTCCCTTTTGTCTGTCAGCCGCTATATATGAGGCTCATTCTTTTAACGGATCTCTCTCTCTCTCTCTCTCTCTCTCTCTCTCTCTCTCTCTCTCTCTCTCTCTCTCTCTCTCTCTCTCTCTCTCTCTCTCTCCTCTGTGCTCGAAGGAGGAAGACACCGTTTTGATTGGGGACTCGCAGATCAGGGGCCAGGAGAAGTACTTTGCTTCAGCAAACCGGGATGGGAGGAAGGTAAGGTGCTTACCTGGGCGGGGAACGGCGCACTTAAGGAAGGAGGTAGAGAAGGTGCGCGTGGCTAGTCGGAGGACTGCGATCGTTGTCCACGCTGGTGGCAATGACCTGTTCCTCAAAGGCGGTGGGGTAGGTCTTACAGAAGGGATCATCACCGAGATCATGTCTCTTGCGGATGATCTAAAACTGAAGACAGACAGGGGAATGTTAATGGGTATTTTACCGCGAATGAATGTCAGTGACCACGCGCTCAGTAAGGTCATTGGCATCAACGAGAGGGTACAAGACTTGTGCGTTCCGCTGGGCGTGAAGTTTATTGACCCCTTCGATGCATTTTCGGGTAGGTGGGACCTTTACCAGAGGGATGGTGTCCACCTCAATAACAAGGGTAAAGGTGTGCTAGGCGCGCTGCTCGACCGGCACCTATACAGAATGGTGAGGTCGAGTCCGGGGAGAGATGATGGGCCCCCACCGGGGAGAGATGAGGATGAGCCGGTGGCGGACGTACCTTCGACTGAAGGGTGCGTCGAAGTACAGGTGGGTGACCCTCCTCCTACGTTGGAGGGGGCTCAGTCTCCTGCGGAAGTTGCCCCCTCGTTAGTGAGGGGCTCTTCAACTCCCGACAGCCCTGGCTGTTCGGGAAACGGGTCGTGCTAGGGGGCGGTCAGAATAGGGAAGGCTCCCTCCGTGCAATGCTTTTTAATGCTAGGTCAATTAGGAACAAGTTTTGCGAGCTACGGGCGCTCTTAGCATCAGAATACCAGGATATCGTTGCTATCACCGAGTCCTGGATTCATACTGATCGTAGGGACTACGTTGGGGAGTTCGAAATTCCCGGGTATAGAATGTTTCGCAAAGACCGCACCCGTGGGGAGGGGGGTGGGGTACTAATATACGTCAGAGACACGTTGAGTCCGGTTGACTGCCAGTTCCGGTCGGAACGGGAGCTGCTTGGCGTCGATCTGAACGTGGGAGGGACGAACTATAGGTTAATCTTGGTGTACAGACCTCCGCATCTCCTCCTCGAGGAGGATACAGCCCTGTACACCGAACTCAGTAGCCTGCTAGGGGATAGGGTGTGTGTAGTTTTAGGAGACTTCAACTGTCGCGGCATAAAGTGGGAAAACAGGACTGCCGATGCTGAAGGGAGGAGGCTAGTTGACTTTGCTGATGAGAACTTCCTCACTCAGTGGGTCAACGAGCCTACACGAGGCGAAAGCGTTCTAGACTTAGTATTCACGACCGAAGACAACCTCGTCACTGGCCTCACCGTTGACGAATCGTTGGGCGGGAGTGATCACGGTCTTATTAGGTTCCGTGTGTGCGTCCCTCGGGTGAAGCGTAGTAACTCGAGAGGCAGTAAGCTCGATCTCCGGCGGGCGAACTTTGTTAGCCTCAGGGATAGCGTAGCAGAGATGGGGTTAGAGGTTGGCGGCGATGTTGAGGGAGTGTGGAGTGCATTCCGGGATGAGTTTATGGTGCTGCAGTCTGCTGCCATACCCTCAAAACCGGTCACCCCTGCTTCAACGCAGCCTAAGTGGTTCAATCGTGGCATCGCTTCGGCTATCCGAAATAGGAAAGTAGCGTATAGGAGGGCGAAGGCCAATCGTTCCCACGAGAACACTGAAGCGTATGTCCGCCTGTGTAGGGAAGTGAAGGCGAAGGTTAGGCTAGCGAAACGTAACGAAGAACTACGGGTGGCAAGCCTCTGCAAGGGGAACCCTAAGGAGTTCTTCAGTTATGTTAATAGTAGAAAGCCCATTAGAAGCATGATAGGTCCTTTAAAGGACGGAAGCGGCGTTCTGCGGACCTCCGACGCGGACATCGCTAATGTGCTTAATGAGTACTTTGCGGGAGTGTTCACCAGGGAGGATACCCGCGTCATCCCCGAGCCAGCTGTGAGGCACGAAGGTGCTGGCCTGGATAGTGTTAGATGTACCGCGACAGTCGTTGCTCATAGAATAGACAAACTGAGCGCGTTTAAGGCTCCTGGGCCAGACCAGTTTCTCCCCAGTGTTTTGCGAGAAGTGCGCGACCAGGTGGCTCCCCACCTGGCTACAGTCTTCAACAAATCGTTGGATGGGCCAGGTGCCTGGTGACTGGAGGGAGGCCAACGTGACCCCTATCTTTAAGAAAGGGGATCACGAAAGTCCAGGGAACTATCGTCCTATTAGTCTCACTTCAGTTGTAGGTAAATTATTAGAAAGGATAATAGCTGATAGAATCGTTGACCATTTGGATTCCTACAAGCTGCTTGGGGACTCCCAACATGGGTTTAGACGGCATAGGTCGTGTCTCACCAACTTGCTCGAGTTTTTCCACGTCATGTTGAGTGAGTACGATAAGAGTAGGGCGATTGATATACTTTATCTCGACTTTCAGAAAGCCTTTGATAAGGTACCTCACCGCCGGCTAATGGCGAAAGTGCGCGCGCTGGGTATCGGTGGGGAAATAGGTAGGTGGATTGAAAACTGGCTGAGGAATAGGCGGCAGAGGGTGGTAATTAAAGGGGCTAGTTCGGGTTGGGCCTCGGTCACTAGTGGGGTTCCTCAGGGTTCCGTTTTGGGGCCACTGTTGTTTACCATTTACATAAATGATATCGACGGTGGCATCGTCAGTCGGATCGCCAAATTCGCTGATGACACCAAGCTTGGGGCCAATGTTGGGACGCCCGAAGCGATCGAGGAACTGCGTGCGGACCTAGGTAGGATAGGAGAGTGGTCCGAAAAATGGCAAATGCCGTTTAACTTGGGTAAATGCAAAGTGATGCACATTGGCTACGCCAATCCCAAGTCGGACTACTCGATGTTGGGCAGTAATATCGAGGTGACTGATTTAGAAAAGGACTTGGGTGTGCTAATTAGCAGCGACCTTAAGTTTACGAAACAGTGTGTAGAGGTGGAAAAGAAAGCCCAGAAACTATTGGGTTATATCAGGAGGCAATTTCAGTTTCGGAACAAGGAGATTGTGCTCTCACTGTACAATTCCCTTGTTCGGCCGTACCTGGAGTATGCTGTGCAGTTCTGGTCGCCCACCCTCAGGAAAGATATTGAGAGGCTGGAGCGAGTGCAGGCGAGGGCCACAAAGTTAATCCCTTCCGTTAGGCATATGGGCTACAATCGACGGTTACGCGCCCTGAACTTGTTTTCGCTTGAAACTCGGAGGCTGCGCGGTCAACTGATCGAGGTTTTCAAGCTCTTACGAGGGTTCAACGATGTCGATTTTAGAAGTATGTTTAGTTTAAATGATAACCCAACTCGCAACAATGGTTGGAAGTTGGATTTGAAACGGTTTAGGACTAGTGTGTGTGGGAATTACTTACGTATAAGATCTGTGACACATGGAACAGGTTACCTTCGGAAGTTGTGAACAGTTCCTCTGTGGATCAGTTCAAGAAAAGGTTAGACGAAATCTTGCACACTATTTGAGTGTGTAAAGACATTTAGGACCTCAGTCTGCGGAAATTTCTTTTCCTATAAAATAGTTAATATCTGGAACCAACTTCCCTCAGAGGTTGTTTCCAGTCAAAGTGTAAATCTGTTTAAAAATAGGCTAGACAAAGTACTGAACACACTCATAGTTTAAGATTAAAACCTCAGAAAACTCTGCAGGAGTTCGCTTGCTCGGTGTCTCTGTGAGCAAGCTAAATATAGAGCTATTTATATATTCTCCACTTTCCTGTAAAATTTCCTTGGCTACTTTTCCAGGGTCAAGGTATTTTCTTCAACCTTTTTCCGTACCTGCCTCTGGCAGGGAGGGAGCGGAGGGTGGGGAGAGAGCCTTCTACTTTTCTATCCAGTTTTCTACTACTGCTAGGATAGTTGAAAGAAAAATAAACTTTTACAAAATTTTCCCTGGCTCCCGTTGCCATTGGTACCTCCTCGGTATGGGCCGCAAGGCCTTTTGAGGTACTTATTTTCCTTGTAACTCCTTGTAACTCTCTCTCTGAGAATGCTAAATGTAGAGCTATTTATATATTCTCCACTTTCCTGTAAAATTTCCTTGGCTACTTTTCCAGGGGTCAAGGTATTTTCTTCAACCTTTTTTCGTACCTGCCTCTGGCAGCAGGAAGGGAGCAGAGGGTGGGGGGAGACCCTTCTAATTTTCTATCCATTTTTCTACTACTGCTAGGATAGTTGAAAGAAAAATAAACTTGTTTAATAACGGGAACCTCTCATAGTGGACCGGAAGGTCTTTGAGGCTTCCTCTTGTCCTTGTAACTCCTTGTTCTCTTGTTCTCTCTCTCTCTGCCGTTTAACTTGGGTAAATGCAAAGTGATGCACATTGGCTACGCAATCCCAAGTCGGACTACTCGATGTTGGGTAGTAATATCGAGGTGACTGATTTAGAAAAGGACTTGGGTGTGCTAATTAGCAGCGACCTTAAGTTTACGAAACAGTGTGTAGAGGTGGAAAAGAAAGCCCAGAAACTATTGGGTTATATCAGGAGGCAATTTCAGTTTCGGAACAAGGAGATTGTGCTCTCACTGTACAATTCCCTTGTTCGGCCGCACCTGGAGTATGCTGTGCAGTTCTGGTCGCCCACCCTCAGGAAAGATATTGTGAGGCTGGCGCGAGTGCAGGCGAGGGCCACAAAGTTAATCCCTTCCGTTAGGCATATGGGCTACAATCGACGGTTACGCGCCCTGAACTTGTTTTCGCTTGAAACTCGGAGGCTGCGCGGTCAACTGATCGAGGTTTTCAAGCTCTTACGCGGGTTCAACGATGTCGATTTTACAAGTATGTTTAGTTTAAATAATAACCCAACTCGCAACAATGGTTGGAAGTTGGATTTGAAACGGTTTAGGACTAGTGTGTGTGGGAATTACTTTACGTATAAGATCTGTGACACATGGAACAGGTTACCTTCGGAAGTTGTGAACAGTTCCTCTGTGGATCAGTTCAAGAAAGGGTAGACGAAATCTTGCACACTATTTGAGTGTGTAAAGACATTTATGACCTCAGTCTGCGGAAATTTCTTTTCCTATAAAATAGTTAATATCTGGAACCAACTTCCCTCAGAGGTTGTTTCCAGTCAAAGTGTAAATGTGTTTAAAAATAGGCTAGACAAAGTACTGAATACTCTCATGTGAGCAAACTAAATATAGAGCTATTTATATATTCTCCACTTTCCTGTAAAATTTCCTTGGCTACTTTTCCAGGGTCAAGGTATTTTCTTCAACCTTTTTCCGTACCTGCCTCTGGCAGGGAGGGAGCGGAGGGTGGGGAGAGAGCCTTCTACTTTTCTATCCAGTTTTCTACTACTGCTAGGATAGTTGAAAGAAAAATAAACTTTTACAAAATTTTCCCTGGCACCCGGTGCCATTGGTACCTCCTCGGTATGGGCCGCAAGGCCTTTTGAGGTACTTCTTTTCCTTGTAACTCCTTGTAACTCTCTCTCTCTAAGTTAACCCTTTAACGACGGATGGTACCTTAAGGTCGACCAGAAATAATATAAATTGTACTACAATGCCTCGTTTCTATAAATGTTTCTACGTGTTTATATATAGATGTCATTTAGTTGTAGGGAAAGGAACCCAAAATGTGTATCATTTCAGTGACTAGTTACTAAAATATTTAGTTTTCAATAACAATAAAACCTATACGTTCTGGTAACAAGAGTGGCCGCATAAGCTGCGGACTCGTCCGTAAAGGGTTAAACGGCGTTTGCCATTCTTTGGTCCGAAAAATGGCAAATGCTGTTTAACTTGGGTAAGTGCAAGGTGATGCACATTGGCTACGCCAATCCCAAGTCGGGCTACTCCATGTTGGGGAGTAATATCGAGGCGACTGATTTGGAAAAGGACTTGGGTGTGCTAATTAGCAGCGACCTTAAGTTTACCAAACGGTGCGTAGAGGTGGAAAAGAAAGCCCAGAAGTTGTTGGGTTATATCAGGAGGCAATTTCGATTTCGGAACAAGGAGATTGTGCCCTCTCTGTACAATTCCCTGGTTCGGCCGCACCTACAGTAGAGTATGCTGTGCAGTGTGCAGTTCTGGTCGCCCACCCTCAGGAAAGATATTGAGAGGCTGGAGCGAGTGCAGTCGAGGGCCACAAAGTTAATCCCTTCCGTTAGGCATATGGGCTACAATCGACGTTTACGCGCCCTGAACTTGTTTTCGCTGGAAACTCGGAGGCTGCGCGGTCAACTCATCGATGTTTTCAAGCTCTTACGCGGGTTCAACGATGTCGATTTTAGAAGCATGTTTAGTTTAAATGATAATTCCAACTCGCAACAATGGTTGGAAGTTGGATTTGAAACGGTTTAGGACTAGTGTGTGTGAGAATTACTTTACGTATGATCTGTGACACGTGGAACAGGTTACCTTCGGAAGTTGTGAGCAGTTCCTCTGTGGATCTGTTCAAGAAAAGGTTAGACCAAATCTTGCACACTATTTGAGGGTGTAGAAAAGTTTCCCTGGCACCCGTCGCCATTGGTACCACCTCGGTATGGGCCGCAAGGCCTTTTGAGGTACTTCTTTTCCTTGTAACTCCTTGAAACACACTCTCTCTTTCTCTCTCTCTCTCTCTCTCTCGGCGGCGTTGTTGAGGGAGTGTGGAGTGCATTCCGGGACGAGTTTATGGTGCTGCAGTGTGCTGCCATACCCTCAAAACCGGTCACCCCTGCTTCAACGCAGAATAAGTGGTTCAGTCGTGACATCGCTTCGGCTATCCGAAATAGGAAAGTAGCGTATAGGAGGGCGAAGGCTAATCGTCCCCATGAGAACACTGAGGCGTATGTCCGCCTGTGTAGGGAAGTCAAAACGAAGGTTAGGCTAGCGAAACGTAACGAAGAACTCCGGGTGGCAAGCCTCTGCAAGGGGAACCGTAAGGAGTTCTTCAGTTACGTTAATAGTAGAAAGCCCATTAGAAGCCCATTAAAGGACCGAAGCGGCGTTCTGCGGACCTCCGACGCGGACATCGCTAATGTGCTGAATGAATACTTTGCGGGAGTGTTCACCAGGGAGGACACCCGCGTCATTCCCAAGCCAGGCGTCAGGCACGAAGGTGCAGGCCTGGATAGTGTTCGATGTACCGCGACAGTCGTTGCCGATAGAATAGACAAACTGAGCGCGTTTAAGGCTCCTGGGCCAGACCAGTTCCTCCCCAGAGTGTTGCTGGAGGTGCGCGACTAGGTGGCTCCCCACCTGGTTACAGTCAACAAATCGTTGGAGATGGGCCAGGTGCCTGGTGACTGGAGGGAAGCCAACGTGACCCCTATCTTTAAGAAAGGGGATCACGAAAGTTCAGGGAACTATCGTCCCATTAGTCTCACTTCAGTTGTAGGTAAATTATTAGAGGGGATAATAGCGGATAGGATCGTTGACCATTTGGATTCGTACAAGCTGCTTGGGGACTCCCAAAATGGGTTTAGACGGCATAGGTCGTATCTCACCAACTTGCTCGAGTTTTTCCACGTCATGTTGAGTGAGTATGATAAGAGTAGGGCGATTGATATACTTTATCTCGACTTTGAGAAAGCCTTTGATAAGGTACCTCACCGCCGGCTAATGGCGAAAGTGCGTGCGCTGGGTATCAGTGGGGAAGTAGGTAGGTGGATTAAAAACTGGCTGAAGAATAGGCGGCAGAGGGTTGTAATTAAAGGGGCCAGTTCGGGTTGGGCCTCGGTCACTAGTGGGGTTCCTCAGGGTTCCGTTTTAGGGCCACTGTTGTTTATCATTTACATAAATGATATCGACGGTGGCATCGTCAGTCGGATCGCCAAATTCGCTGATGATACGAAGCTTGGTGCCAATGTTGGGACGCCCGAAGCGATCGAGGAACTGCGTGCGGACCTAGGTAGGATAAGGGAGTGGTCCGGAAAATGGCAAATGCTGTTCAATTTGGGTAAATGCAAGGTGATTCACATTGGCTACGCCAATCCCAAGTCGGACTGCTCGATGTTGGGGAGTAATATCGAGGCCACTGATTTGGAAAAGGACTTGGGTGTGTTAATTAGTAGCGACCTTAAGTTTACGAAACAGTGCGTAGAGGTGGAAAAGAAAGCCCAGAAGCTGTTGGGTTATATCAGGAGGCAATTTCAGTTTCGGAACAAGGAGATTGTGCTCTCTCTGTACAATTCTCTGGTTCGGCCGCACCTGAAGCATGCTGTGCAGTTCTGGTCGCCCACCCTCAGGAAAGATATTGACAGGCTGGAACGAGTCCAGGCGAGGGCCACAAAATTAATCCCTTCCGTTAGGCATATGGGCTACAATCGACGCTTACGCGCGCTGAATTTGTTTTAGCTGGAAACTCGGAGGCTGCGCGGTCAACTCATCGAGGTTTTCAAGCTCCTACGCAGGGTCAGTGATGTCGATTTTAGAAGCATGTTTAGTTTAAATGATACCCTAACTCGCAACAATGGTTGGAAGTTGGATTTGAAACGGTTTAGCACTAGTGTGTGTGTGTGTGTGTGGGAATTACTTTACCTATAAGATTTGTGACACGTGGAATAGGTTACCTTCAGAAGTTGTGAACAGTTCCTCTGTGGATCAGTTCAAGAAAAGGTTAGACCGAATCTTGCACACTATTTGAGGGTGTAGGAAATTTCCCCTGGCACCCGTTGCCATTGGTATCTCCTCGGTATGGGCCGCAAGGCCTTTTGAGGTACTCTCTCTCTCTCTCTCTCTCTCTCATATATATATATATATAATTTAAATCTGATTTCGTGTTTTTCGTTTACTGAACCCTTATATAGATTCATTTTACATTCAGAATATCACCTTGATTAAATGTTGACTGTTCTATGCACTTCACGGTTTTTCACTGAATTTTGAGTAATTTTCCAAATACAGAAATCACTTTGACCGTCTATTTCGTTTGCATTTAACTTCTGTAAAAGATATAATAATAATACAAAAAAAAGTATAGCTGGAAACTGTATTTTTGTAAATACAGTAGAGTATTTGTTATGTACAGTCACGGGACTAAATATTCGAGCTACAGCAGTTTGTAAATTCATTTGAAGTACAATAACCATACCTATATAAAACTGAAAGGGAAAAGGCAATGAAGTGCAAAACTACAGGCCTTGCTTGAACGAACCTTTTTAGGGGGTTCTGGATGGCGTGTTTGGTGGGAGTGCTGACTCTAAACGCGAGTTCGAGTAGTTCCTAGTTTCCAACTTTTTTTTTCCTTTCCAATAGAACTATTTTTAATTCTTTGACTGGCCGATCACTTGATTCTAAACATGGTGTGTCTGTGTATCGGACGAAAACTTTGCTGCATCTGAATAGTTTTCGTCTTAGAAAGTTGAATTGAAGTGCTTGGGGTCGCTCCCACCTTCTCACTTCGAATGAGACGCCTCTCTTTCAGCGGCGGGTAGTCCAACCTTAAGCTCCGCCTACTTAGGCCTTAGCTTCGCTGCGCCATCTTTTAACGTATTGTATTACCTGGCATGGGTTCCCACCAACCTTTAACCAGAGATTATTTATAACAAGATCTAAAACTCTACCCACTGTTGCGTTTTTTTTTTTTGCCATCTAGTTTTTGGAAGACGAACTAAAGCACCGCGAAAAAACATCAACTTGTATTATATTTTAATATGTAGTGAAATATCGGATCATTTAATAAATTAAGCATGTAATCTTGTATTTTTTTAAAAATAATGTGATAATATCCAGATTTTGTTAATACTGTAAACTCGTAAATCGTGCGAGTGTGTCCTTGCACAAAGCTTAGTTCTCACTCCAAACGCTAGGTGGCGAGTATCTAATATTCATTTGACGAGATAATGCGCTAAATAATGAAAAAATCGTTAGTTTCGTATCTTATTGAAATCTAATCTTTGATTTACCCTTTGGGCTCGACTGTAGTTTAATTTTCTTAGTTTTTTTTAGTCTTGATAATAAGAAATAAATTACTTGCAATATCGAACGTACAATAACACAGCTCAACAAAAAAATTTTTTTGTTTCGTTGCCAAGGAAATTCGTACGAATTTAGGGTATTTTTGGGTTGCTGAATTCCAAAATGAAAGTAGTTTTTCCGATTTGGCTCTAGTTCTTGAGATAATGAATACCCTCAATTAATAGGAAACGTAACCATAACGCGTGCATATGGGAAACTACCGGAACATTCTAGATCAGTGGTTCCCAACCTTTTTTGCGCCATGCCCCACCTCGACACCTCAAAAAATTTGATGCCCCCCCATTAATCTAAAAACAAATTTGGTGTTGAAAAGGTATTATTTAAAATTTACAATAATATGAGTACATTTAATATGAGTTACCGTGCATTCAATATGAGTAAATAAACTTGAGGTTGAAGCTAACTAAATTATTACCTTGAAATAAAATTTCTCAGTTGAAAAGTTATAATTTTAAATTTCAATAATATGAGTACATTCAATATGAGTTACATTGGATCAAATGTAGAATTCGGACCCCAGCCTTCTTTAGTTAGCTTTATAAGGCTAACTAACGAAAATATCACGACCTAACCTAACCAATCGTTAGGTTAACTGTATGCCCTTGACGTTTGGTTAGGTTAGGTCAGGTCATGATATTTCGTTAGTTAGCCTTATAAAGCTAACTAAAGAAGGCTGGGGTCCGAATTCTACATTTGATCCGTTACATTAAATATGAGTCAAGAAACTTGAGGTTGAAGCTAACTATATTATTTCCTTGAAATAAAACTTCTCAGTTGAAAAGTTGCAATTTTAAATTCACAAAAAAGTAATTTAATCAATAATACCACTTTAAATTCACAATATTAGGTAAAAATACAGCAAATTCAAAGTTTGATAATCTCAAGTTAGTGAGATCCTTGAGCTTGATGTTTACTACAAATGGTTTTGATTTCAGGCACTAACTTAGTTAGCTTCAGTCTTAAGTCTCCTCGTTTTGTGATATCCAGTCGGTTTCTTTTTTTCTATAGTAAATCACTTACAGCACTAAAACCACATTCCACCAAATATGAAGATGGGAATGGTAACAGTAGCTCTCTCGCCAAACGAGTTGAATTTGGGTATTTAGTCTTGGTTTTCAAATTGCCCCCCAAAATATTCAAATTGCCCCCCTGTGGGGCGTGCGCCCCACGTTGGGAATCACTGTTCTAGATGGTGAGACACGCGAATATTCTTAGTGTTTACTCCGCGATCATTCTAGAATATTCTTCCTCCGTATATAAGTCATCGGCCACC
The DNA here is from genome assembly GCA_023014485.1 of Bathynomus jamesi. Taxonomy (NCBI): domain Eukaryota; kingdom Metazoa; phylum Arthropoda; class Malacostraca; order Isopoda; family Cirolanidae; genus Bathynomus; species Bathynomus jamesi. The sequence goes on from JAJOZX010001327.1 coordinate 451,285, forward strand.
CAACCAGTAGTCAGTTGACAGTGTGGTTAATGTGAAAGGTTTCAATCGATACAAGAAACTCAAGTGGGATTATCCCAATTTGGAATCAGCAAGGCGACCTGTGTCACACAGCGAAGACGTTCCCATACCAGTGTTTACCACACTGCCCGACCTTCCGTTGTCAGAATTTGAAGAAATTCAGGACTTAGGTGGTAGTAGTGGAAGTGACTATGAAGGAAGCTTTTCAACACCTCAGCAGTTCTCCCAAGACGAACTCAATGATCTGATACGGGACCTCAGTCTGTCAAAGTCTGCTTCAAATACATTTGTAGATCGTTCCCTGGACTAAGTATGGAAAAACTAAAAGCTGGAATCTTTGATGGCCCTCAAATCCGTACACTTATCAAGGATTCTAATTTCACAAAATTTATGAATGGTGTTGAAGCTTCTGCCTGGTGCAGTTATGTCTCAGTTGTCAAGAACTTCTTGGGTAACCACAAAGCAGACAATTATGAAGAACTGGTGCAAACATGCTCACAAACTTTGAAAAGTTGGGTACTAATATGAGCATAAAGGTACACTTTCTCCATAGCCACTTACACAGATTTCCGGATAATCTTGGTGATTTTAGCGAGGAACAAGGGGAGAGGTTTCATCAAGATATCAAGGTGATGGAGGAAAGGTATCAAGGCAGATGGGACAGACACATGATGGCAGACTATTGCTGGAACCTCCAACGTGATTGTCTTGATAACCCACATAAAAGAGAATCGTACAAACAGAGATTTACTATACATTAATTGTAATTATGCGAATCAGCTTACTGTGTTTATCTGTTATTATACCGAATAAAATGCCATTATGTATTTCATGTGTTTACTTTTGTATGATTTGAGACAATTTCAATACGATTTGTAAGTAGGCTCCGCCTGAACATTAAATTTTTTGCATTTTTACGTGTTTCAATGGGGTACCAATTATTTCATAAATTAGAGCCAATCTAGCAAAACCGATGTCATATTCGAAATCAGCACCACAAAGTTACCCCAAAATCACTCTAATATGATTGGCAATAAAATGTGTTGACCAGTGTAATCATTAAGACTAAATTAAATGGTTATTAGGGGCGAGATTAAGGCTGGAAATTAAAGAAAATTAAAGAAAATACATCCAGGAATAATTTCTCTTGAAGACGATTGTCTTTGCGGAGTTTAAAACATTCATCGCTGTAATTACGTAGAAAGTACAGTTTTGGAAAAAGATTCACCTAGATACCTTCAATTTCTAAAATTTATGAAAAACTAATAATTAATTGGTGGTCTTGTGTTTTTTCAAATTTGGATATTTTATTCTTTGGTGGCAGCGATGAAACTTAAAGAGTTAGGACTCAGTCATTAGTGATTACTAATTTTTTATACTTTAAAAAAAATGCTCCTACGCGAACTTTTTTCCGAAATTGTACGCCATATTTCAGCCAGACTATAATTAGTGAAGCCGCACTTCGGAAGCATTAATTCTTTTATTTCTACAAAGATGAACGAATCGAGTATTTTGGTATTTTATTGTCATGTATTTATAAAACTAGGCACATTTTGATGTCGATAATGATATTTTAACCTCGTTTCAAACCTCAGTTTTGCAGAAGGAAACGCTTGACCAATCAATTATTAGTATTATGTAATGACCAATTATTAGTCTTGTGTAAATGTTTACAAGGGTTTCTTAACTTAATTGTTACGATGGCAAAGTGGCAGTTGTAGTATCTAATTAAAAGCGAAAAACCGAAAAATTAAAAAAAATTTGGGGAATGTGTTTGACGTTTATAAAATTTTGGGATGTCACCATCGATGATGATAATCGAAATTATTTAGGTAACTCGTCCAACGTCGCTTAACTTCGCCGATCAAACGGGAAGCGGTGTTATAACGTGGCTATGACAGCCCGATGACTATCGATATATTTAATGAGGAATATAGAAGGGTAATTAATTGTGAATTAAGGCTGAAATAATGGTCTTAATTACTTTTGGATCACCTGAAGGTCAGGGCCCCCAGCCCCAGCCTTCTTTAGTTAGCTTTATAAGGCTAACTAACGAAAATATCACGTCGTAACCTAACCAATCGTCAAGGGCGTACAGTTAACCTAACGACTGGTTAGGTTAGGTCGTGATATTTTCGTTAGTTAGGCTTATAATTCTAACTAAAGAAGGCTGGGAGCCCTGATCTTCAGGTGATCCCTTATTTTTTATTAAATGGCTTTAGTCCTCTTTTTATTTCATTATTGAAGATTTTTTTTCACTCATTTGATAAAAATTAAATTAAAAACGACGTCCAATATCTGTCGTAGAGCATCGGAAACGTAGTGAGAAGGTCGCGTGATCGAATCTAGCAAATAGCGAGAATTTCTTCGGAACAAAATTCTTAAGCCCTATCGTTTCTGTCGACCTAGGAATATATATGGGTACATGATCGAATCGGTGTGCGCAACATCATGGGGTCAGGGGAGCGTGTTCCATGCAGCTTTTCGATTAATGAGTCGGATCACAAGTTGGATGGGTAATCGTTCTTCGCGTTCAGTTAAAGTTGCGCCCGTGGTTTGGGTCACCAAAGCTCTAGGTCCCCTCCGTCACATGGCCGTTTTTAGCCGTTACGAAGGAGGTTAAACAACCTAAAACATAATAATGATGATGATAGTAATTATTATCATAATAATTATTATTAAAATGAAACTTTTTTAATTACACAATCACAAAATTCATGAAACGAAGTAGAAAACCGTTGTTATGGAAACGCAATATTTTATATTAACCCTATTTATATTAACTACTATCATTATTTCGCATGATAAAATAAACAAATGTACTCGGGGCCAGAATTGACCCAACGATAGTAGCTGAGGGTTAATATTGTACAACAGTTTACTTCGATTCGATAACAACGTATAAATAACAGAAATTAAATTGTTTTCTTGCGTGCCCCAACCAATCAGGGACGAAGTGTCGGTAGTTAATTGCCATATATTTCCGGTCTAATTAGACCTTTATTATGTCCCATTATTTATATTTTTTATAATTAATCGGAGACTCGATTATAATTAGTAATTGGTAGTGTAAGATGCGATTTATGGGAAATAAAACTTTATTGTAAACAAGGATTTCAAGCAACGTTTTCGATACAAAGCCTGTGATGTATTTCGTTTTGGTGCGCAGTACCGCTTCAAATGAGCGAAAAAATTTTACTGTTTTGGCCGCATTAGAATCATTACTGTTTCCACTTAGCAAATTAAAATATAATACGGATTTATTGCGTGGATTAATTCAATTAATGAAGTTCAATTATATTTAATAAATATAGATTTCGTAAGAATTGAAGATAAAACTTGGCACGACCGTGACTCAAATGAAACCAGTATAATAATAATAAGGTAATACCCAAAAAGCCCATTTTCCCACGACGTGAGGCTCAGTACGCCCCAAGGGTCACCTGAGTAGAAACAGAGCAAGCGGCCAACTCGTCTCCACCAGATGCCGGTGGCCGGGAGCGAACCAGCACCACACCGCTCGAAATCGGCCACCGTAACCACTAAGCTACCGGGCGGCCAATTTAAATGTTGATAATAATAATAATTTGGATTTGTTCACCCTCCTCCATAACTGCAAAGGTCATATGACAGAGGGGACCTGCAGCTTTACTTGGAATCTGAACCAGCCGGGCTAACGACATTGAGTCGACATAACACAAAATCAACAAGTTATTGTAGGTTAGGTTAAGTTAAGCTCAGCTCAGCTCAGCTCAGCTCATCTCATTTAAGTTACGCTACGTTAGATTAAGTGGATCACCTGAAGATCAGGGCCCCCAGCCTTCTTTAGTTAGCCTTATAAGGCTAACTACCGAAAATATCAAGACCTAACCTAACCAATCGTTAGGTCAACTGTACGCCCTTGACGATTGGTTAGGTTAGGTCGTTATATTTTCGTTAGTTAGCCTTATAAAGCTAACTAAAGAAAGCTGGGGGCCCTGATTTTCATGTGATCCGATTAAGTTAGTATTCTCAGTGTCTATGTTATGTCTCGTTGATCAAATGGGTATAGGCCCGAACTATATAAGGGTCACAATGTCACCTGAACGCAAACAGAAGACGGTCACCGATCCAACAACTAAACAAACTCAATGTTGCTTAACCTCGCTGATTAGGTTAAAATTGCTGTTAAAGCAATTAGTTTTCAAGATAAGAGATAATAATTAATTTGCAGCGCAATCTTAATAGTTTAGTAGAGTGGTCTAATAAGTGGCAAATGAAATGTAACGCAGATAAATGTAATCTTGTGCATATAGATTATCACGGTAGCGAATGTAATATTATGGGAAATAATGTGTTAAACGAAGCCTCTGAGGAAAAGGATTTAGTTGTCATTATTACAAAAGATTTAAAGTTCTCGAAACAATTTCCAGTCGCGAGGAGTAAAGCTAATAAAGTATTACGTCTCCTTTTTATAAAGTGGGAATAAATTCGGTTGTTTCTCAGTTATTAAAGGGTTATATTCAGTATTCGATAAAAATCGATATTAAGATTGTCTTTTGGGACTCGCAGTGCTGTGAAGTTGAGGTGAAATGTCTGAGTTCGCTCCCGACTCGCGTCTCTCGTGCCGCGAGGAAGCGAGAGGAGAATCTAGCACTGGGCCTCGCTATTAGGGGCCTGGGTTCAGCCGCACCATCTTCTACTTAAGGCGGAATCGTTCTCAAAACGGGTACCCAGTGACCTTCACTGTTACCTTTAACAGTGAAGGTCACTGTTAATGGTAATAAATAAAGGTAATGAACGGGCATTAATTCCTCATAAGAGACAAACAAAACTGACAAAATGCGCTTGAAATTGAAATATTATTTCCTTAGTTACCCTAAAACACCTATAAATATTAATTTATAGTAATTAGCAATGAAAAGTGTGAAGTCATTTAGTATTTGTAGTTACGTTTAGTTTACTTACTCGTATCAACGAATAATTAAGCATTATTGTTCGCTCGAAAGAACGTATTCGATTGTCACGAGCTGAACCATTCTTTTACTGCGGCGGATGAATGAACGGCGTGGAGACGCATCCCATATTTTCTTTCAAGGTCAGGGGTAAATTTGATTATTTTAATTAAAACGGATTGTGCAGAGAGGTTTGGAACCCGCCTCATTCGATTACGCAAACGAATATTAGTAGTTATTAGAGAAATTCTCCTCGATAACTAAGATCGCGCTATTTTCTGAGATTTTAATTGTGCTCGGGTTTTGTTGGCGCAAGATTTGGTAGAGAGATTCATTAGAAGGTGAAGAGTATTATTTATTTATAACGTATAACTCGTCTCGCTGGAAATTAAGGAAACCGTTCTCTATATTTTACGTAAACAGCAACTACAAACCCGGTAATACTTTCCTGTATAAAGAATATAATAGGGCTTATTTAAAATGCAGAGAGATCCTTTTGTAGTTTATGAAGTACATCCTATTCATTATTGTTTAGTTGGTTGGTTGACTGGTTCGCTTAACGTCTTTCGTCAAACATGGGGTACCGAGACGAGCGGAAAAAATAAGCTGCTTTTCAAAGGAAAACTGGATCGAACCAAATAAATTACGTGCAGCGGGTTCTAAAACAGTATGAGAAGCACTGATCAATACAAAAATGACTATTTTTCCTCGATATTCAGTAAAGATAAAATTCTTAACATAGTGAAGGAATTTTGTCTAATTTGCGGGAACCTTCCTTCAGTTTGGTGGAATCTTCCTGAGACCTTATTAATACTATAAGTTTGTAATTATGAAATTATTTTTAATATTTTAGAAATAAACATAAATAATGTGTTAATACGCCCACTTTTTGAATTGGAAACTTTTTAAAATACGTTATGGAAAGTGTCCTAAAATCCAAGGGTGTTCAAAGGCCATGTGAATTTCTGCCCGTTGCAAAGGACTCTCGTATCATCAGCAAGGTAATACGAAACATCCCCAGGACAGGAAATAATTTTAGAATGTCCTCTTCTCAATTCATTTGCATTTGAAGTTTAAGAAAATTTTTCAAAATGATAGATTATACTGTAGATAAGTTTGTGCATTTGTCGATATTCAGTCTTTTTATATTTTAATTCTTAAATATTTATAACTTTGTTAATTCCCCCCCTCCTCAGTGATTAACAAGTGTGAACACATTACATATAGTAACAGAACGGGCATTAATTTTAAAAAATAACCCTTGGTAATTAATAATAAAAATAATAAAATCAGTCCTTGATGCTTGTCTGGATTACTTCCCACTTAATGCTATTTCCATTCCTATCTGGAGTCTGCAAGTGGGAACGCTCAGTGGGAATTCCAAGTTTGAGGCAATAGTTTTCTGGTTTGGGAATTGGTGAGATGGCTGTGATGCGATTGCGAGTAGTCGGAAGGTTTTTTTTTTCATGAAAATCTAACATAAATTGGGAAATCCTACCATTGGAATGGAAATGGATCGACTTGAAAATTGCCTCGGATCATTGAAAGAGAGCCACCCCCAGCCTTCTTTAGTTAGCTTTTTAGGCTAACTAACGAAAATATCACGACCTAACCTAACCATTCGTTAGGTCAACTGTACGGCCTTGACGATTGGTTAGGTTAGGTCGCTATATTTTCGTTATTTAGCCTTATAAAGCTAATTAAAGAAGGATGGGGGTGGCTTTCTTTCATTGATCCATTCCCTCCTTGAGATTACCACTTTTGGATTTCTCGCTCGTGAAATGGGAATGTACACATTTGGGAAGAGACCTCTTGTCTGCAGTCTGCATTTGTAGACAATCAATATGACGCGTTTAATGATGGATTTATTACAACTACTTTCATCATTATAATTACCAAACTCTCATTTGTGAAAATGTTTCCATTTTGGTAATTGTGTTTTAAGTAACTCAGTCATTTTACACACCAAAATACATTTTTCTAGTAGTATTTGATGTGATTTGTTCAAATATGACCTCCATTTCCGTCGGAAATGAGATCTAACAAAGTTATAGTACTTTGAAGTTTGGCTCATTTTCAAGGGAAATGGAAGTCAAAATCTAAGCAAAACACATCAAATATTACTAGGAAAATGTATTTTGGTATTAATTAACCTAGCCTAACCCTGGCTAACCTAGCCTAGAGTATATTAAATCCTCAAAATAATATTCGCACCGTTCACATGTCATCGCCACAAACATCTATCAAAAACTAACAGAAGTAGACTACCAACTTAAAAGGCCTAAGAACTTAAAAAATCTAGCTCATATATCATGTTCTCATGACGTCACCAATCAAAATATTGGAAGGGCGGGAAAAAAAATGCAAAAATGTCATAATATTCAAATTTACATAATTTGTTAAGTACGCATCTGCGAGCATAGTGACTTATATGAAAATGATGAGAAAATTATGCTTTAATATTTTATAATTATATTTGCTTTTGATATTCTGAGTGCGATAAAACTCATATTAACCTCCATTTTTAGTAAAATTTCAGATGCCAGACGCCCTAATTAGTAGCCTAGCCTAACCTAACCCAGCCTAATTTAGGTATATTTTAATTAAAGACATAAATTTAGAACACAATTTACATTTCAATTATGAGTCCACGGTGAGATTACCTCAATAACTTTGTGAACAAATGTACAATACCTAAATTGCTATAATCTGTCAACCGCAATTTTTTAATTGTTTCCTATTTATTTTAACTTCCTTTAAAAATTTTAAGTTTCAACTTTTAAAACTTTATTCGGATTTTCATTTTGGATTTCGCTTCTAATTATAAATTTCATAATTCTGTTTATAGTAATTATCCTCTAATGGAATCATCAAAGTTCAAAATATTAATTGTTTTGATTATTCATTTGCCTTTGCGTCCGCCGTAACCGACGCGCGGGGGGGGATCGCCCTGCCCCCGTGGAAAGTGGACGAGAGCTACCGCGCCATGAGCGGATGCGGCTGAAGAAGATAGCTCAGAGAAGACGGGCGAGGAAGGAGAGACCATGCGAGGGAGGACAGTGTTTGGGACGACCTGAGGGAGCGGGAGTGGATGTCGAGCTGGTACAGGATGGACAAGAGTGGAGAAGGAGGATCCGCAGCAACGACCCCGCGCAAGTGCGAGACTAATAATGCTGTAGAAGAAGAAGAATTTTTCATTTGCCTTCTCAGTTTCGTAAGTCATTCCGACTTTCCTCTTTTGTTGATGGACATCTTCGAGTGTCACTCCTAACAATGTCTACAGATTAACTTAGTCCGTCCACGCCCGTACAAAATTTTATACACTTTTGTGAAGTGTGGAAAAACCAATAAATCGGTAAATTTACAAAAGACCAAAGCCGTCGAAATTTTGAGTCTTATCCAAAGCCAGTGAGACCATATTTGTGAAGCTGCATTTAAAATGTAAGCGACTCGTGAACTTAAGATAAATAATGAGCTCTCAATGGCTTAAAGATTTCTGTTCGAAACCTTTTTTTTTTTTTAAATTAATTACGCGTTAGAATGTGATCGTGCAGTGATTACGTATTGTTGTTGTTGTTTAGCCGATCAGCCCACCCTGATCGAGCAAGCCGGTGGGACGCATGTAACCGATCGCCCTCTCCGGAATGGACCAGAGGTTCAGCGCACTAGTGATGATGTGTTGTGTTCGTTGTTGTGCTAAAGCAGTACAGTCTATCATAATGTGTTCAATTGTTTGTGGTGCGTCCTGGCACAGGTGGCAGGTGTCGTCTGTGGAGTTGTCTAGTCTGTGTTTATATGTCCGTAAGTTGGGGTGATGTCCACATCGGAATCGTGCTAAGTTAACTCGATCCGATCTGCTCAGGCTGATCTCTGATCTGTTAATGGGTGGTGGCTTCACACCTAGGACCGCATTCGGACCGAGTCGTGTCAGTGCTTTGTGGGTTAGGTGTGCGTGTGCGTGTGTGTGTTCTGTACTGTGTGATGTCTGTGGGGCGTGTTATGGAATATGTAGAGTATTTGGTTATAATGTCTCTGTGGTGTTACCTTAATGGTGCGAGGTGTCGGTGCATGATTGTACATGTGGTGGCAAGGGTGTGTACATGTGGTGGCAAGGGTGTTGTGGGTTAATTGTCGCTGCTGCCATGAATTGTGTTCCCCTCATGTCTAAATGTTTCCTAACTTTCAGTATTTTTGTTTCTGTGTGCAGGTGTTCTATTGGTGTTTTGAGTGCATCCTGTAATGATACGAAGTGCGTTGTTTCGTATTGTCTGTAAGGTGTTTATGCGTGTGTTTGAGATAATGGGTGCCCAGCATGGGCTAGCATAGTCCATAACTGAGCGAATATATTGTTTGTATATGAGTGTTGTTGTTTCCTGCTGGTGTCCAAAGTTTGTGCCTGTTAGTACCCTAAGCGTGTTAAGTCTTGACGTACATTTGTTTTTAATGTCCTGAATGTGGTTTGCAAAAGATAATGATGTGTTGTATGTGACCCCAAGTATTTTGGTCCTGTGAGTGTATGGAATGTTGGTGTTGTGGAGTTATCTGGTGTTCTTTTGTGTTGCTTGTAAGCAAGGTGATGGTTGATTTTATGGACGCTACTTTGAGTCTATTGTGTGTGAGCCAGTCTTGTATACTGTTTATGTATGTTTGTGGGTTATTTGTAGCGGTGTCGATGTTGTTGTGGGTGGATGTTAGAGTGATGTCATCTGCATATGATGATAAGGTAAGCTTGTTATCTATGGGTGTTGCAATGTCATGCATGTATAAGTTGAAGAGTGTGGGTGAGAGAACATAGCCTTCAGGGACCCCGTTCGGAAAAAGCTTGTTTTTGGATGACTTGCCATTAAATGTGACATGTGAGTATCTTCCTGAAAGATAGTTGCTCAGCCACCTTTTGGTGTTATTGTGCATGTTTGTGTTGAGTATTTTGTTTATGAGAGGGAAGCGTGGGATAGCATCAAATGCTTCACTAATGTCTATTGTTGCTGATAGTGTACGTTGAGCTGGTCGTCTGGAGTTGATGCCATTCATGATGTGCTGTGTGAGGTTAGTGAGTAATGTCGTGGTTGAGTGGTGAGGTCTGGATCCATGTTGAGTAGGCGATATTGGTATGTGTGTTGGTGATTTGTAAGATTAGTCTTTTTGTTACTTTGGAAGATGTGCATAGTAAAGTAATGGGTCTATAAGAAGCTGGTTCTGTTGGATTTTTGTTTGGTTTGAGTAGTGTAATAATTTTACCTTGTTTCCATATGTCAGGAATAATAGTGTTGGTATGAATATGTGCTGATATTTGTCAGAGCTAGTATTCCCTGTGGGCCCCAAGTGTTTAAGGTGTATGTTAGATATGTTGTCTGGTCCAGTAAGTAGCCTTCAAATTCTTAATGTTTTTGATGATCTTGGTGGTCTGGTCTGTATTGAAGGGTGTAATGGTCGTGTCGAGTCTGTAAGTTTTCTTGTGTCTGGCTGTTTGTCTGTCTGCGTGTTTCTGGTTGTTGTCTCTGTTTAAGTGACTTATCTTTGCGTAGTGATTAACTAGAATGTTAGTTTGTTGTGTATATGTTGGGATATTATTTTGGCTGCGACAGATAGCCGCGTATGAGGTGTGAATGCCGCTGTTGGAGTGGGTAATGCTGTTTATAGTCTTGTATAGCCTGGATGTATCTGTGGAGTGGTTTAGTGTTGTTATGAATTCCCTAAATGTTTGTTTGTTTTTCTTTGAGTTTGTTTATTTCTGTGTTGAGCTGTTGTATCTGTTGCTTTATGGCTTCTGTGTGTGGTGTTTTTGTGTTGCGTTTGAGGTTGTTACGTTGCCTTATGAGGTGGGCTATTTCTCGAGTGTAATTTGGGTTGTATTTCCTAATGTTGCCCTTGGGTATATATTTGTTTGCATTATTGATGATCTGATTAAATGTCTTGAGTGTTGTATTGATGTTTATGATGGGTGTGCTGTTTAATGTGGTGAATTGTTCCTCAGTCTGTATTTTGAACTGTTCCCAATCAGCTTAGGTATAGGTAGGGTTTGCTCCTTATAGCATTATTGATTTTATGGTATATACAATAGTCGTAACAAAGCCTACCTATATCTAGTCACGCCACGGTTGTACATAATTTCATTCTTTTACAAAAATACCACATATATAAAAATTGAGGTTCACATCCAAAGCTAGTGAGGCCAAATGGGTGAAGCTGGACTCAAAAGCTAAGTGGCTCGTGAGCTTAAAGTAAATGTCGGGTCTCACTGGCTTAAAATTTTCTGTTGCAAATCTTTTGTATGAAATTATTTACGTGTTAGAATACAACCGTAGACTAACCAGATATGAGATTATTATCCAGCCGCAATCAGTTATATTCTGATGTCTGACGCATCGAATGGAGTGGCTTAGTTCTTCAACAAAGAGGAGCATGCCGTTCAGTGGTTCTTATTTGGGACTGTACAGGGGGTTGACAAAAATAGACACCACGATGCGTGTCCTCGAGAATAAATGGCAAAACTCATCAGTGGAATGCCAGAACGTGTCACTTTTACATAATGGAAAGGGGAAAAGAGCACTATTTTAAATAAATTGATTCAATAAATCTATCGTTATTTACTGACTTTTATTATCAAATCAAAAACTATGGGAAAACCGAATGTGTCTGTTTACTTTTGTCAATTTTATGTACACATTTCGCAGACGGAACCTTAGGTAACCTAATTGAGCATAACTGAATTTAACCCGCAGGTCACTTGTCGATAGAATGTCTTGTCGAGGTCCCTCTTAACAAGCATTTACTTTTCTGAAGGCTCTCTCTCTCTCTCTCTCTCTCTCTCTCTCTCTCTGTCTGCGGAAATTTCTTTTCCTATAAAATAGTTAATATCTGGAACCAACTTCCCTCAGAGGTTGTTTCCAGTCAAAGTGTAAATGTGTTTAAAAATAGGCTAGACAAAGTACTGAATACTCTCATAGTTTAAGACTAAAACATAAGAAAACTCTGCAGGAGATCGCTTGCACGGTGTCTCTGTGAGCAAACTAAATATAGAGCTATTTATATATTCTCCACTTTCCTGTAAAATTTCCTTGGCTACTTTTCCAGGGTCAAGGTATTTTCTTCAACCTTTTTCCGTACCTGCCTCTGGCAGGGAGGGAGCGGAGGGTGGGGAGAGAGCCTTCTACTTTTCTCTCCAGTTTTCTACTACTGCTAGGATAGTTGAAAGAAAAATAAACTTTTACAAAATTTTCCCTGGCACCCTTTGCCATTGATACCTCCTCGGTATGGGCCGCAAGGCCTTTTGAGGTACTTCTTTTCCTTGTATCTCTCTCTCTCTCTCTCTCTCTCTCTCTCTCTCTCTCGAGAGAGAAGAGAGAGAGAGAGTTTAGTCGAACATCTTTAATGCAATAATCTTGTTAAAGTCAACAAGAGTTTTGCATAAATAAATTTTGTTTAACAAATTTATTAGAATTTTTCCAAGACTTTAATAGTATTTATGATGGTAAAAAGGGTGGCTAGATATAAATAATATATTTAAATTTTTAAAAATTGTCTGACAAACTTCGGCATAAACTATTGTTAGAAAAACTTAAAGCTAATGGGATACGGGTGTGAAGTTCTTAATTGGGTTGATTAAAATTGGTTAACTGGTAGAAAACAAACGTTAGTAAACGAGGAAAAGTCGGGGTGAGTTGAAGTTTTGGGGCCAGTATTTTTCATATTTTGTGTGTGTGTGTCCGCGCGCGCAACTGGGCGTAAATGAAGTTGTGTGCGTGATAATTTACAGACGTAGTGGGGTAAATTCAATATTGGATCACCTGAAGATCACGGCCCCCAGCCGTTAGTTAGCTTTATAAGGCGAACTAACGAAAATATCACAACCTAACCTAACCAATCGTCAAGAGCGTATAGTTGACCTAACGATTGGTTAGGTTAGGTCGTGATATTTTCGTTAGTTAGCCTTATAAGGCTAACTAAAGAAGGCTGGGGGCCCTGATCTTCAGGTGATCCGAGTGGTCTAATAAGTGGCAAATGAATTGTAACGTAAATAAATGTAGACTTACGCGTATAGATTATCACAGTAGTGAATGTAATAGTATGGGAAATAATACGTTAAACGAAGCCTCTGAGGAAAAGGATTTAGTTGTCATTATTACAAAAGATTTAAAATTCTCAGAACAATTTCCAGTCGCGAGCAGTAAAGCTAATAAAGTGTCCCGTTTTATTTCTCATAATTTTTAGTATTAAATGGAAAATATTGCTTCGCCATCATACAAGTTGGTCGTTAGTCCTCATTTAGAATATGTTGTACCTTTTTGGTCACCATACACGAGTAAGGATATAGAAATAATAGAAAGGATTTAGCTCCACGCAACAAAGCTTATTCCATTATTACGTAATAAACCATACGATTACGAAGACAGACTTAGAGGCTGAATTTCTATATAGCCTACTCGAAATGAAATTTAAAAGGTGAATTAATTTGGGTGTTTAAAGCTTCAAATCGTTTTGAAAACGTAAATTATTATTATTTTTTTTTTCGCTCTAGAGTGTCTAGACTCTGGACTCTAGTCAATAGGAATAATAGAAGAAACATTGGCTTTAAAATGGGTAAAAAACTGAGACGAACTTCTTTCACTTGTTAGATGGTCGAGAGAATACCTTCCTGCGTGGTAGGTGGCGACCACTTCGGTAAATAGGTTTAAGAATAGGTTAGACAGAGAGCATAAATTTAAAATAAAGGGAGGATTAAAAAAGGGGGGGAACCCACGTACTGTGCATGATGTACATTTTCGTGGAAATTCTTAAATTGGAGTGTGCTGGATCAGTGCTCCTAGCGCAATATTATGGCAATTATTATGGAAATTATTATGGCAATATAAATATTTCTTTTAAAAAAATTACTCTCAGCACGTTGACCATTGGCATTCATTGAAGAAATGATATGGCGGCGAAATGATAATGATTTGTATATAATGAATAAATAAAAAATAATTCTTAAAAAATACTTGACGCAAATTAGATTAAATAATATATTGTTTCATGCTAGTCTTTATTTTCCACTGTCCTCAAATTCATAATTAGTTACACGAGATAAGTGTACGCGTGGTGTGAATGAACTCTGAAACTATTCTTTATAAATAGTCAGAAGTTATAGCAAATACAGATCAGATAAGGACGACATTTATCAGTACGTTTAATATTTTGAAAATGAAATACCAAATTTTCAGTAAATGGACGTCATAAATTAAATTCTGAAACAAAACTGTAATTTAACCTAGTTTGGAATTCACTCCCGAATAATGTTTATAAATGAACAAGTCTGACTTTACTGTAAAATTAGAGATTAAAATCTTGATAAACGATGTTATTACGTATACTGCAGCTGCATGGTTGAATCAGTCCTGGAAGTCTGCAAGAATATTTTCAATGGTTTTGCCATTACGTGGTCGCTCATGAACCCAGGTACTAGCCAATGTGCGTTGTTCAATCGTATAGTTGCTGCTGTCACACATTTCAAATGAGTCTGAAAGAAAAACGAAAATCAGTTAGTATTTTAATGGGGTGACAAGACATTGTGGACACCCTGTATACAGTTACATTCATTGTAGGCTACGTTACATGATCGTAATTTATTTTTCTCCGATTTGCTGTCGAAAGTTAATTCTATCAATGATAGAAGCAGCAGTATTATATTGTAACGAGAGAACCCTCCCTCTCCCCCAACAACAGGGAGGTGCAATAGTCCTTCCGGCCCTCCTTTAAATATATCATATAGTGTCGATTTTAAGGGAAGCAGGAAGCCCTTTCATTAAAATTGATGTAATTATTCTTGAGTAGAAAGATTTTATTGGCTTTCTTTGTACAAAATTGATTTAAGAATGCCCACGAAATATAAAATCATATTAGTAGACCGAAGGTAGTTCGCTCCATGCCTTAAAACCTCGTGAGACATCTAAATATAAAGTTTTGGAAATTTGCTGAAAACGAAAGAGGCAAAAGCATCAACGAGGGACAGGGCTTCTGGGCGGGTGAAAATAACAAACTTGTGGAGAATTCATTATTCAAATATTCTTAGTGTGAAAGGGAAGATCCTTACCAACGATTACAAGTAGTCTCATTTAAAAGACGCGAGTAAATATTCTGAGACTTCAGGATCTAAAATTAAAAGTTTTATTAAGGACTTAAAATCGTCATTGTTATATTATTCCCGCTGCTTTTGAGTGTTTGTCATGCCGCTGGTTAAAAATAAACTAGGCGACATTCTCTTCAGAAATAATGATAGACTTACTGCGGTAACTTCCTACTTCTCTAAATTGTTTGAAGCACTCCGTGTCTTTCAACTTAGTGATTATCTACATTTCTCTTCATTCTATAATCAGTTTGGTTTTAAAGTCTCATTCGACTGGTTTGTGTGTTTGCCGTTTGAAAGATGTTGTAAATAAGTAGCGTGAAATGATCTACAGTTGTTTATCCCATTCGATATATTGCATAGACCGAATGTCAGAATGTTTCGGGTCTTCTTATGGTGTAAGACGAGATTTCCTCCTTTCACCCTCACTCTTTAAGTGACAGATCAGTTCTTCGTTTAGTGAGGGCAGAGTAGATGGTTCTATGAACAACATACGATTAAAACTTTAAATATGCCGATATCATACTGTATTGGCAGTGCCTGCTCCAACCTTTTGGGGCCCTCGCAAATATCTTTGGGGCCCCTAGTATATATATATATATTAATATATTTCGCACAATAAAATGGTTTATATACAATTAAATATACAAAAATCTAATAAGTTTATTAGATAGATATACTGTATATCACATACATTCAAAACCTTTCTCTCCTGGCTTTTTTTAATTGCAAATTCATCAATAATATCATCATAGGACAGCTTCCGGCCTACGTCCCGATTGATGTTCATGATGGCAAGCCCACTCAGACGTTCTTGTGCCATTGTTGACCTGAGGTACGTTTTAATTAGCTTCAACTTGGAGAAGCTCCTTTCAGCTGTGGCTGGCTACAGTCACTGGAAGAGTGACTGCAATTTTGAGAGCAATCCATAGGTTTGGATATAACTCGTGTATGTAAGTCACCAATTCCAGTGCAGTCATCTTCTGAGATGGCATCATGGCAGATCTGATGGCATACATTAGGTGTTTGTTTACATTTTAGTTTTTATGATTTTAACAACAACAAAAATTGCTAGATTTTATATGGAAATAAAATGAATGGCGCTGGAAGAGTTTAAAAAAATCTAAATTTGGCTCAATTTTTTTATTTCTGTCAATCATTCATTAATTAATTTTTTTATACCGCTCGCTGGGGGCTTTCCCGCCTCGCGGGGCCCCACGCACACTGCGTGATCTGCGTAATGGAAGAGCCGGCGCTGTGTATTGGTAACTCCTTCAGCTAAAGGACTGGAATTTTTTGAGTTATGAGAGAAGTATACACGAAAGAATGATACTGACTCCACTGTTGCTAAAACAAAAGTTATGTTTTCCCTCTTAAAAGCTTAAAATTGAATAAAGAACAGAGTGAACCGCTAAAAGTACTTAAACATCTTGATAACATAATTTTTTTTGTGAGAGATTACGTTCATATTAAAAAGCAGTATCAGAATTTGTGCTGAAGTTAAATATGATGATAACGAATTTCAGATATTGGACAAATGAAGCTACGTAACTTTTGTGCTAACATCTTTGGCCAACAACTTTGACCTAATTAGCGTTAGAGATACGGTACAGCACATCTCTCAGGGTGTTTTATATATATATATATATATATACACACACACCTGACCTTTTGATCGTTTGAACGACCCCTTAGCAGCATCCCGCCTCATTTGCGGAATTTAGTGGAAGAGAGAATTGGCTTCCGCCCTCTTCCTTGCCCTCGTAGGCAGACAAGCATAGCTGGTCAGTGACTTTGCACAAGACTGTCTAGTTGGTTCTTAAAATTATTCAGGTTGGTGTGCTAGAGTTCCTCAGTTCTTTTGGCAGTACATTAAAAAGTTTCGGGCCTCGTATTCTGAGGGTATTTTTCATCCTCGTTTTCATGACCCCCTTTCTCACCGCAGCTAGGACAGTACAGAATTTGCCTCTTCTCTCATTCCAGTGTGTTTCTATTTTATTTCTAAGGTTAGGGATACAACCCTCGAGTATTTTACCGCTCGCGTCTTCTTTCCAGGGAGTAGATTTTCAGGGATTGTAGTAGAGACCAGTAATCTTCTTCTTTCTTTTCCTCTGTCTCGGAGGTAAAAGTCCTTTGTATAGCTTCTGTAATTGCAATATCTCGTTTTTTGTATGGGCTTGTGGGTACTCAATTATTGGTAGGCCTAAACTCTGCTATAATTTTAACTTTGTTTGTTTTTCTGCTTTGGAGGCTCCTCCAGATAATTCCCATTATTTTCCTAGCTGTTGTGTTTTTGATGATATAATGTTCTCTGAATTCTGTATCCGATGACATTATTACTACAAGATACCTGACTTGTGGTTTTGGTGTAATCTGTTCGGCTTGCAGTGTTTTGTACCCTTTATTCTGTAATACCTTGTTGTTACTCTATCATATAAGTTGGAATTTTTCTTCGTTGAACTTCATATTGTTGTCTTCCGGCAACTTAAATAATGTTTCAATGTCATTTTGTAACTTTTCATGTCACCTTCTTTTGATATTTCCTTGCATATCTTTGTGTCTTCCGCGAAACACTGTACGATACTGTCACTAATATCTGCATCAGTGTCTGCAATCATCATTATAAACTGCAAGGGAACTAATATTGTACCTTGTGGGACAGAGCTGACGACTTCTAAGTCTTCAGATTTGACTGTGTTCTTTTGATCAGAAGATTAAATATTCATCGACCCAGCTTTCCAGTAATTCCTCTATTCTTAAGTTTGTGTACTATAATTCTGTTATCACATTTATTGAAGGCTTTAACGAAATCATTATATATTACATCTACGTTTGACCTCTGCATAATGTTTCAGGTATTTTCTCCTGGCGGTCTAATAACTGTGGTAGAAATGATCTTACAGCCCTTAAGCCATGTCGATTTGGAATGAATAAACACCTTTGGCCAAATTATTAGGACCACCTGCAAAAATCATTTTTTTTCACATTTTTTAAGTGATTAGTACTCATAATGTCGTAATATTTAATTCAATCTGGAAATTATACTTCCAGAGGTATTTTATGCTTTATTTAATGATTTTTAGAGACTTTAATACTGAATTCTGGCTACTTTCTCTTTTATTAGAGCTTCACTGCGTCTAGGCATACTTTCGACGTATCTTAGAACGAGAGCCTTTAAATTTTCATCATGGTGCCAGACTGAAATTAGCGTCGAAATTGGTTCTATTTTGTTCGTAATTAGTGTTTGATTCATATTCCTCTTTAATAATTCCCGTACATTCTCTATTGGATTCATATCGGAGAATTTCCGGGCCATTGCAATAAAGATATTTGGTTGGCACTGAGAAAAGGCTTAACTGATTTGGCGGTGTGGCACGGAACAGAATCTTGCATAAAATGAAATTTTTGGTCATTAGGGACCATTCATTCAACTGGTGAAGAAGTCTGTCTCGTAAAATTTTCTTGTATTGATCCGGGCGTATTGTTCCTTCTACTATATGTAGTGTTCCCAAATTAAAGGCCCGACAAGGGACCTCATCAACTCTGAAGGAAAGTAGATTGGTTGTCAGGGGGCCAAGAATTTTCAACCAGCTTCCAAAGGACCTCAGAAACATTACAGGGGTCAAAGTGGAAGTCGTCAAGAGAAGACGATGCCTGGCTCAGGACGTACCAGATGAGCCGGGTGTACCTGGCTATGTACGATGGAGAGCGCAAGAGAGCAACTCGCTCCTCCACCAAGCCAGGACTAGACGCGGGGCCACCAGCTTGACCTTCGTGTGAAGAAAGATCGACGCACGGAACCCAAACAAGGTTAATAAGGTTACTATATAGAGTCCACCCACGCCTTTGGTACTGATAATAGATCATACCATGATGGATGTAGGATGTTTAACGGTGTTCACGTTACAGCCTTCCTGGTATTTTTCCCCGATTCTCCGTCAAACGAATTGAGATTTATCACAAATCTAAAAAATTGTTTCGTCACTAAAGCAAACCCGCAAATGAATCAACATTCAACAGAAACTCAAACTGAAATTCCCCTAAGCATCGTGTGACGCGTGACGGTGCAATATATTTCATAATAAAAAGTTGATTGCATTAATTTTCACTTCTAAATACTTAAAGAGAATACTTACCAAATTCCAGTCATCTTTTGCGAAGTTCTTGTATATTTTTGGCCACATCATTCTTTTCATCATTATTACAGGGGTCAACTTTTGGTTTCCTCCTGGGCCTCCAACATTTGAATTCTAATTCATGTATCCTCTTCCTTAATGTTCGATCCGATATATCAACTCCTCATTTCGTATTTAAAATGCAGTTCTTTATTTTTCTTTCCGCTCTTGGCGTTGTAATTCTTTCTTCCTCAATTACCCGTTCGTTTGGCACTCGGATCTTCACTAGCTTTTACTTTTTGCGACATTCTTTGAACAGAAGACTTTAAAATATTAAGGATTTTGGCTATTTCTCTTTGTGATTTAGTAGTTTCTTTCAGTAAAACACTTGCTTTTGCATTTTGCTCGGAGCAAGATCACAAAATTTGCTCATTTTCAAAAAATTAAAAATGGCACTGTCTGGCACGAATATATATATATATATATATATATATATATATATATATATATATATATATATGAACACGGTTAACACGAGAATATACAGTATTTGCGTTGAAAGTTCAGTTTGAGTTGTAAAAAAATGCAAAACATGTGTTTCGTTCACTAAATTTTTCAAAGAACTAAATTAAATATTTTCTCAGATATGGCCTCTGATAACTCCTCCCCTTTTTGGTCACACATATCATTCCCCAAATCAAATGTATTTTCCTAAACCCCAGATGAGCAGAAAACAATTTTATAGCCATTTCTTTTTTGCCCTCTTTGAACCATAATTTATATTGAAAACAGCTTAAAATTTAGCCTCTCCGGTTCCCTAAGGAGAAGTCAATAGCTTTGATATATATATATATATATACACACACGTGTGTATATATATATATAATATCACAGGGAGGTCAGAGAGAGTTTCATGAGTAATGAATGAAATTTCAATTAAAATTATTCATCGGGGCATGATAACTTCTACGTTTCCTTATATCTCAACAGCCATTTCAGAAGAAATAGTAAGAATCACACGGGAACACTAATCCCGAAAGATTAAAACTTAATTCCACTCTTGAAAGCCCATAAAATAAGAACTTTAATGAGAGAAAAGCGGGTATTCGAATCTGCAAACCATTTTCCCCCGTCGAATGGGTTTGTATCCCAAATGCACGATTCTCCCGTCAATGAAACATGTTTTATGGAGGTTCCTCCATATTTTACGATATCCATTTGGAGAAATATTTTGTAATCGGATATATAATCTGCAAAAGCGACCTTGGAAGCTGATTATTCCTTGAATTATAGCTTTATTTAATTATTTTGTTAAACTTTGTGCGCGAGAGGTTGTTGAAAGCGAGTACAACGCACGTAACTTCCCGCATTATGTCGTAGTACAATAAAGACTTAAGTTCCATGTTACGTAAATAAAACGAGTGGAACGAGTAACTCGCTCCAAAATGGATACAAAACATGTCCCGCCCCTTTGATGACGTCATAATGGAAACGTTAAAAGTAAAATGCTTAACAACAACAAAATAACAATAATAGTGCCACAAGTATACCAATTGCACCCCTTTAAGCACATTCCCCTCTGCTACAAATTTTTGCTTGTTCCCCTAAGTTCGTTTATTTCGCAAAAACGGTCTCTCTCTCTCTCTCTCTCTCTCTCTCTCTCTCTCTCTCTCTCTCTCTCTCTCTCTCTCTCTCTCTCTCTGGCCCCAGTATACTGTGGTATATAGTCACATTCATTATCACACATTCGTTATCACATTCGTTAATTCCCCATTGATGTAATTTTTATTTCCGGTTTCGAATAAATTCTTATTACATTCTCTACTGTCTTTTAGCTATTTATATTGAAACATTAAACATTTAAAACATTGTATGTATTATACAGTACACATTCCTGCATAAATGTAACTCGGTATAACTCTCTTTAATATATTGTAATCCTAAAATTATTTCCTAGTTGCAATACATAAATATTCTATCGTTTTTATATAATTTCATAGTTAATTAATTACGTGCTTATATAGGGTGGCCCAAAAAGTGCCTACCAAGTTTAAGCCTTTACTTCACCAAAACTATTGAAAGTACAAAGATAGTTCAAACGCCATTAAAATCGGCATCTCAAGCCATTTATTGACAGTGTTCGATGTGCTGTCCCTCCACTTCGACGATTTTTCGCAACCTCATCCCAAAATTCGATACCACGCTGCGGAGAACCTGTCGGAATGTCGACGATTTAACGTCCAAATCGATGATTTCGACTCCTCAAAGTCTTTGGGTTGTTCTGATAAACTCTATCTTTGAGGTATCCCCAAAAAGAAGTCACACGGGTTGAGATCAGACGAAGAAGCGGGCCAATCAATGCCGCTTCCATAGTGCTTCCGATAGGTCAAACCAATGACATTCTCTCCAAACTGATGTTAAACAAATGGCGTGAATGGTATAGTGTGGTAGCAGTTTTCATCGAATTCTATTCATTCGTTTCGGAGAAAATGTAAGTTAATGTTGGTAGGTACCTTTTGGGCCACCCTATATTTATTGTTCATAATAGGGCGTTTCTTTAAGTTTGTTAATGTCGAGTTTGAATCAATAAAGAGGTATAATAATTTATTCGCTAAGATTCATTGAAAATTATAATCCTCATTCAATATTTAATGTTACATTTTTAACATTATTTACAATATTAAACATACGTGTTTTTAAATCCTTGATATAATTTTATTTTTATTATTGCCACTTCTCTTAATCATTAAGTTTAATTATTAACATTGTCCCTCGTCTGGCTTTGATTTAAACTTTTCTTCCGTATAAAATATAATCGTACGCATTAACTATGCTTTATGGTCTTAATTAATCTCGCCTATAGTTTACAACTATGAAGGCGAACGCAATACCATATAACATTAATACTAAAAGCTTTATAGTGAATCTCTACTCATTACACGTATTTATTTTTCTGTCGATAAAGTTATTCATTTCTCGTCGATGCGAGTCTATTCGTTGTTGAGTTTCCTTTATTTATTTCAACAATTTGGATTCCCGTAAGTGGGTAGAGCTTTGAAGAAGAGGAAATTGTGGTCTAAAAAGGCCAGAATCAGTTGAAACAGCATGAAAATGAAATACACCAGAAAACCTATTTTCGTCAGTAATATTCATGGCAAAAGTAACCTAACCTAACTTTTTCGTCAGTTAGTTTTTCTTCAGTAATATTCGACGGTAGGTTTGACGCCAAAATTTAATAATTTTGAAAATAAATATTTGATAAATAGGAATTTCCGCCAAAATTAGTATCTCGCTGTATAAATATCAATGTTACTGTAGAGCAGTGGTCGGCGAACTTTTTTGGGTATTACCCCAAAATATATTTGAGGACGTAATCAGGACGTAAATTCGTAATATTCTAAAATTTAGAATAACGCCACATTTATGTAACAAAATAAAATAAAAATATACGAAAAAAATATCAGCACAAAGTGTCTCATACCGCACGCATTACCCCCAAAAGTTTTAAATTTACCCCATTTGGGTAATTTCCCCTGTTCCCCGACCACTGCTGTAGAGTTTGGTGGATGTGTTCTACCGAATCTTAACCGTGAAATGCGTTTACGAGTTAACGGTGCTCAATTCGAGCACTTATTATAACCCTTTGTTAATAAAATATAACCGATACGGCTCCTGATTTTTGCCATGCTCTATGTTGTAAATTCCATAACAGCCTAACTTAAAATGCATGAAAAAGTTGAAAATTTTCTTTCGATTCAGCCATGCATTGCTCCAAGCCAGTCTGAGAAACGGGGAGAGATAGTATAGTGACGAACCTGCTGCACGTAATGTATAATGTATTCAGTTCGACCCAGTTCTCCTTTTAAATAGCACTTATTTTTCCCAATTTGTGTCGTTACCGTCCCTCTTAACGCTCTCTGGTGGACGAAAAAGTAAAGGAAACCCAGCCATATTTAAATTCCAAATATCTTTGGAAACGCCTCTATAAAAAATAAACGCGTATAAGTGCAAGCATGGTATGAGTGTGTTTAGTATTCTTTATTTTCGTTTGCTCCCTTCCTTCCTTTCTTTCTCTCTACCCTTTTCTTAGGCTAACCTAGAGTGGATTTTGGGTCTTTGTTAGTCTGTAACTTCTGTAAACTTAATTCTAAAACCATTTGAATGATGGTGTGATAGATATTACAAGGACGACAAAAACGCCAAAGAAGACTAGAGAGATTGTAGAGAAACGGGAACGTTAAAAGAGAGAGGATCGATAGCCGGGCTCAACTAGCTTTACTACTCGTAGCTAGTGCGAGAGGGAACTCTCATCTCTTTAGGTTTTGGACTCCGAACCCCCCGAGGCTTAATAACTCCACGAAGTGGCCAGTAGTCCCCACCCCTATCAAGAAAGTGCTAACGACTGAACGCCGACACCTCTTCGCGAGACGGAAAGACTAACTCTCATCCTCCAACGAAGCCATAGTCAGAACGAAGGGAGTGAAAGCACAAATTAACTAATAACTAGATAGGTCACTTTCATAAAAAAATATTTTTCTTAGCAACCAGCCGTTGTTACGAATCTTTCTAAAGAATGTTCATTGTTCAGGTTATTTGCAATTAGTTGTCATTAGTACAAGTATTGTACAAGTATCACAAATTTCAGTTCTACATTTTCTACATGAATTGAAAAGTAATAATTTCTTAGATGTGTTCCTAGAAACCCTTGGTTGTTAGGAAGATTGACCTCACGACTGTCTCATGACATGCGAAAAAGCTACGAACCCACCAAGTAAAATCTTTCAAATTTGAAATCATGAAGTGTGAGCTAGTACTCAAGTTCAAAATGAAACCAAATACGATCGAAAGAGCCAATTTATTCCTTTCTCCTGGATCAATAAGTTATACATAATATAACTGACATCAGACAACCTTAATATGAAATGAAAATGAACCCATTCTGTCAATATTCATCATATAATGTTCACCTTGTATGTACGACAGTCATCTTTCTCTCGGGCTAACCTTAGAGTGGATCTTAGGGTCTTTGTTAGCCTTTGCTTCTGTAGATCTGTAGATCATATACAAACATATTTAACGTAATGTGATGTCGGTATGTTGTCAACTTACACCAAGAGGTCATGATGATGATACTCGCGAGGAAGATCCACCACATCGGGCTCAGAAATTTCCCACAAAGTCTAGCTAAATATAACTGATTTCATAACTAGAAGAAATACATTACTTGAAAAAGTATACAGGGTGGGCCGTAAGTTTCCATACATAGGAAAATTTAAATTATGGTCTTCACGTGCGTCGGTATTTGGATCAGCAGTTTCCGGATGCTTGGATTGGTCGGCGTGGTCCTGTGGAGTGGCCTCCCAGATCCCCAGATCTCACCCCCCTTGATTTCTATCTTTGGGGGCACTTGAAGGCCATGGTGTATCAGGAAAAGATACGAGACATAAATCATCTAAAGGAACGTATCACCAACGCCATTACAAGCATAACGTCAACTGTGCTAATGCGTGTTCATCAACAGTGGGGAACACGTATTGAAATGTGTTTTCAAAACAATGGCAACCAGAGCATATTATATAAATAAAAATGGTTGTCCATAAAAAAATGTTTATTTTTCCTATGTATGGAAACTTACGGCCCACCCTGTAGAATCGTTGGTACCTCTATAATCTGTATACTATTCAAAATCACTCTATAAGTAAAATGACCAACTCAGAATAGAAATCTACTGAAACCATAATTCCTTCACAGATGAAAGTCCCTACACTGGATCCCCCCCTCAGTTGGGTGCAAATACCTTCTCTTTTAATACTTAACTTTATAGAACGGCCATTTTGATCAAGAACTGTTTTCGAGTGACGTAAGACTATCACAGAAAATTAATTTTGAGTATTAAACTAACTAACTTATAACTTATATCATAATTATACCTACGAAACGGGGCTACATCGTGGCGGCCAGTGTCGTAACACCTCTTCCAGTCGATCACCGAAATAAGTGACATTGGGTCTGGATAGTAGTTGGATGGGAGACCGTCCTCTGTGTCCAGACTATGTAACGACTCGGGGCTTCGGATCCCACGTAAAGCTGTAGGTCCCTTTCCGCCATATAACTTTAGATGTTGCGAAGGAGATTAAACAATTCCATTGAACATTCCAAAACAGTTTTTTTTTATAAAGGAATGAATTTTAGGTCTTTTAAAAAGAGGAGGGAAAGAAGTAGAAATCAGATAGGAAGAGAATTGGGGAGATAAACGAAAGAATGAGTAGAAGAAGGCAGATGCAAGGGCTCAACCAGCCGTGCGCGAGTTAGGTGTGAAAAGTGTTGTAAGAGTTAATATATATTGATATAAATCAATAAATAAACTGAAATTTGAAATGCAAGAAATGGTTTCTTCTCTTAATTCTTGTTTAAAGCAGGAAGTTAAACGATGAGGTTTTGGCAAAGCTAAACCACGGTGGATACTTAAATGAAACGGATCTAACTCTTCGAGACAAGATTCCAAGGAAACGAAAATAACGGATAACACGGTATCTGTATTAGGAATTAGTTAGTTCAAAATTTGTCAGAAATAGTCCTGTCCAAAGGAAATTTAGTATACTGTAGTTAAGGATGCCAGAGTAACGCCTACATAGAAGTGAATATTAATTTATAAATTAGGTCTAATTTGAATTTATTCGCATGGAAATACATATTAATGAAAACTGAGGGAGCTTCTATCGGCTATTTTGCAACATTGTGGAAATAATGAGCGATTTAAATATATATTATATAACGCTGCACTGAAATGTGGCAACATTCTTTTATTCTTTCACGGTTTCTTGGACAGCAAAATGAATATTTGCTTTCTGGAATATTTTCGCTAAAGTAAGTATCGGCAATTGAATCATATATGTGTATATATATATATATAAGATAAGATATATATATATATATATATATATGTGTGTATATATATATATATAAGATAAGAGATATATATATATATATATATATATATGTATGAGCTGATTTCCAAAAGGCACCAAGTCCATAAAACCAGTTTCTAAGATATTGGCACATTTTATATTTTTTTTTACTATAGTCTGTCCTTAAAGTAGTTTTTTTCACATTAATGTTGAGAGTGAATGTCATTAAGCAAAAAAAGATGTCTGAATAAAATGTAGTACGCATAGTTAATTTGTAAATACGGTTTTTGTTTGTAATTGGTGGTGGACTTAGCACCTTTTGGAACACAATCAAAGACATGTTGTCCAAAAGACTTCTCGATTACACCGAAACAAACACACACAAAAAAACCGCCGTACGAAACCAGTATTATTTATTTCAATATCTCTACCGTTCAATCAATCATTATCAAATAGCCAAAATGTCATCCTGACGATGAGCCACACGCCACTGTTGAGCCCATGCCGTGCTATGGATGTGTTGGACTCAGCATGTATAGTGTTCACCACACATCCTCATTTCTCTCTCACTGTAGATGTAGGTACATACAATTATACTATCATTGTAGTTTATAGGGCCGCTGTTGGTGGATATACAGTGTGTCCGTAAAGTCATGGTGGGATTTTAAATAGCTATATTATTGCAACGAAACATGATAATGAGATGAAAAAAAGGCAAATTCAAGAACAACTCTAAAAGAATAACTTTATTTAACGTAGTTCGATATGGGCTCCTCTGGTAGCCCTGCAGACATCTAGGCGGTGATTCAATTCCAGCCACACACGCCCAAGAACATCAGGAGTGACGGATGCGATAGCTTCCGTGATTCGCTCGTGCAAGTGATGAATATCCCTAATAGGTACACTGTACACGCTTTGCTTGACGTAACCCCACAAATAAAAGTCCAAAGGTGTCAGGTCCGGAGAGCGTGGAGGCCATGGCTTCCATCCTCCTCTTCCTATCCATCTCTGTGGAAATTTTTCATTAAAGAATTCTCGAACAACGTTGGCATAGTGCGGAGGAGCACCATCTTGCTGAAAGATGACATTATTGTCAATAAATTGGGGTACTGCAAAATGTTCCAACATAGCGAGGTAGTTGTGTGACGTCACAGTGGGTTCCGCGAAGAAAAATGGGCCAATCACTCGATCTCGTGCTAGAGCACACCACACATTAACTTTCGGGCTATTACGCTCATGTTCAACATAGGCATGTGGACAGCCTAGACTAACTACGAGATACAACTTTGAGAGTTGTTCTTAAATTTGGCATTGTTTCATCTCATCATGTTTCGTTGCAATAATATAGCTATTTAAAATCCCACCATGACTTTACGGACACACTGTGTATATATATATATATGCCCCGGTGGTGTCGTGGTTAGCGTCGCTGACTACGAATCCATCGGCCCCGAGATTGAGACTCGGTGACGGCAGGCGGCGCGCAGCAAAACCCAACTTTTCATCCTTCCACACAAAGAAATTGGTTGGTAGATGGTACCTGGTACCTGGGTAGCCTAGTGGTTAAGACGCTGGGCTGCTGGTGGGTCGTAGTTCGGATTTCAAGTTAAGCTATAGGTCTAAGGTGGAGTAACAAAATGAAACCAACTAAGGTCAGAATGAGTAATTCGGGCGGAAGCAAAACCAAGGTAATATATACAGGGTGGCCCGTAAGTTCCAATCGGCTATAATTAAAGCGAAAATACCAAAAATCAAAGTAAAAAGTTTATAATAAGTTAAGAAATATTTATTGATTTTTAAAGTGGAAAATCTAACCATGTCGACAAATATTCTTTCCATAGTAATCGATTGATTACGTCAGTGTGAGCTCAGCTAGATGGATTTTCGCTTTAAAACCGATTGGGACTTACGGCCACCCTGTATATATGAAAGAGTATATAGTAAGAATTTTCAGTCACTCGAACTATTGCAATTTCAGGCAATCAAACTCTGAAAGTTGATTTTTTTTTTGTTTTTTCAATGACAAAATTTGTCGAGTTTGGAGAAGAAGAAAGTTAAGAGTATAAATAAGAAGTAATGCATTGAAGAAAAGAATTAAGTTAGTATTTCCTCAAAGGTTTTTCTTTGAAATAAATAATGACAAAAAATGTAGTTTAGGGGAATGTTTTTTTTATTTTTTTTATTTTTTATTTTTTATTTTTTTATTTTTTTTTTTTTATTTTTTATTTCTTTTATTTATAATCCTTGTTCAATTTATTTTCTAATCTTATTTTCTTCATTGTATGAAGTAATTATCATCGTGTATTTACTTGATTGTCTTAAAAATGGAAACGGTTTTCTTTTAATTTTCTTTTTCTTTCTCTCTTTCTCCCTCTTTCTCCCTTTTTCTCTTTTTCTCTCTCGTGTACGATTCTGTGTGTTCATAGCGCAATTGTCGAGCTAATTTATATATTCTCTTTTCTGTAAAATTTCCTTGGCTACTTTTCCAGGGTCAAGGTAGTTTCTTCAACCTTCTTCCATAATATTCTACTTAATAAATTATTTTGCTAGATCTGCGGTGCTTGGGCTGAATTGTGGGCCTACGGCGTATTTTATTTTGAACATCAGTAGCCCTTTATCTGGATATCATTCCTATTCCTCTCACCTTGGGCCTCAGTAATTGGGGTGCCTGCGGCCTTCCAGTTACTGGCAAACCAATTATTCATTCAATAAAACTACAGAAAAGAACGCAGCCATGAAAATCTAAAGCTTCACAAATCTTAATACAATGAGCTCGGATTTGAAGCCTAAGATTTTCATGATTGCGTTCATTTCTATAGTTTTATTGACCAAATAACTGAACCGACAGTAATTGGGGGCCCTGCGGCCCGCCAAATCATAGTTTTCATTGTTTCGAGTGCATCAATAATATTGTTATAGTGTTCCATTAGTTGTGATGAGTATGATCTTCCTGACCGGAATCGATGTTGGTTATCATTTTTTTTCTGAGTTTCCCCATTAACCCCACCCCCTCCCCCATTACCCCACCCCTCCCCAATTTTGTGCCAAAATTATGATTAAAAATGAAGAAATGGGAAGAACTGTACCCCTAAAAGGGGGGGGGGGCAGGATTTGTTATAGAATTTTTTTTTTAGCATGGGCACTGCGCAATAAAAAGACGCATCGAATGGTGAAAACTGCAATGTTCTACACCAATTGTAGCGACCTGTAGGTGTGCGCAAAAAAACTGTTACATATATATATATATAAGGCTTCATTTCTGAAATAGTATATTAGATTTTGTATCAGTAAATAAGGTTTGCTCAACTAAAGCGCTTGTCAAACATGGTGGGCCACAGGGCTCAGTTCTGGGTCCACTGTTATTTTTATTATACAGGGTGTCTCAAAAGTCACTATCTATTTTGAAAAATAATGGGAATTACGAAAAACTGGTTTAAGACATGAAAAATATATTTATTTCAAAGTAAGTGCCACAAAGAATTAGTGCTATTTATTTATCTGTCTCCACATGGCGACCATCAGTGTCTCTACAGAGCTCAAAGCGATAAGTTGTTTCCCGGAACACACTTTCCAGCATTTGAAGTGTTATTTTCTGAACTGCATCGGTAATACGATTTCGAAGTTCGGCTACATCACTAATTCTTCTACCAGTGTACACCTTAGACTTAATGAAACCCCAGGCGAAAAAATCTAGTGGTGTTAAATCGGGTGAACGTGCTGCCCATGGTTGTGTTCCTCCACGACCAATCCAGCGACCGGGGAAGCGTCTGTCAAGATAATCACGTACAATTATTGCATAATGGCACGGTGCTCCATCCTGCTGAAAAACTACTGTGTCAAGAATGCCATCTGTAAGAAGTTGAGGTTCAAAGAATTGTTCAAGCATGTCAAGATAATAAACCAATTAACTTTTTTTAAATACACAAATTTGCACCAGAAGTACATATCTTTATGCCAGCATAGCATTTTAAAAAAAAACATCTAATGTCACCGAAATAGATAGACTTTTGAGACACCCTGTATATAAATGACCTTCCACGTTCATCTGATATACTGAACTTCATAATGTTTGCAGATGATACAACTCTCTCTTTTTCTTGCAAAGATGTTAATACAGCTAAGAATATATTTCATTCAGAATTCATCAGTGTAATGAAATGGTTGACCACCAATAAACTCTTCCTAAATACCAGTAAAACAAATTTCATGATTTTTACTAATAAAAGAAATGTATATCTTGATGAACTTAATGTTAATGAAATCGCCATAAAGGAGTGTACTGTAACAAAATTTCTTGGTGTAATGCTAGATAAGAATTTGCAATGGAGTGATCATGTAAATTATATCGCGAAAAAGATTTCAAGGAGCGTTGCTATAATGTTTAAACTTAGAAATGTAGTCCCTAAACAAGTTTTATTGACTCTCTATCATACTCCTGTTCTTCCTTATATAACATACTGCACCCTTGTTTGGGGAAACTCCGCTAACAACGCATTAAATGGTATCTTTGTCATCCAAAAACGAGCAATAAGGTTATTATCTGATGCTGATTTCCTTGATCACTCTAGTGCATTATTTAAAGAGCTAAACCTATTAAAGCTCAACGATATAACCAAACTGGCACATTTTATTTTTATTTACGAGTGTAAGAACAAAATCATTAATTTGCAATGGGTAAATAGATATTTTGTAACTCATCAAGAAATCCACTCGTATCAGACCAGAAATAGATCAAAGCTCGTTGTACCTCAATTTAGATTGTCTTCATCTCAAAAACTACCCATTTTCATTGGATTGAAACTATGGAATGACTTGCATGCCGATATAAAAAATATTGTGAATGTAAATTTGTTTAAAACCAAGTTGAAATCCCGATTAATAATGGCATACTAACAAAAATCTAGGATTAATGTCCACTAATATTGTTTAATATTGTCCATTAATATTGTAATACATGTTTTAACTATTACCGTATTTTACGCCTCACAAGACGCTACTTTTTTCCTGAAAAACGTCTCAAAAATCCCTTGAGGGCTCATATGTTATTGTTTTGTTTAATGTTCTTTTAATAAAGTTATGGGAATATATTTTTTGTCAGGTTGATAAATCTTCGAAATATTTTTTTTTCTGAATATTCTTTGCTAAATATAGGGTGCGTCTTACCACTTGTAGCGTCTTATGAGGCGTAAAATATGGTAATAATACTTATTTATTTATTATTATTAATTTATAACAACTAGCTGCTTATTTTTAATAAGAGCCCCGTAAAGCCTAAAGCGGGGAGCGAGCAGAGGGTCGGTAGAAAACTTTATGCTTTTCAATCCGGTTTTCTACCACTGCTAGAATAATTAAAAATGCGCTAGTTTAACAACAGAACCCCCTCCCTTCCCCCGAGTGGACCGAAAGGTCTGTGAGGGTTCTTCTTGTCCTTGTAACTTCTTGTTAACTCTCTTCGTGCGAAAATTACTTTATATTAACTGTTTTCCTTCGTTCTTTCCTCTTCCGACAAAGAGTGCACATTTTATCTCGGGAGAGCTATCTGTTTTATATATATATATATATATATATATATATATATATATATATATACACACTGTATAAGGGTTTTAAGGTAAAAGTTAATTCCAAACCACACGAAAAACCATGATGAAAAATGGGAGATTAGTCCGTGGTGACGTCACAATTAGTTCTTACTTCTGCCATGTTTCATTAAACCTATTTAATAAACTCGCTTTGCTCGTAAAAAGCGAAGGAAAAATCTTCAGGGAAAGAAACCTATTGGAAATTAAAGAAAAAACCTTTTGATCGAGAAATAGTGGTGCCATGCTTTCCCATTTTTAGGACTGGGTATCGAATACCCTTCCCAGACATTCCCCTATTAATAAAAAATACATTAATAATCACGATAATCATATTAAGAAGCAATTTCCCCTCCCATTCCCCTTTTTTCTGCGGAGTTAATGCTACAAATGAGTTCGAAGGGAAGGGATACAAGTTAACATTTATATTTGAAATATTCATGATTTTTAACAGCAAAATAAAGCTACAAATACGTTTTAATATTCCCAATTAATAAGCTTTGCCTTAAACAAAAATAATTCATAAGTTATTCATAAGCCACGATTTGTTTTTCACTCCCCCGACCTCTCGCTCCTTCATTCCTTAACTCCAGAATTGAAAATGTCCAGGAGAAAGCAATGCAATTAATATGTAAACTCTCACTGTTGAAAGTTATACAAATATTCTTTACGGAAGAATCTTCGTCTTATCCGTAAGTATCTTTATACTTTCCAGTGTAAGAGATCAAACGTAACGAAATATGGCTTTGTTGGCGCGCAGGAGCAGCGTTTAGGAAACCGAAACATGGTATCAGTATTGAAAAGAAAATGTAGTTAAGCCATTGAAAAGAACGAAGCTTTCTTAAAAGCCTCAACTTTAATAGAATTATAATATAGCGGAAGAAAATTTTAGAATATTGTTTGCTAAACCAGTACAATATAAGAAAAATTAGATCAAAAAGCCCATATACAGTAGAACCTGTTTAAGGTGACTATTGTCGAGACCAAACGAAAGTGGATACCTTAAGCAGGTGGTCACTTTAAAAAACAAAAATCTTCCTCCGAAAATTGATGCTAATAGACCGAGCGACTTTTTCTAATCGCGTGATTGAGCTCTAACAGCATTATTCAACTAATTTATAATTTTTAGCGTGGTAAAACTGGTCACTTTCCACAATATGCAGCCCCATGATGTTGGGGTGAGTGTGCCCCAAGGGTCACTTTAGCCCGAGCAATGACAGGGTAAGCGGCCAATTCAACCCAACCCCAGGAGCCTGCAGAGGGGAGGGAATCAGAGCCTCGCCGCTCAGAGTTTACCATCATAACTACTGACTCAGCCTACTGAGCTACAGAAAAGTGGTCAATTTAGTGGGGGGTCACTATGCAAAGGTGGTCACATTGGTTGGTTTCACTTTATCACCATTTTCAAATATATTACCATATCTTCTACATATTAAATATCCCCTTCCCTCTCCCGTCCTTGACCATTGTAGAGAGCATAAACTTTTAAAATTCCGCTCAACTGAGAAGCATTACGATATGCGTTTGTATCTTTGGTATTTACTTTATGCATTTGATTTTTCCAAATTTTCAGTTCTGGAGTTCCGGGAATGAGGCGGCGGGATTGTAAAAGAGAGGGAAAAACGTCACTATATATATATATATATATATATATATGCACACTTGCTTGCTTTGATATTTATGAGGGTTTGAACAACGGTTCATGATCGACCTGCGTCGACCCTCTGCAACATCCCGCCTCATTTGTGGGATTTCGTGGAGGAGGAAATTGTTTTTCGGTCTCTTGTTCTCGTAGACAGCCAAGCGTGGCTGGTCAGGAACTTTATACAGGAACCTGTTCAGTTGGTTCTTCAAGTTATTCAGGTTGATGTTCTGGAGGTTCCTCAATTCTTTGAGCAGGACATTAAAAAGTTTGGGGCCTCGTATTCTGAGGGTACTTTGACTACTTTCCATCCTCGTTTTCATGGCCCCCTGTCCCACCGCAGCTGGAACAGTACAAAATCTGCCTCTTCTCTTACTCCAGTATGTTTCTAATTCGTTTCTAAGTTAGGGACAAAACCCTCGAGTTTTTTCCATATGTATATTATTGTGTATTATTCGCGTCTTTCCAGAGTAGAGTTTCGGGGATTGTAGTCGAGACCAGTAGTCTTCGCTTTTGTTTCTTCTATCTAAGACGTAAAAGTCCTTTGTATGGCTTGCATGTTCGCATTTGGGCACGCGATCAAATTTGCCTGGCACGCCCAAGCATAGAAATTGTTATCCAAAAAAATGAGTATAAAATAATAGACTTAATGTTTAGAATTTGGTGTAATATATCGGGTGGCCCAAAAAAAGGCCTTGAGATTTGAACATCAATAACTTAAAAATAAACTTTTACCTCAATCTATTGATAAGCCATCATAAAAATTTCGGACCTCTACATAAAATACTTTTTCTACAGCTGAGGGAACAATGAGGTATTGTGAAAAAAACGAATATCATAAACTGAACAAATTTTATTGTTCACATCTTTTCAACAAATATGATCAATATATCCGCCATCCTGCTTACAAACTAATCTTAACCTTTTCTCCCACGACATGATACATTTTCTAATTTCTGTTAGTTATTTTGTTCCAACATTCGAGTATTTTTTTCTTTAATTGCAGTTCTTTAAACTTTTCTGTTTGGTCTTCATAAATCTTCTCTGCTAGAGTGTTCCATATGCAATAATCCATGGGATTGCAATCGGGTGATTGTGGGGGCCAGTCGTTTTTTCCAATGAAGTTGACTACATTCTGTTGTAGATAATCCTGTGTGAACTTGCTAGTATGAGCTGTAGCACCATCTTGTTGGAGTATGAAATAATTTCCATAATACAGACGCCGACAATCAGGCAAAAGATTCTCCTCTAAGAGATTTACATAGGTTTCTGAATTAATTTTTTATTTTCTGAAATGAAATGAATTTTCGTCTTTCCATTCCACGATACACCTGCTAATACCATGATTTTTTTGGAAAACCGACCTGTCTGGTGGTAGTCTCGATGGAGGAATGTCTTTCTTACGCCGACCATAAACAACATCGTTCCGGAAGTTTCGAGCAATCTCGATGGTGAAATCTTTTTCATCTGTAAAAACTATTTTTTTAACATCATTGGACGAAAATCTATCGAACATTTTTCTACAACGGATCCTTTTAAATGCTTTAAGTCCTACCGTTCTCTGCATTCTTTGTATGGAACTTCGACTGATACCTAAATTTCTTGCAATTTTCCTCTGAGAGCAGTGTGACCCAGGTCGATTCTCTTGAGATAGGTTCATCATTTCGATCATTAATATATTATCTTGAGTGTAAACTGTTTTAGGCCGACCACTTCCACGCTTCCGTGCCGTCGAACCGGTTGCTTTAAGTTTTTTAATTATTCTATTCACAGACGTAACATTAGAAGTTATTCCTGGAATTTCGCTCAAAATTCTTGCCCTATTCCATCTTTTTTCCAAGAAACACTTTTCAATCACCGCTTTTTCACCGTTAGTTAGAACCATAATTTGAAGGGTAAGTTTAAAAACAGTATTTAAGATGGGCGTAGCCTATA
Source organism: Bathynomus jamesi (assembly GCA_023014485.1). NCBI lineage: Eukaryota > Metazoa > Arthropoda > Malacostraca > Isopoda > Cirolanidae > Bathynomus > Bathynomus jamesi. The sequence continues at coordinate 486,518 of JAJOZX010001327.1, forward strand.
TCATCTGACGTTTTTCAGAGGCTAACAGATTATTATCTATAGGCTAAGGAAACTACTACAAGTCTTAGAATAGTTGGCAGGTATAACTATACACATTTAGGATTTACGATATTCGTTTTTTTTAACCATACTTCATTGTTCCCTCAGCTGTGGAAAAAGTATTTTATGTAGAGGTCTGAAATTTTTATGATGACTTATCAATAGATTGCGGTAAAAGTTCTCTAAATTTTGGAAGTGTGAAATGCATATTTTTGAAGTTATTGATGTTCAAATCTCAAGGCATTTTGTGGGGGGGCACCCAATATATAAACTTTGGTGGGCACGCGAATTTTTTATTATGGTTTACATGGCTTTTCTTGGGTACTTGACTGTAAAATGGTTCGCCACCCCTAGACTAGACTGTTCTATAATTTGAGCATGATATTTGTTTTTCTGCTGTGGAAGCTCCTCCAGGTGATTCCCATTATTTTTCAAGCTGATGTGATTTTATTGTTATAGTGCTGTCTGAATTCTGCATCCGACGACATTATTACTCCAAGATCCCTAACCTATGGGTTTGGAGTTATCTGTTTGGCTTGCACAGTTTTGTACCCTTTATTCTGCAGCACCTTGTTAGTACCATATCTTAGAAGTTGGAATTTTCCTTTGTTGAACTTCATATTGTTGTCTCCTACCTACTTGAATAATGTTTGTAATTTTTCTGTGTCACCTTCGTTCGATATTTCTTCATATCTTTGTATCATCTGCGAAACATGATACAATACTGTCATTAATATTTGTATCAGTGTCTGCAATCATTATTTTGAACAGCAAGGGAGCTAATACTGTATCTTGTGGGACAAAGTTCATGACTTCTGAGACTTCAGATTTAGCTCCATTTACTACCACTATGTGTTCTTTGAGTCAGAAAATTAAATATCCATTTTCCCAGCTTTCTAGTAATCCCTGTATTCTTAAGTTCGTGTGCTATAATTCCATGGTCACATTTATCGGAGACTTTAACAAAGTCAGTATGCAGGGTGGAAGAAAAGTCTTTAAGGATTTTATACATACAACTATTTAGTTAACAACATTATACAGATAAGTGTTGAATTATGAAACAAATCAAACAAAAAGTCTGAGAATTTCATTCATACAAAGATGATATTAAATTGTAATTTAATCTTCAAAGAGTTCTCCATCCGCTATGATACATTTGTGGATTCTCTCTGTAAAACTATTCATTGTTCTTCTGAACATATCGAGTGGGATCCTTTTCAGTTCTTCATCTATTCTGCGGCCAAGAGCATTCACATTTGGATAGATGAAACCAGGAGTGTAGAGTTTGTCAAGCAAATAAGCCCAAAGCCAGAAATAAGGTGATCTGGCTGGCCAGGCGATGGAACCTCGCCGCCCAATCCATCTTCCTTCAAGGTTCGTATCCAGAATTTGAGTAATGTGGCGGCGCTCCATCATGTTGATAAAGTCAATTCCTGCCAACACCATTAGTAAAATGTGGCAAAACTGTGTCTCAATATCTGGCAATAGCGTTCTCCATCCATCGTATCTCTCGATATGTCAAAGGAAACGAATCTTGAATTACCAATGCACACCCAAACTGTTAGTGTAGCCGTTTTAACGGGTTTACCCAATCGTAGTTTTGGATTTTTTTTCGCCCAGCAGCGGACGTTGTGTTTGTTTCCTTTACTCGTTAAACCGAAGACACATTCATCTGAAAATTTGATCTTTCGAACGAAATGTAGATCACTGTTGAACTTTTCTTTCATTGTTTCAGCAAACTGCAGCCGTCTATCAGAATCATCGTCGTATATGAGCTGAGAGTAAATGGGTTTGTAATCGTGGTACTCCTGTGATTTCAATATTTTTGCTACTGAAAATTTGGAACTACCCAATTCCTGTGCGACTTTTCTCGTTGAAATTGTTGGATCGACTTGAAAACTGGCGAGAACATTTTCTTTGTTGTTGTGTCCTGTCGCCGTTACTGGCCTTCCTGTTCTTGGATGATCTTTTACCAGGCTCCCTGTTTCCAAAAGTTTGAGCTTCTATTATAACACTGGTATGCATATGAAATTTTTTTGTCTGCTGTGAGGGTTTTTTCAACTCATATTATATAATTCGACCATGCTGAATTCGAAAATGACATTGGTTTTCCTCAATCAGGTCAGGTTTTTTCTCTATTGGCCATTTATTATAAGTCCAATTTTATCCCCAAATTTATTGATTTTTTTAGCTTAAACACTGTAGATACGAGTAATATTATAAGAACACTCGTGAAAAATGAAAACATTGTGTGAATGAATACTTTTTTTATTCATACAATGAATATGGAAAAAAGTTTATTGAGGAAGGAATGAAGTTTTTTTTGGCTTTCCGTCTGTGTTTTTCTTCGGGCACGTCTCGCTTCAAACACCAGCAATAGTCCGCCAGCATATTGATATCCCAGTTTCCCTGGTACCTCTCTCCCATTATTTTGATATCTTGGTGAAATCGTTCACCCTGTTCCTCACTATAATCCCCGCAATTTTCAGGAAAATAGTCCAAGTGGGACCACAAAAAGTGCATTTTTATGGACATGCGCGACCCATGAGCTTTGAAAGCTTCCATCAAGTTTTCGACAACGGACTCGTATTCTGGACTTCTACGCTTGCCAAGAAAATCAGTGACAACTGATTTGAATGCCTGCCAGGCATTCTTCTCAGTTGGAGTCATTGCGTTTTCGAACTGAGTATCCTTGATCAAAGTTCGAATTTGAGGACCATCAAAAACCCCAGCATTTAGTTTAGCATCAGATATGAGGAAATTTACTCTCGAGATATCGGAATGCTGAACCCTCCTTATTCATTGATTTGATGAATTTTTCATCAAGCCAAGCTTAATATGAAGTGGTGGGAGCAAAATTTTTGTTGGTGGTACAAGGGGCACTGAAACGACATTATGCGACCCAGGTTCAAAATTCTCTCTGGATGCCCATTCACGCTGTGCATAGTGCTTCTCGTCCGCTCGGCTATCCCATTTGCAGAGGAAACATGGGTATTTCGTGTATCCCCCTTGCATTCCCAATACAAATGCCACAATCTGAAAAAAAATGAAAATATTTAAAGAATTTAGAGAATTTGTTCTATCAGATAAAAAAATCTATGCATTGGACTGTATCACTTCTGTGGGGAAGTTAAGTGTTCTTATACGCTCTCAAATAACCTTTGGAAAAACAACATAGTCAATAGCAATAGTTTACTTATGATATTAGTATTACCTTCAAATCTCCACAGATCCTCCAGTTATGTTGGTCGTATACGAGAGCATCCAGTAAAATTTTCATGTTATCGTAGCTCTCAGTAAGTTGTACGGAATGTGCTACAGGGACTGATGCAACCCTATTCCCAATGTTGAGAAGTACTGCTTTCAAACTTCGTTTAGACGAGTCTATAAATAGCCTCCATTCTGATGCGTTATATGGCAGGCCCAAGGATTCGATTAGCCCCTCAACATTGCAGCAGTACACTAAGGAAGAGGTATTTTCGTGAACTGCAAAAAACTTGCGGAATTCTTCCTCTCGTTTCCTATACCAGGAGAATGTTGTTCCCGGAGCCAGCAAGTTGTCCTCTCGAAGTCGTGAGCCCAAGATCTCGGCAGCTAATTTGGAAAGTCCTAAATCCCTGGTAAGATCATTAAGTTTGGCCTGGTTGAGAGGCCTCGGCTCATTTGAAGCGGTATTTTGAGGTATATACGACTGGGACTGGGCATTGGTCATTGATTCATCATCAGAATCATCGAAGTCCAGGGTTTGAGGTGGGTCGGGTATTGGAATTCCAGGACCATGGGGTACAGGTCTCATAGCAGAAGGAATGTCAGGGTATACAACAATGTGTTTATTCTTCTTGTTAACTCCTGAAAATAGAAACACAGAAACATGGATATAAAACTTGCATATGAAATAGAAGAAGCATTCAGACAGTGGCGGCTCGTGAGGGAAGGCTGCGGTCTGTAAGATATGAAATAGGTCGATGGAGTCTGTATATTTTCTTTCTTTTCATTCATATTGTCCCTTCGGGGACAATATGAATGAAAAAGAAAGAAAATATACAATCATTGTATATGTAAATGTAACTTGTATAACAATATGTATGTGTAAATGTATTTTCTATAACAATATGTATATGTAAATGTATGATTACCATTATGGTGAATATTACATTATGGTGAATATTATGTCAAGTTTCATACGAGGATTTCAAAATATTTAAGAAAAATAAATTTATAAGCCCACCTTGGAGGTTTGTCATGCAGAAATAGCAATCTGTCACGTGATCCTTTCCTTCTCTCCAAATCATGGGAATTCCAAAAGGCAAAGATTTCGCTCTGCCTTTGCTCCATCTTCTCAAATTTTCAATGCACGTCTTGCAGCACATATGAGGGGCGAAATTTTTGTCCTGGTCCCCTAGCTTAATTCCAAAGTATGCTCTATACATTGTCTTCACAAATTTAGTGATTTGGGACTGGTTATTTGGCATGGTAACCGTCCCACATATGTAGCAGAATCTATTGGGATCATTTTTACACGCTCTATTCATTATGAAATATTTTATCTATATGCCTGAAAAGTAAAAAAAGATATTATACAAGTGAAACAAGTGATGAGATGTTACTGTTCCAATTCCGCTTTGACAAAATCACGAAAAATTCTATTTTACTTATGAGGCCATAGCCGGATAACCTGAGCTGATTGAGAAAAACGGATTGCAGATTCGAAATCAGCAGGAAAAACTATAAGAATCACTTACAAAACCCTTGACAGCAAAATTGATGCATACCAGTGTTATCGAAGAGTGGTTGCACTTGGTGATGGTTTATTAAATTTTTCTTGAAATAAACGCAATCTTTCTTCACAATTATTATAAGAAATAGCCCACGATGCAAGATACTTTTTCTTCATTGCTGTATTCTATCCTTACTGACATGACGCTAATCGGGGCTAGTGCCTAGGGCCTTCCTGTTTTATCCTAAGGTCATTCCTGGCCTTGTATGTATAGTTGCTTTGAAAAGTATCGCATTGCATACACTGCAGTGATATCATTGGAATTTACTTACTATTAACAAATTATCTGTATATATAAAATTCTTTGACTTTCCTCCCACCCTGTATATTATACCTTTTTTTTCCTCAACACAGTGTTTCCAATATTTTCCCTGGTGGTCTAATAACTGATAGGCATGATCTTCCAGCGCTGAAGCCATGCTGGTTTGGATTGTATAAATTCTTTAATTGTAGGTAGTAAGTAGTTTTGCCCCTAATTATATGTTCAAAGCACTTTATAAGGTAGGAGGTGAGAGCTACTGGCCTATAATTCTTAGGCAATGCTCTATTACCTCCTTTAAAGAAGGGGACAATGTTCGCATATTTAATGGAAGTGGAATTTGTTCTGTGTCGAGTGATTTTATCCGTAGTAATTATAGAAGCTTGGCAATACTTTTATTACATTTCTTCAGAAACGTACCACTCCATGTGTCTGGCCCTGGTGCCGAATTTTCTCTATTTGTAATAGAACCTTAATTACATCTCCTTCGGAGTACTCTAGGTCTGTTAATAGGTTGTGCACAAACTTGTTCTTGGTTGATTTGTATTAATGCAAAAAAATTCATCGAGTTTTGCTTTTGTCTTGGATTTAGGGGTGCTAAACACAGAGTTCAGTTGTTCCTTAATCATTTCGCTAATTTTTTCTGGGTCATTTGAGTTTTCGGACGCGCCATCTATCATCGGACCAATACTCTCTTTACACTGCATTTTTCGTTTCGCAAATTTATAGAAGCATTTTGGGTTATTTTATGTTTCCTGCTACCTTGTTTTCCTCCTCGTTTGTCTTATGGATGAGTGCTTGTTTTAGGTCCGCTTCTGTTTGACATAGTTGTTTTCAAGTTTGTCTCCTTGCTTCAGTTCTGCACCTGTGGAGATTTTTTACGGTTTGTTTCCGTTGCCTAAATAGTGTCCCGATTTTTCTCTCGAGCTTACTACGTTTTCTTTTTCATCTCTTTGGAACATGTTTTCGCAATATAGATTTAGTTTAATTTTCTATTATACATAGTATTTCTTCACGAGTCTTCTCTTGAAATAGTAATTCGCAATTAGCTTTCTTTAAATCTTTATTTACACTTTCCCAATCTACCTTCTTTGAATTTATATTTAAACATTCAAATATTCTTTGACACTCCTGGGTGCGTTTTTGGGCCTGGTTGCTAACTTTAATTGCATATCGACTAAGTTACGGTCGGAAAAATTTGTGCGCGTTACCTTTTCTCCAAAACGTTCTCTTTTCTAGTGGCTCCACAGATTTCTTGGGTAAGTACATAATGTTCCATAATATCTAATTATTGCCTGGGTTTATCATCTTTTTAATGTTACCATGAAACTTCTCAACGAATATAACTATTTTTCTTCTATGTTATGAATGGAAAATTAAAATCCCCACAAATTAAAATATTTAGTGCTAGACTTTCAAGTAATTTTAGCATGTTTCGTGCTTCATTTGTAGCGAATTGGAATTCACTCTTTGTGATGTTTGATGGTCTGTGGATGCTCATAAGGGTTAGGTTCAGTTCTTTTACTTCGAGAATAATAATTTTGACTGCTTTTGATTTGCTTACCGATACCAATTATGAACGAGGAAATTGTCATACATTATTTTTCCCATCAGTAATATATTTACTTATTTTCGAAGTATTTTTCCCCACAGATTTTTCTTCAACAAACCATTTTCTACGAGTACACGTTAATTTACGTAAGAGTTATAACGAAAAGTAAAAGTGAAACATACCATCCACACTCATTTTTCACTAAAATTTATTCCATTTTACAGCTTTATCGTTTAATTACTCGAAAATATTTGTAGGTTTTTGTATGAATGTCGAATGGTCATTGGGCCGCTCTAAGTGGTCGGCTTTATACCCAGAGTTTAAAAGTTTCCTAATGGTTGTGTATCTGTTGTGAAAACCTCCCTTAATAATATGATGATGATGACGTTTTGGGTTGTTTAACCTCCTTCGTTTCGTAACGGTGTTTGTCGCGTAACAAAGGGATCCTACAGCTTTATATGGTATCCGAACCATCTACGGGTCTCTACACCATCTAAACGCGGAGGACAGTCACCCATCCAACTACCGAGTAAAACCCAACGTCGCTTAACATCACTGTTCTAAAACTTCTAAAACCCATTTTCTTTGAGATGTACGTATCATTAAAAAAGAAAACTGTTAATTTGAGGGTAAACTCGGAAAAAAAGTAATATTTCGTTTAATTTCTTTCTCATTGTGTCACGAAGAGAGAATATTTTGTGAGAAGTAAGATGCATTTGAGTTACTTTTCCTGAATAGGTTTTTGCCGTTAGAAGTCACGTATGTATACGTATGTTATTGTCCCGTTTTGCACTCGGAAAAATAAAATGTTACTGACGTTGGTATCGTTTATTGATTATTCTTTGTAACATCACATTTATTTTGTGAATGCAATAAAATAACATTAATTCGAAATGAACCATTTGTCGATGATCGCGTGGCCTCGTAAGAGATAAAGAGCTTTCCTCTTCCATCCTCCGAGAAGATGGCGGCGATTCCGACGTCGACATTTGTTATCCCATTTTTTGGCGGGCTTACTGGCCTCCCTGTCGGGTTAGTTCGGCCTCGGGGTTCGGATCCCCAAACCTACAAAAAGAGCTTGCTTTTTAATGCCTGCGCGCGTTCGAAATCAAAATGTAAATAATAGTAGTAGTAGTAGTAGTAATAACTTAATAAGAATAATAATAACAGCTTTTCTTCTCTTAAAAATAATGATAAAATGATACTACTAAAATTTGGTCGTAAAATCGTAAAAAAAAACAACTTTTCCTTTATATAACCCAATTTGCTCATGTTCTAACACAATCTCAGCATGCTTGAACGATTCTTGTGACCTTGAAGAGCGGCAGTGACTATTTGCAGCTCTCAACTCGTAAAGACACAAGCAAACAAAGTTCTAATTAATTCTTTAAAATAAATAAATATATATATATATATATATATATATATATATATATATATATATATATATGTGTGTGTGTGTGTGTGTGTGTGTGTAAAAATGAACAATGAATAATCCCTTCATTCATATAATTCTGATGATACTTCGTAATATTTATATAAGCCTTATATTCTTATTCATATATTCATTTTTACATATCAGGTCCAAAATCGTATGACACGAGTTTGGATAAAATTTTGATTTGCTTTCTATTTTATAATTGGTTAACTATTTCTGTTTAAAGAACTTAATCATTTTCGTAGACTTAGCTTAATAATGTAATCTCGTTCATTTTTTTGTATACATTCTCTCTCCGTTGTGAAAGATGAAGTCATGTCTTGCTTAACGTTTAATTTTTAATCTTAAGCCTTTAATTTTCGCCATGTGCCTGTTTGTTTGTAATTCATGATGGGAAGGCATATTTCAATTCCATTTTTAGTTAACGCGGCAGATCATGATAACATCAGATCTGTCAATATACGGTTTAAATAAAATATGGATTCCTCATGCTTAGCAGTTCACACATTGCTTCAGCAAAATTATTTGTTTTGTCTTTAAATGCTTACATTGTAAAGTAAATCAGCCTAGTGAGATTAATAATAATAAAAAAAAAAACCAGCATTAAATAATAATGACGTCAGTAGGAAGTTTAGTATAAAAGCCCATAAAATTTCTCCAAGTTCATTCTGACTAGACTTAGAGGCTGAGCGTTACCTGTAACATTTTAGTAGTAAAACATAGTAAGAAATATCTTTGTCTTCTCCTTCGAGCCTTGCTCTCTTCAAAAAATTTAGTCGTAAATAGAGAAAAATAATTTCCCGATACGTTATAAGAAGAAATCGGAGAGTAGTATAGAAGAAAACTACTGCGATTCCCTATACGGTATCAGCTACTCCAGAATAACAAATCCGTTGCTGCCACCTAACCAGAACTCCCGTCAACTTCGAACCGACCAAGGCCATAGACGGAGGGGTTAACATATACACACACAATGTGTATATATATATATATATATATATATATATATATATATATATATATATATGTGTGTGTGTATATATATATATACATTTTAACTGCAAACACGCAGTATAATTAACGTAAAGAACGACGCTTGTATAGGAGAATATTCCGCGTAGTGATAGGACGATTGTCATATTTCATACAATCGCTGTTGCGATTGCGATTGTCAGAATTTGAAAATCGCGCGATTGCGATTGCGATGTTTTAGCTTTAGCCTCACATAACGCTCATTTATGCTTTAAATATACCTAAACGCATTACCTACCATAGGGTTAGCTTGATTTTTTAACATTCCAATTTTACATAGAGCAAATAAAGAGGTGTACTTATTGTTATTATTAAACCAATTTTTTATTCTGTTTTCAACTAATTCGCAACCCGTTTTCATTTCTGTTTTTGACTTATTTATTATTTATTTATTATTCCGTATTGTTGTTAGCTAAACTTTCCTTTAAGTACGCATGAAAGAGCAGCTTTGATAGCAACTTTTGTAGAGATTTAAATCTTTTGTTCACAATCGCAACAATCGCACTCATTAAATGCGATTGCAATTGCGATTGCGATTGTAAAAAATGTGCGATTGTATTGCGATTGCGATTGCGATGCATCGTCCCATCACTAATTCCGCGCAAGATGAGAGAGAGAGAACGAAACAAATGAAAAAATGAGGTAACCACCCGGGAATCGAACCCGGGATCTTCCGATTGCCGGTCAGATATGATAACCATTACACCATGGGCCTCACTCGATCAAATGCCGTAATTCTTCTACATACGCGCAGAAACCAATGCCCCAAGGGGGCACCTTCCGCATGCCGTACATTATATACATTTTAACTGCAAACACGCAGTATAATTTTTTCATTTGTTTCGTTCACTCTCTCTCATCTTGCGCGGAATATTCTCCTATACAAGCGTCGTTCTTTACGTTATATATATATATATATATATATATATATATATATATACTCGTAGCAGTCCCATGGGTTATCTCTCTTGACACTAAGGTCAAGCTGGTGGCCCCATCTCTAAGCTTGGCTTGGTGGAAGAGCGAGTTGCTCTCGCGATCTCCATCGTACATAGCCAGGCACACCCGGCTCATCTGGTATCGTTCTGAGCCAAGCGTCTAGTCTTCTTTTGAAGAATTCTACGTTGACACCAGTAATATTCCTGATCTCCTTCGGAACCTGGTTGAATAGTTTTGACCCCCTAACAACCAAGCTATTTTCTTTGAGTTGAGGTTATCCCTTGTCTGGCCTTTAATGTGGGAACACCACACATTCTACCTTTCCTATTTTATACTATTCTTTGGGTGGTTACTGGGTTCAGCTTGAGGTTAGGTACCAGTTTTTTCATTATTTTCCACATGTAAATTATGGTGTATCTCCCCCTCCTTTCCAGTGAATATTGATTTAATTTACGAAGTCTTCCCCAGTAGTTGATCTTCTTTGCAGCCATCAATCTTGGCTGTAAAATGTCTCTGAATATCTTCTAGTTTATTAATTTCTTCCTTTTTAAATATGGGATGTCAAGACTGAGCAGTATTCAAGTTTTGGTATGATCAGTGTTTTCAGCAGGGGAGTCATTACTTTCTTGTCCCTTCTTTTAAAATTTCTCGGTACCTCTGTAGGTACCGTGTCCCTCTGTAGAGCCTCCACCTCTTCTGCATCACAGATTTTTCTGCTGATTTTTGTATCATCTGCAAAAATGTTACTGTATTGTTGATTACTTAATTGTCTGTGTGTTTGCATGATAATGAATAGGAGTGGGGCCAGTACTATTTCTTGTAGTACTGAGCTGCGTACGTCCGATTTTTACCGCCTCCTGACGTTCTCTGAGGAAATTCTAGATCCATTTTCCCACTTTGCCTGTTATTTCATGTGTGTCATTTTATGTGCTATTATACCATGATCACATTTGTGGAACGCTTTAGCGTGTATCTAATCCGTGTATATGACATCGTAGTTTTCATTGCTTTCAAGCAGGGCTGTAGAGTAGGAGTAGGAGTAGGAGTCGTGGAGTCGGTCAATTTTGAGTGGAGTCGGAGTCGGAAGTGCATAGTTGGATGGAGTCGGAGTCGGTGCAAATCCTTCAATTATAACCATAGCAGCCTAGGCCTAGGCCTAGCTCAATTTTATGAATAAAATAATTTAACTTAATGTTTTAATATATAATATAATATATATAATATAAAATATAAATATAAATAATATATAAATATAGTTGCTTATAATTAATAAGGATTATAATTAATTAACATAATTAATAATAAGGAAATTTAAAAATTTTGTACTAGCAACCCTAAATCTTTTAGATTTCAATTTGATAATTTTGATAAGCATCACTGAAAGAAGATTTAATGGAAGCGATCCTTTTTTCAAGAACAAATTCAGTTTAGGTTAGTACATTTTGTTACGGATGTTTATAATAATACAAAAACATCTTATTAATTTGCTAAACCAATAATAATCTTATTTTGTTTAAGTTTCAATCAGTTTCTATTTTGGGATTTATTGTAATTTTTGAATAAAGAGAAAAAAAGCCATTAAGGCATAGTTACAGGCACTAAGTAACCTGATGAGTCATGTGGTGGTGACGAAATGCCTTGTTTATGAATCTCCATTGGCCTAATAAAGCTAATCGTAATCAATTTGGCCTTAACATTCCGTCGGAGTCGTAATTATACAAGTCAGATTTCTGGAGTCGGAGTCGGCAAATTTTATCACCGACTCCACAGCCCTGCTTTCAAGTGCATCTATGATATTGTTGTAGTGCTCTATAAGTTGTGATAGGCACGATTGGAATGTGTGCTGGTTCTCATTCAATCTTTCCAGTGTCTCCAAGGAGTCATAGATTTTCTCTCTAACTATTCTTTCAAATATTTTGGTGAGGTGGAACGTCATTGAAACTGGTCTGTAGTTCTTTGCTTGATCTATCCCCTCCTTTATATATATATAATTATATATATATATATATATATATATATATATATATATATAATATGAATAGAAACGACGTAAGTAATAAGGAGCGTCTCTGCACACGGGGAAGAGAAATAACGAATAAATGAAAAATGAGGCGAACCGCCCTGGGTTCGATTCCCGGGCGGTTCGCCTCATTTTTCATTTATTCGTTATTTCTCTTCCCCGTGTGCAGAGACGCTCCTTATTACTTACGTCGTTTCTATTCATTTATATACTGCGTGGTCATTGCAGTTAAATGCATATATATAATATATATATATATATATATATATATATATGATGAATAAACCACGAAGGAAAAAGAAACACAAAGGGGTGCTCAAGCGCTTTCGTCTAATGACATCCTCAGGAACACTGGAGTGAAAGGACAGATCAAGGCAATATATAGGTAACAAAAATAAGCATACATACATACATATTCACATATATATACATATATATATTATACAATATATATATATATATAAATATTACATATATATAGTAAGCATAGAAAAAAATTGTGGGAGGAACCAACATTTATATGGTCACAGAAGAATAAAGAAATAAAAATAAATATAAATATAAATTGAGAAAAAATTAATTACAAAATAGTGCCTTAGTGATATATATGTCACAGCCTAAATAATCATAAGAAATAAACAGGCAAATAAAAAAACCCATAAATACATATACATACATATATATATATATATATACATATATATACACATATATATATACATATATATATATATAAATACACTTTTAGCACTTTGGCCGACCTTCCATATAAATTCAAATGGCTTTTTTATGGAACAGGTCACAAAAGAATAAAGAAATAAAATAAATATAAATATTGTAAGTGGAGTCTACCAATTCAAGCTCAAGAGGGAGGTTTTACAATCGATTTAATAGATGCTGCCAAATTGATATATATGTCACATTATTAAAAAATAAAAATTGAAAGATAAATTTTAAGAGAGGCACACCAATTTATAAGGGAAAAATTACCACATATGCATATTATAGTCACAAACGAATACAAAAGTACAAGTAAATATAAATTGGAAAACAAAATGATCCCTAGATGATATATATAAGAACAATAAAATATATATACAACATATTTACGGTATATATACGAAATATAAACGCAATATATACAGAATATAATATATATATATATTATATATGCCTAAGGGAAAAAAATTACCAAATTTGTTTTTATAATTATTGTCTGAGAAAACGGTAGGTCGCAAAAGAATAAAGAAATAAAATAAATATAACTTGAAAAATTACAAATAATACACGTACACATATATACCCGCATACCCAAATATATATATACATATACACACATATATACAAACACACACACACACACACACACATATATATATACATATATATATACAAGCTTGACCTTCACGAAATGAGAAATCATCCCGTAGGTATGCGGGTATATATGTGTACGTGTATTATTTGTAATTTTTTCAAGTTATATTTATTTTTATTTCTTTATTCTTTTTGCGACCTACCGTTTTCTCAGACAATAATTATAAAAACAAATTTGGTAATTTTTTTTCCCTTAGGCATATATATATATATATATATATATTCTGTATATATTGCGTTTATATTCGTATATATACCGTAAATATGTTGTATATATATTTTATTGTTCTTTATATATCATCTAGGGATCATTTTGTTTTCCAATTTATATTTACTTGTACTTTTGTATTCGTTTGTGACTATAATATGCATATGTGGTAATTTTTCCCTTATAAATTGGTGTGCCTCTCTTAAAATTTATCTTTCAATTTTTATTTTTTAATAATGTGACATATATATCAATTTGGCAGCATCTATTAAATCGATTGTAAAACCTCCCTCTTGAGCTTGAATTGGTAGACTCCACTTACAATATTATATTATTTTTATTTCTTTATTCTTTTTGTGACCGTTTCCATAAAAAAGCCATTTGAATTTATATGGAAGGTCGGCCAAAGTGCTAAAAGTGTCTTTATATATATATATATGTATATATATATATGTGTATATATATGTATATATATATATATATGTATGTATATGTATTTATGGGTTTTTTTATTTGCCTGTTTATTTCTTTATGATTATTTAGGCTGTGACATATATATCACTAAGGCACTATTTTGTAATTAATTTTTTCTCAATTTATATTATATTTATTTTATTTCTTTATTATTCTGTGACCATATAAATGTTGGGCTCCTCCCACAATTTTTTTTCTATGCTTACTATATATATGTATATATTTATATATATATATATAATATGTTATAGATATATATATGTATATATATGTGAATATGTATGTATGTATGCTTATTTTTGTTACCTATATATTGCCTTGATCTGTCCTTTCACTCCAGTGTTCCTGAGGATGTCATTAGACGAAAGCGCTTGAGCACCCCTTTGTGTTTCTTTTTCCTTCGTGGTTTTATTCATCATAAATACTTTTCACGTGTCACTTTCGTGAAATAATTTTTCATATATATAATATATATAATATATATATATATAACCTTACCTTACAAACCTTACAACCTTACAAAGGTTCCACGTGATGATTTCTCATTTCGCGAAGGTCAAGCGTGTCGCCCCTCCTCTCGAGTTGGCCTGGTGAAGTAGTGAGTTGGATTCTTGCGCTCTCCACCTCACATAGCCAGGTACGCCCGGCTCATCGGGGATTGTTCTGAGCTCGGTATTTCCCCGGTGTTTAGGGATCTTCTCCATATCCAGTATAGGGGTGTAGCTATTTCATTTTTACAGTTTTTAATCAATAAGGCGTTCCATTTGTCCGGACCTGCAGCTGAATGTTATTTCATTTGTCCTATAGCTCGCGCTATATCTTCCGAGTTAAAATAAAACTCTGTTATACACTCTCCTTGTATTTCTCTTCAAAGAATGCATCTCTGTCAGGTACCATTTTGCTACTTTTTGGGGTACTGAAAACTGCTTCGTACTGGCCTCTCAATGTTTCGGATATTTCTTTTAAATCGTCGGTTAGTTCATTATTTCCTTTCTTTAAGGGCCCGATAGTGGCGCGCGTTCTGGTTTTCGCATAGCTGTAGGCAGGGCCGCCAAGAGCTGCCACGGGCCACGGGGAAGGATTGGTATATGGGCCCCCCTGTTTACTCAGTATTTTATTATGAATGTTTTTTGTGTACATAACAAGCAAACTGATTATATGTCCAAGTCACTATTCAAAACATACAGTATAAATAAACAACTCAGAGGAAAATGCCCATTTTATTTTTCGAATCAATTATATTAATTCTATCACCATACAATTTACAAATGCAGTACTTGTCCATGCAGGCAAAACAATTGTTTATTGCAAGATTTTCATAATTAGAAGTGTACTTTCTTTGCCTTCTCTCTTCAAAGTGGTAAATGATTCTGATGAAATTTAAAGTAGGGGCGAACTGGCTTTCAATTACAATGGTTCTCAAATCTGTCAGTCGGTCTTGGGTATTGGTGGACCGCAGATAATATTTTATCTGTTTCAGTTTGACTATGATAATTAATATCTATAAAATGTATGTTCATTAATTATATTTCCTGTTATTTAATCAATTGCTTTATTAGTAGTTTTAGATTTTATCCCCCCCTCTTTCCGGGCCCAGGGGATTTTTCCACGGTATCCCCACCCTCTCGGTGGGCCTGGCTGTAGGAGTATTTTTGGTTTTCCTTTATTACTTCAACTGTATTTTCATCTTCCCTCTCTGTATGGCCCCTTAATTTGGGCTTGTATTTCCTATCGATGGTCTCCAGTTTTTCTTGTATTACTTCCCTGGTATTGTTGTCTGTGCAATTAACTAACTTCGCAGCTACTCTCTTTATTCTGCGGAATATTGTTCGCTTTTCCCTCTCGAAAAAAATTCCCCTCTTCTTTTGGCTGTGCTTTCAGAACATATTTTTCTAAAATTTCCAGGGTCTTTTCTTCTAAAGTTATTAGCATTTCTTCGGTTGTTTTATCCTCTAAAAGCTAAAACTGTTTTCCACTACATTTGGCCTCTGTGGGATCTGATTTCTTCCCAATTTATAGTCTTGAAGTTTGTTAAAAATCTCAAATTTGCTTCTTTCTTCAGTATGAGTATTTTCTTTTAATGCTGTCACCTATTAGTTGATATTTCGATTATGTTGTAGTCCGAGATAATAGTTGGGGGTTATTTTTATACCATCAATTAAGTTGTTAGTGTTCGTGAATACAAGATTCAGGCACTTATTTTTTTTTTTGGTGTTATCTGTTATCGCTTGTTTTAACATAAATTCGTTTGTTAGAACCATCAACATTTTTGCTTCTTCCTGGTCTTCTCTCGTGTCCCCCTTGTCCTGGTGTATAGGTGTACTGGTTAGCATCGCTGACTAGGAATCTATCGGCCCCGGGATCGAGACTCGGTGACGGCAGGCGGCACGCAGCAAAACCCAGTTGTTCATCCTTCCACACAATAAAAATTGGTTGGTAGATAAATGGGCACCCTGGGTGGCTTAGTGGTTAAGACGCTGGGCTGCTGATCGGGAGGTCGTGAGATCGAGTCCGGATGAGGGCTTCGTAATTTCTGACCTCCCGTGGTCGGGCGTGGTTCGGATTCCACGTTAAACTGTAGCTCTAAGGTGGAGTGACAAACTTAACCTTCGTTAGAATTAACAATTCGGGCGGAAGCAAAACCAAGGTTAACCAAGATTATATTTCTTCCTACTTTTCTGTATTTTATAAATGATAAAATCTCCTCAGAGTTATATTATATTGGGGGATGGGGAGTTTAAGGACTTTTAGGTTTCTGATATTAGCAATGGCATCCGAGAATTTTATAGATGGAGTGTTCGCAGGTCTGTAGATGACTTAGGTACCAGGTTAATTTTTCTATTTTTATCGCTAAAAGTTCCACGAAGATGTTTAATTTAATTATTATCGTCTCTGTCATACGACTTTCTCGTACGTATATAGTACAGCCATCTTCGTCTCTCTGTTCGATCAGTTCGTAGTAAGTTGTAACCATCAATATGTGTTTATTTCTTATCTTCTTCGCAGTTTTCACAGTCTCCTTGGCAATCTTTAAGATGTGTTTCTGTGAGGCATGCGATATCAGCACTTGTTTCATCCATAAATCCTTTCAGGTATGGAACTTTGTTTAGCGAGTGGTTCGGTTTTAGCCCTTGAATATTAGCCAGGACAATATTTATGTGCTTAGTTTTGCGTTGCCCTTTGTGCATTCCCAACTGTGTCGACTGCATATATTGCATTAGGCTTAGCAGCCGTTGTGTCTGCGATGTTGAAGAAATTTTGTTCACGATTTGTATACATAGGTTTTTTTTCGTTTTTCCTATTATCCTTTGAGTTTGTTGGGAGGTGATGGAGTAGCATATTTTTCCGTATTTGCAGGTTCCATGTCTTGCGTAATTCTTGCAAATGGTGGGGTGGTAGAATTTGCAGCTGTCATCGAATTTATAGCAGAATTCGCACATATTTGGGTGCGTGTATATATATATATATATATATATATATATATATATATATATATATACACACACACACGGTCTTCCCTTACTTATATCTGAAATTGCCTCTTACATAATATCTGCATACAGTTCCTTCCCCATTTTTACTCTTGGCCTTTGTTTTTTATGGTTGTTTCAGCTCCTTATTTGGAGATAAATTCAGTCTGTTTTCGTGGTTGCCTTTTTGTTTTTTGCTATTTACACTACTGTCCCCCGTTTATATACAGGGTGTACATAAAGTCAGGATCTATTTTTGTGAAGCACTTGGAAATTATATGGAATTCAATCATAAAATGATAGTGGTAACATTTATTAAATAATTAAGAGTAGGATTTGACGTGACGCCCATCAGTATCCCTGCACAGCTCAAATCGTTCCGCAGCATTTCTAAACACATTCTGGAGCATTTGCGGGGTTATGTTATCTGCAGCAGTTCGTATACGTGTACGTAAGTTTTCAAGACTCGTAATCTTCGTCTGATAGACGTGCGA
Organism: Bathynomus jamesi; assembly: GCA_023014485.1. Lineage (NCBI taxonomy): Eukaryota > Metazoa > Arthropoda > Malacostraca > Isopoda > Cirolanidae > Bathynomus > Bathynomus jamesi. Next base: position 504,594 of record JAJOZX010001327.1, read on the forward strand.
TTTGATAAAGCCCCATGCAAAGAAATCTAAAGGGATTAAATCTGGTGATCTCGCTGGCCAAGGTCTTTTGTTGCTTCCGCGTCCGATCCAGCGATTTGGAAAACGTCCATTTAGATAATCCTGAACAATTTTGGCATAGTGACAAGGAGCACCATCATGTTGATAGACGACGGGGATAGGATTGTTAGTACCGTCGTCTATCAACATGATGGTGCTCCTTGTCACTATGCCAAAATTGTTCAGGATTATCTAAATGGACGTTTTCCAAATCGCTGGATCGGACGCGGAAGCAACAGACCTTGTGTCGCGAGATGACCAGATTTAACCCCTTTAGATTTCTTTGCATGGGGCTTTATCGAGTCGCACGTCTATCAGACGAAGATTACGAGTCTTGAAAACTTACGTACACGTATACGAACTGCTGCGGATAACATAACCCCGCAAATGCTCCAGAATGTGTTTAGAAATGCTGCGGAACGATTTGAGCTGTGCAGGGATACTGATGGGCGTCACGTCAAATCCTACTCTTAATTATTTAATAAATGTTACCACTTTATCATTTTATGATTGAATTCCATATAATTTCCAAGTGCTTCACAAAAATAGATCCTGACTTTATGTACACCCTGTATTTAGCGTTTAATTTTTGTGTCTTTGTTACTTTCGGTATTCCCGTCCTCGTTGTGTGTCGGTAGTTCTTTTTTTTTTTACTTCTGCTTCACCTTTTTTCGTCTCCTCTTCTGTTTTACTGCGCTCATCATTCACAGTTTCCTCTCTGGCTTTTTCCTCATGGTTTCTTTCTGCTTTTTATAAACAGTAAATGAGTTTATTTTAGTCGTACATCTTTCGCAAAAGTATTTCACTCCATTCATTTGCTTGGCACTCGTTGAGAGATATCTTCGACTTTCTATTTCAGGCAGTTGAAGTCGAAAAGGAATTGGCAGAAATCACATCTAATTGTCTTAGAATCATCTGTTGCACTGCAAAGCTGGGCACTTGCGTTTTTTTTTGCGGTACTGCGGTACTACCGCACTACCAAACCGGTACCGCATAACGCAGTACCGCAAAGGATCGCTGAAAGTACAGGTGTACTTTCAGCGATCCTTTGCGGTACTGCGTTATGCGGTACCGGTTTGGTAGTGCGGTAGTACCGCAGTACCGCAGTACCGCAAAAAAAAACGCAAGTGCCCAGCTTTGTAATGCACTGTTGCAGAAATTGCAGCGTTGTAGAAATTTATTAGTCATTTCCGTGTTATTTATAGAAAGTAAAAATTGGTGAGCGAAATATGACTCGAAAGGACAGCTAGACGGGTGAAGGGATTTTGACTCAAAATGAGTGAAGGAAAGTTTTCTCCGTTACTTCGGAGATTGGTGGATGTAGCGCGTTGTATATTCTCACTGAATGGTGCTCGGGAGTGTGGTCGCGGGGGATAGCTGGAGGATAGTCGGAAGAATTGCTTCAACCTACAGATGAACGGTTAATTTCCTTTAAATGAAACCCTCTAAAAAGACACTACAGATTAATTCGCTTTATTATTTTTTTTATGACATACGCCGTAATTTCACCACTTAAAAAAAGAAATATCACTATGTGCACTAGATATTCACTCAGGTACCGGTAGTGCTTAAAATTTATTAACTGCGGGATTTTCACTATAATACCACTTTTATTTGGGTTTTGGGTTTGATTTTACTTTAAAAATAAAACCAGAGACTGACAACAAAAACCTTTCGAGTTGGCAACCCTAGTCCTGAAGGAAGTGGGTAGTCTTAGAAAGGGTATAGTCCCAACTGGGTGTAGCTCCACACGAGACTCACGTAAGATTATTTGCCCCCAAAAGAACACGATGCTATTTAGGACAAATTCTCTTTTCATATTACCGACGAGTGCTGGAATCGATACTCGTAAACGTGTCTAATTCGATGTCCCAATAGCCCATAAATGATGGGGTAATAGGGGATGGGGGGGGTTGAAGCTGAATCGCAATAAACAACGGATCAACGTACGATTCGGACAAATTGATCCCTCTTCGCGCATTGATCCCAATTCGCCGTCAGAAACGAAATGTCACCGTTTTTTTCCTTCACCAAATATAAAATGTTTAATTTTCTTTTTTTTTATCACGGTCATATTTTTTTTTATGACCACCATTAAGATTAATTGAAGTCAGGAATGGGTGCTGGACTCAACAGGGTGAACGAATTCCAATTATCACACGCTTTAACTATGAATGAGATTCGTGAATGACTGTAATTAGAGAGGTGTATTTATTTAAATAGGTGGGGAAAGAAGACACACTTCACATTTGGGGGATTACTTCATGCTCGACTGGATATGAAATCACGCTTTGTTTAACTATTAATCCTTTGAGCGTCATGACAATGCAAAAGAAAATTATATACACTGTATATTATATATATATATATGTGTGTGTGTGTGTGTGTGTGTGTGTGTGTGTGTAGATTGTAGAACAACGAAAGAAGAAGAAAAAGCAGAAGGAAGGAGACGGGGGGGGGGGGGATTGTTGCTTAGCCTCTTTCGTAATGGCAAAGGTCATGTGACGAAGGGAAACAACTACTTTATATACAGGGTGTCCATAAAGTCACTCATCATAGGAAAATACATTTATTTTGTTTATTTATTTGTCCGAAATGATTCCCACCAATCTCAAAACGTGTTTGTAAACGAAAAAGTGGGTTTCTTTGAATTTTCCTCACCATATTTGGCTTAATGGAGACATAAATAAATAGACATTGCTTATGTTCCTATGATGCGTGACTTTATGGACACCCTGTAGAATCCATATCATCTACAGGTCGCTGATTTAATGGGAAACGCGTGTTGCATTGTGGGCACGACGTAGCCCCGAGAGGAAAGATGGAACGAGGAAATGAGAATAAAAAGGGAGGAGAGAAAAGATTCACGGCTTTAACCAGATGCGCTCAGTTGTGGGAGTTTTAGATTTACGGATCCAAACCCTGTGACCGCTTAACCCCACAAAAGTCCAGCAGGCCCCTAAAGAAAAGATGACAACAGATACCAAAGTTGCAACGCCGACACGTTCTCGCAAGACGGAAAAGAGAAGAAATTCTTCACCGACGACGAAGGTTGGTTAGTTGGTTCGTTTTACAAATCCTTCGTCCACCAGAGGGTGCTGAGACGGGCGGTAACGTAACCAATCGGGAAAAAATAAGTTACCTTTAAAAGAGGAACTGGTTCGAGCCAAATATATTACGTGCAGCGGGCTCGTCACTGCACTCTTAGTTTCTCAGACTGGCCTGGGATCATGGGCGTCCGCACGGGAGTCAAGGAGGGGCAATGGACAAAGTTAATAAGGGGAACTGGCATAAAATAGCAATTCCCCCCCCCCCAAGGCGTAGACAATAATATATGTGACAACGGCAGACATATGATTATATTAACTTCTTGAAATTTGTATATACTGTATATTTAGCAAAATCGGGGCTAAATTGGATAAATTTTTTACTAAAAACTGGAGAAATCGCCCTATTTTTTCCTATAAATGTAATTATAATTAGTCTTATATAAGAAATAATAAACAATTTGGCACCGTGAGAGACAGCTTAGAGGCCCGACTTTACTTCCAAAATCTTTTGCCCCTCTCCCAAGGAAGAAATCCTGCGGACTCGCCCATGCCTAGGATAGCTCTTAGCCAGGTTCTTGTGTGCATCAATCAATATCTATATTTAAAGAAATAGAATTTTATGATTATAGTATAGTTTGGTTGCTATGGTAACACCAAAGTGAGAAACTTTTAATTCTATTTGAAGCTGGAAATCGGCAATTGATCTTTGAAAATAGCATTACAGTTACAATTTAAAATTAAATAAAACAAAATCTTTTTTTTTAAATTAGATTTTAGGTTCTTATCATCTTTCTCGTCGCAAATACAGAGACTGCTGTAGTACAGATATGTAACAGACCTACTTTGACATAATACATTAGATTATATTATATAAATCAATAAGAAAATACATAAATAGCATTTTTACTTCATTTAAACATGTTACAGTTACTTCTTACTTTTATTCTCGTGACCATTATATCATGGAGTTCATCAAATCAGTGAATACAACCGACTTTAATCCTTTCATGCCATATGGGCGCAAATGAGACCATCAAGTTTTATGAGATTTTAGTCATTCTGGAGATATAACACCGAGTGTTTTTTGTGGCATGAAAAAGTAAACGAAAATCAGGTATGAAAAGGTTAAAAGTAAATGGCAAAAGATGATAAAATTCAGGTGTACTCGTACTTAGTCTTCACTCGCAGTGCAGTATGTGATTTCTTTAATAACTATGATTTAATTTAGTGGAAGGGGACCTACGGCTTTACGTGGGATTCGAACCATCTACGGGTCGCTGCGTTATAAAAACGCGGAGGACGGTCATCCATCGAATTACTGAACAGATCCAACGGCGCTTAACCTTACTGATCAAACGTGAAGTGGTGCTGTGGCGGGGCCACAATGTAATCCTAATATACTGGAAAGAACATTTAAGAATACTTTATTCGTAAATATTACACACTAAAAATTATATATACGGATAGTGATTCAAAAATTATCCCCAAAATAACTATACCTTTGAGACGGAATTTATGAATCACCCTGTATATAAATTTGTATAAAGTAACAGAACAAAAAAGTAGTTTTCAAACTGTGTACAAAACGAAGACACGCGAAGTTGTGGAAAAGATTTCGTTGAGAGATTTTTTATAACCCCCCAAAATTAACAAATAACTTTTTAATTTTGAAATTTCCTTCTTTTGAAGGAAAACAATTAAGAAATAGAAGACAAACATTATAAATTATTCAGTTTATGCGCGCATTTTCCAGAATTAAAAGACACACTAATTACAGATTAAATTACCAAGTTTGGAATCTTAAAATAAAAGAATATTAAAGCGATCTACATAATTTGCATAACACTATATTCACGATAAAATTGATATACAGTATTTAACATTTTAATAATAGTGCCAACGATAACTATGATTAATGGCACTGCTCACTATTTTGACTCCGAAACAATGTCGTGAAAAAAAGCAGTGATTTATAACAAAGGAGGGAAATTAATAATTTCGAGAAAGGTTTAGTGGGAAATGGTGTCACGATGCCTCCGCCTGGCACTTTTTTTTAAAGCTTATTATCAATTCCACACACTCGAATGGGTTTTAAGTCTATTAAAACCTTAAAAAACCTAAAACTTAAAACCTTTTAAAATCCTCTCTCTAAATCTATTTTATAGTAACTTAACGCGAGTTGTTCTTTAAGAAGAAGTTGACCTCCGGTTGGCCTCTCATAAATACAAGACGTGTAAAAATATCTTTAGAGAGGACTTCGATTTCATTGTCTTAAGACTCGGGCTCGCCGAGTGGATTCGACTGGCAGAGGACCATGAAGTTCTCCGTTTCACTTCTGTCATTCTTGAAATTATTATTTTCAAAGTATCCCATTAAGCGGGTGTTTGGGTCGTTCGTTGGTTCGGCTTCCATCAGAAAATGAGACTTCTTTTCTACAAAGAGGGATGTGTTCCACGCGTTTACGTTGTCACCCCAAATAAGCATCTTATCCGCCCTTCGTCTCAAATCCACCCACAAAGCTTAAAAAAATTATATAAATGTTTGTTAGAAAAATTTGGGGGGGGGGGAGACAAAAAACAAAAATCACCCCTCAACCCCCTCCCTCTTTTATTTTCAAGTTGCTCAAAAGTAATTTTATTTTAAAAGTAAACCTGAAAATAATCAAATGTAAAACTCTTTTGACATATCTTCGGACCATATTAAGTCTTGAGGGTGTCCAAGAAATAATTTGTCATGTTTTTATTATTAATCAATACGTATACAATATACATACGGTTGTTTACATTTCTAAATTGTCCAAGTTTGGACCACTTCCACATGATGACCACCATTCGTTGCTACAATGCATATTCAACACTCTAACTCCATTACAGCTTTGGTAAAATGCACTTGTGGAATGGATCCACTAACTTCTCTGATTCTTGATGGAATTCGGCCAGACTTATGGGTTTGTTACAATACACGAGTGATTTAGCATACCCCCGTTGATAAAAAATACAAAAGAGTTAAGTAGGTGATCGAGATGGTCATGCTATTGGCCTACCACGGCCAATCCAGCACTGAAGAAAGGTTACGTCCAGAAAGCTGCAAACAGCAACGACATAGTGGGAAGTCGCCGCATCTTGTTGAAAGATTATACTTCTCGTGTCAACTCCAGTAGCCCTTAGTTGGAGAAGAAAAAAATGTCTCCGGTATATTAACCCATTAGTTCCCAGAAGTCTTTTCCGAGACTGAATAAAATCGTCTGACGTTAGCCAGGACAAAATCAGTAAAGTGACGCTGGGCACTAATGGGTTAAGCCAATTCACTCCAATCACGGTACAATCGTCAAAGAAAAACGAATTGATTATGCAGCAACTTGATAAACAAATCACGCCAAAAGTTAACATTTGATGAATCCCATTTATGTTGATGTATTTCAGCGCTGGATAGGCCACTTTGATCATCCGACTTAACTGTTTTGACTCTTTTGTTTATGGGGATATATTAGAACGCCTGTGTATTAAGACAAACCCAGGTATGTGGCAGAAATCTTTCAAAGAATCGGAGATTATTGAATCCATTTCACAAGAGCATCTTGTTAATGCTGTAATGGGCAGTTTGGAGGAAGAAAGTGTGTATATATTATTATTATTATTATTATTATTAATAAAAATATGGCTAATTATTTTTGAAGCACTGCTTGTAGGACACACTTGTACCTTAATTATACTACTAGGGTCTTGTCATAAGAAAGTTCAATTTGTCGTGGTCGGCATCGTGCAAGTTCGACACGCCCTACGTTCCTTTTACTGAATAGATTAAGTATCCAGCTCTAACCAAGCTTTCCAGTCTTGCGGCTGTTTTTGCAGATGAAGTATGTGCTGCATCGCCATTTAGGGAAAAGGGTTCGCGAAATTTTTGTCAAAATGGGGTTGAGAGGCTTAATTGACAATCTTAAACTAAATACATCTGCTCTGTCTACCTTTCTCCTAATTCTACTGACTTCCAAAGTGGAATACATTCTATCGCGCACTCCTTTTACTGAAATCTGTATTTTAAGAGATTTCAATGTTCACCACCTTTGTCTTTCCTCCCATTTCACTGACCCCCCTGGTGAACTAGCTTACAATTTCTCTATCCTGAATGACCTAGAGCAGATTGTACAACACCCTACTCTTGTTTCCGATCGCCCGGGAGATAGGCCCAACATTCTGGATTTATTTATCACCACTCATCTTTCTTGTTTTGTCAAACTTTTTTCTCCGTTGAGCTCCTTCGACAGCAATCATCCTGTCCTATCACTCCAGTTCAGCTTTCCGATCCTCCCAAGAGGAGGCACCACTGAGTGGGAGGCCTTTAGGTAGTATAAGGAGGAGAGTGTAACACCAATCTACCAGGGAAGTACTTTGGAAGTACCCCTCAGTATCTGCATAAAAAAAAACATTTTCTGATTTCCCATGGAATGATGACTGCTTCTGTGGCCGGGGATGCTTCGAGTGCGCTAAGCGCATCACGGAGGTGATTCTTGGGTGTGGAGGCCTACATTCCATATTCTATTCCTACTACTAATGCAGAAAATCCTTGGTTTAACTTTGCTTGTTCTAATGTTATCCGCAACAGAGAGGAGGCTTTGAGAAGGTACCGCCGCCATCCAATTCCTGACCCTCTCACTGCTTATATTCCTCTCCGGAATCATGCAAAATCTGTTCATCGACTTGCTAAAAATTCCTTCGTTAGAAAAAAATTTGAAAACCTATCCAATTCTAATTCTTCTCGCTTTTTCTGGCACCTAGCCAAAAACCTTTCCAACCAGTTTACTTCTTCTTTCCCTCTTCTTTTCCATTCTGACGGCTCAGTTGCCGTCTCTTCTCCTGATAAAGCTGAACTCTTCGCTCAAACTTTCATCTCCAACCCAATCCTGGACGATTCCGGTGCTGTTCCTCCATCTCCTCCTCCCTCTGACTTAATAATGTTTGAAATTAGAATCTCTTTCAAAGATTTTTTTTTTCCTGCCCTATCTGAGAACAACTCGAGGAAGGCGTACGGTACTGATGGTCTCTCTCCTGTTGTTCTCAAGAACTGTGCTTGTGCTGACACCCTGCGTAGGCAAACTCTTTTTGTCTTTGTTTTTCATCTGGTACTTTTCTTTCCTGCTGGAAGTTCGCTTTCATTCAGTCTGTCCCAAAGAAGGGTGACCGCGCTCAATCATTCAACTATCTCCCAATTGCTTTGATTTTTGCCTTTTTATAGTTTTTTAAGTTTTTCTTAATAGGAAGATTCTTTAACACCTCTCTTCTCACAATCTTCCAGATCGTCAATATGGATTGCGCAAGGGACGGTCTGCTGGCGATCCTCTTGCATATATCTCTCACTCTCGGTCATCCTCGTTTCGGGATTTCGGGGAAACCTTTGCTATTGCGCTAGATATATCGAAAGCTTTAGATCGAGTCTGGCACAAATCTTTAATTTCGAAACTGCCCTCCTTCGGTTTCTATCCTTCTATCTGTGCCTCCATCTCTAATTTCTTTTCTGGCCGGTATATAGCTGCGGTTGTAGATGGCCACTATTTTTCTTCTGAAGCTATTAGCAGTGGTGTTCCTCAGGTTCTGTCCTGCCACCCAGTTTTTTCCTTTTATTTATCAATGATATATTAAGTCTCGCTTCCTTTCCTATCCACTCCTATGCCACTGATTCCACTCTTCATTTAATTTCTCCACCGCTTCACAAAGCGTCCCTATCAACAGTTACTCCAGTCACTCCAGTCACTCCATCATAACCGAACCACGGCTATGATGCATCTGACCTCTGATCTTTCTATTATCTGTGATTGTGGCAGAAAAAACCTTGTGACTTTCAGTGCCTTAAAAACTCGTTTCCTTCATCTGTCTACTCGTCACAATCTTCCACACGACTACTCCTCTTACCTTCAACAATACACAACTCAATCCTTCCTCCTCTCTTAACATTCTTGGCGTTTCCTTTTCTCATGATCTTTCTTGGAAAGATCACATATACTCTCGTTCTAAAACAGCTTTGCAGTTTCTTCGCTCCCACTCAGTTGCTGTCTCTGTACAGGGGTCTTGTCCGCTCCTGTATGGAGTAAGCTTCTCGTGTGTTGGGTGGCTGAATTCACACGGCTCTACTTCACCGAGTGGAATCAAAGGATTTTCGTCTCAATTCCCCGCCTTTTGCTGATTGTCTTCAATCGCTCTCTCTTTGCCGCAATGTTGCTTCACTCTCTTTACTATCGCGATTATAATGGATACTGCTCTTTTGAACTCTCTAACTGCATACCTCCCCCTTTAAGGAGAGAATTCAGTACCAGACTTTCTACACATTCTCATTCATTTTCTGTCTAACTCTTTAACGCAAGAGTTAATCGGTATTTTGAATCTTTCATCTACTCAACCGTTCAACTCTGGAACAATCTTCCACAATCCATCTTTCCCACTGTCTGTGATCTCCAATCTTTCAAACGCAGCGTGGTGTCCACTGTCCAGGTATGAAGAAAACCTTGGACCTTCATTTTGGCTCTGTTCTTCCTATATGGGGGAGAGGCCGTTTTTGCTGGCATTCGCCCTTGGTCCCTCTCTCCTGCATAAAAAAACTACGCTGGTGTTCCTCCTCCTAATTAAATGACCTCCTAATTAAATGACCTCCTCCTAATTAAATGACGCTTTCCCAAGCAGTCATCAGTCGCCGATATATATATATATATATAATATATTTAGGATAAAAACGAAGACGTAGAGCAAGAAAGTCATTATATTTGGCTGCAGCCGACGTTTCGGGCAACTCTACCCATTTTCAAGGCCTAATAAAATAAAAGGCTAAAATTAATGCATGACAAAAAAAAAAATAAAAAAATTATACGAATGTATAATTTTTTTAATTTTTTTATTTTTTTTTTATTTTTTTTTATTTTTTTATTTTTTTTTTTTAATTTTTTTTATTTTTTTATTTTTTTTATTTTTTATTTTTTTATTTTTTTTTTTGTCATGCATTAATTTTAGCCTTTTATTTATTAGGCCTTGAAAATGGTAGAGTTGCCCGAAACGTCGGCTGCAGCCAAATATAATGACTTTCTTGCTCTACGTCTTCGTTTTTATCCTAAATGTAAAATTACGTCTCCTTAGGAGGGATCCTATTTCATATGTATATATATATAATATATATATATATATATAATGTAAGAATTTGTATGGTGTAGGTTTTGTTTGAATCGTCGTGGTTTTAATAAATCCTACACGCTAAGCCTTTAGCCTTTATTATGTTGTGACATAAAAATTTACAAGAACTGCTGCTAATTATTTTTTTTATGGACAGGTGCGAAAAAAAGTTTGCCTAGAAAAACAATTTCTAAAACTCAGAAATTTAGTAACTGGTGATTATTTTATTTTTCTTTTGGTACTTTATTTTGGTCGACAAACAAAATTTAAAAAAAACTAAACCCAATTGGTAATTTCTTACCCTTTTTACATATTTTATGTTCCTAAGCGAAACTTTTTACTTAAAAAGTGCAATGTCGAGTGTACAAGACGTAAAAAATTTCTTCACTTACGAGAATTGCCTATGTTCTCGTACTTCTTCAGTACTTCTTCGTATTGCTGGACCGTTTTGTAGATTCCCACTCTGAACCCCGGTTTCGATTCACAAATTATCCTCTGTAGATCGTACGGTAACTTTTTGTTGTTAAAAATGTAGGAGAAGCCGTCTTTCTCAAACACGGCGTTTTCATCAGCTGAAATTATTTTTTATACGTATCTGTCATTCTTACTTACTTTTGGGAGTGATATCGAGTAAAAAAGTTAATACAACATACTGTAGGTGCTATTTCCAACCGTTGCGGAGCTACGGACGTTTTAAGGTGCACGGAAAAAATAAACGAGAGTCTTAACGTGATGCATTTATTGCTACATTTTGTGAGATACACTGTATAAATATGGGTCCAATATCGTGGCCACCGAGATCTCTGGACCTAACCCGTTAGATTTCTTTTTATAGGGCCTTATGAAAGAGATGGTCTACAAGACCAGAGTGCAAACGAAAGAGGAACTCTTGCGTCGGATTATGGATGCCGCTGCTTACATACGAGAACACCCGGAAATGATTCAATGGGCAGTGGACTCTTGTTTGGAATGAGCAAGGCTACGCATTGAAAACCGAGGCGGACATTTTGAACATTTATAAGGTGTATCTCATAAAATGTAGCAATAAATACATCAGATTAATACTCTCGTTTATTTTTTCTGTGCACCTTAAAACGTCCGTAGCTCCGCAACGGTTGGAAATAGCAACGATGTTGTATTAACTTTTTTACTCGATATCATCCCCCAAATTCCCTCCCAAAGTATTGCAGACCGGTTGTGAAACACCCTGTGTATATATACTGTATATACGAATGAAACAATATTAGATTTAAGGTGTAAAAATGTTTTCTTTCTTCTGATTCATCAACCTTGGGAAGAACTGAAATATGGCCCCAGAGTGGACAACTTATAATTTCTACTCATCATGGTCTGAATACACTTTTTTTTATTGGGTTGCTTAACCTCCTTCGCAACATCTATGTTCATATGACTGGGGGAGACCTGCAACTTTATGTGGGTTCCGGACCATGGGTCGTTACACAATGTATACAGAGAGGACGGTCTCCCATTCATCTACTTTCCATACTCAATGTCGCTTAACCTCGCTGGTCAATGGAAAGCAGACTCGTGGTTCAAACCCCACGCAAAACCGTAGGTCCTCTCCGTCATATTACCTTTACTTGTACGAAGGAGGTTGATGAACAGCAAAAACGCTCATACTAAATGTTGGGCTTCTCCGACCACAACCTGATATTTGTTTCCTGTCCTATTGCTCCAGTTCGGTCTTTGTATCCCCCAAAGAGGAGGCGTCTTTATTACTTTGCCGCCGCTGATTGGAAGGCCCTTAGGCAGTACTTTTTTGATTTCTCATGGAATGATTACTGCTTTGGGTGCGCTGAGCGCATCACGGAGGTGATTCTCTCGGGCATGGGGGTGTACATTCTAAATTCTTTTCCTACTGCTAATGCAAAAAAAAACTGCTTAACTTTGCTTTTTCTAATACTATCAAATGCTTTAATCTCATCAATTCCCCGCTTCTTACTATCTTCAATCCCCCTTCTCTTCCCTCCCTAACTGCATGCCTCCTCTTTCAAGGAGAGCACCCAGTACCAGACTTTCGACACACTCATTCCTTTTCTGTCCACCTCTCTAATGCAAGGAGTAATCGCTACTTTTAATCTTTCATCTACTCAACCGTTCAACTCTGGAACAATCTTCCACAATCCATCTTTCCCCCTGTCTTTGACCTTCAATCTTTCAAACTCAGTGTGTCTAGGCCTGGAAAAAACCTTGGACCTTGATTTCGGCTCTCTCCTTTTTTCTCCTTCTCTGGTTGGTGCGGGGGGGAGACATTTTTGCGGATGTTCACCCCTGGCCCCCTCCTTCCTACATTAAAAAACACTGATAAACTTTTACAAAAACGTTTGATGAACGACCACTGTTTGAAGAGTATATTGATAACCTTGAAGGAGTAGCTTGTTTTCAAGTTCTGCCTTCATTTGATGACTTTAAGTTCATTCAAGAAAAGAGAAATACAATTTGATGTAATTTAAAATTATTTGTTTACTCTCTCATCATGAGAGGATGAGGATTTCCTTCACTTGAAAGTGTGATTAAGGGTGATTAGCCTAAGTTCTGTGGCACAAACTTCAGTGTGATATCAAAGTATGCTGAGAAATTATTGGACTTAGTTTCGGAAATAAGTTCCCCTAGAAACAATTTCTAAAAAGCATAAAATATTACTAAATGGTAATAATTTTTTATACTGTTTAGAAAATTTTGGGTTTTTAGGCCAAGGCTACACGAGCGAATTTGTCGCTGCATCAGAGTTGCTTGCAAGGTGTCTCAGCGACACAATCGCAATGGTTGTTGCAAACTACACGGTCTGCGACAGATCGCTGCAAGTTTTTTGTTTTTAGTGCCACGTGGCAGTGATTCTTTGACAAAGTCTCTCGAGTAGCCTTACCGCACTTGGAACAATACAACCACTCTTTCACGCGACTTTGTCGTGTCGCGGGGAAAAGAGAGCCTGATGCAACAGAGAATAATTGACGCAGCGACTGTCTGCTGTGTAGTTTGCCCGATAGGAAACAACAGTAGGGGCTACCTATTCTTTGCGAGTTGTCGTTACAACTTCGTCGCAGCGCCAAAGTCGTTCGTGTAGCCTTGGCCTTAGGCGATTGTTTTCCGAAACTATATAGTTTTAAAGTTAAAACTTTAAATGAGTTGATGGTCATTCTCTGCTAAGTTAATTCCAGTGAAGAAGATTCCTTCCCACTTCACTCATTTCCACCTAATTTCTCGGTCCGGAAGTGAAATTTAGACGTGTGAAATCTTTCCTCGTTTGAGGAGGACGTCAAGTGAAAGAAAACGAACCTATACCCTACCCATGGCCTGATTAACCATTATTAGATTAATAAAGCTGTAGCCTAGGCACTCATATTTTTTAGACCAACGAGTTAGGCCCTAATTTTTATATCATAAACCCCTAAATCTTTGTCACAAGATTGGTTAAGTAATATCATATATAACCGCATTATTATATCTTCAGAGGTGAAAAATAAGAGGTTTTTTTATATGTCATTATATCTAATGGTGTATTATTGTCGATATGTATGTATGATTTTCATCCATTTTTGTATGAGTGGCTTCAAAGGGTTAATTTGTTTCCGAAATTGTTTTTCAGGCGTTGAGAATTTGGGCGTGGTGTAATGAATATTTAGCATGTCGAAGAAAGGCGGATGTTTTGTTTGATATCATAGTTTAACCCTTTATCGGGCAGTGTTACTTTACTGATTTTGTTCTGGCTAACGCCAGACGATTTTATTCAGTCTCGAAAAGACCTCTGTGCAGTAAAGTATTAAGCGAACGTCTCTTAAAGGCTGAGTCTTAACCCTTTACTGTACAGAGGTCTTTCTGAATAAATCGTCTGGCGTTAGCCAGAACAATATCAATAAAGTAACACTGCGCGATAAAGGGTTAAAGCCAGAAAGGAAGAAATCATTCTCTATTTGAATTGTATGCTGTTTTTTTTTTTTTTTTTTTTAAAGCTTTGATTTTTGTGAGTTGTTAAAATTGGATAAATACACATTTCTATTTGTTTGAAGATTTTATGAATTATATACGGGGCTCCAATAAACCTTAACCCCCTCGCCCATGGCCTAAAGTCCAGGGGTTCCCAAACTTTTACCACCAAGGACCCCTAAATATTAATTTCGTACGGACATAGACCCCCCACAAAAAAAATTATGAATTCAGTTACAAACTATAATATATTTCATAAACATAGATAGCTTTTAAATTAATGTAAAATTAAACATTCTACTCTCATTAAACCAGTTTAATAAACACTTACCGAATGTCTAGTGTGAAGGGTGAGGTTGATGGGCATTTAAAAGTGAAGGAATATTCGGTTCCAGATTAGTGAGTTTCAATCTCAAATCGCCATTATTTTCAAGGTCAAGTCGATTTCTCTGCTTGGTTAAGATACTGGTAGCATGACTAAATCCAGCTTCTACCATATATGAACTAGGAAAAGCTAACAAAAAAGGTTCAGCAACTTTTTGCAATTTGGGATAGTTTTCTGCAAGTTTTTTATTGCGCCAAAATCCACTAAGACTTTCATTTGAGTAAAGTGATTTAGCTTCAATGTCAACTTTCATTTGGATGATTTCTTCTTGCAGATCAAACTCCAAATCTGTAACATCACTGTTTGTATCAAATGGAGAAATGGTCCACTTTGGAACTACCATATTTTCGAGATCCTTGAAACGAGTTTTAAAATCCTCCGTTAAGCTTTCAAGGTGAGCGACATAAACACGTATATCGTCATCTGAAAAGTTTCCTGGAGCTTCCTGCTCTAAAGATGACATATTTGGGAAAAAGTTAAAATTTCGACGAGCCAATGAAGTTTTGTACAGCATTAGCTTTTCTTTAAATCCCAAAATAATGGTACGAGTTTGTATGATAGTTATGTCTTTGCCTTGCAGTTTTTTCTGTGATTCATTGAATTTTGAAAATATATCCCCAAGATAAAAGAGGTGGTTCTTGCATTTCGTTAATGTATCAGCGAGTGATTCATTACGCTCAGACAAGAATTCCACTACTACTACTTTGAAAAGATCTAAAAGTCTTTGCAGACAGTTACCTTTTGATAACCATCTTACCTCTGTATGAAGGAGTAATTGGCGGAACTTTTCGTCATTTTCTTCGCATAATAATGCGAATAGCCGACTATTAAGTGCATTCGCTTTTATTTTATTAATTACTTTTATGCAAATTTCCAAAACAGCATTAAGCTCTCCAGTTATGTTTTTTGCTATTAGATGTTGTCTATGTAAGACACAATACACTGTATGAACTTCTGGAATTATTTTCTTTACTAAACCTAAAAATCCTCTATATTTACCAACCATAGCTTGAGCCCCATCAGTTGCTATTGCAGTTATATTATTAAAGGGAATGTCATACTTCTCAAGATATTGCTGCAAACAAGCAAAAATTGATTCACCTTTGGAGTCAGTTTTCAAAGATTTGGCGAATAGGAGGAATTCGTCGCTCATACAGTTTTTACTCACACTGTAATATCTTACATAGGCCATTAGAATATTTTCACTTCCAAATGTTGACTCATCTAACTGCAAAGCAAACTTAGCCTGTTGTAATTCAGAATTAACTGTAGTTTCAACATCATTCGCCATCTCAGCAATCCGACGCTGCACTGTATTATTGCTCAGAGGGATACTCTTTAAAACTGGATTACCATCAATTTTCATGACAGTCTCTATTGCTATCTTTATGGAAGGTAAAATTATTTCTTCACCAAGAGTATGTGGCTTACTTTTTTTAGCAATTAAGAGAGAAATTTTATATGATGCTTCCGCTCCATCAATTCATGATGGCATTGTAGATGATTTTATAAAAGGTTTCAGTGTTGCTCGATTTACAAATCGTTCTTTCATTGTTTTAAAATATATAAGATCTTTGTCTCTTTTATCAGAGTGTTGTTTTTCTAAATGTTCTTTCATTTTCGATGGCTTCATGGCATCGTTACAAAATGTTTTTTCACACACAGACACATTGGTCTTTGTTCATTAGTGGGAGAAGCTATAAAGCCAAATTTTAAATATTCTACCGAGTATTGGCGACATTTTCTCTGGTATACTCATGATCAGGGGTTTCTCATTTGAGATCTTAACACAGACTATGGAATGTTAATATAATGAAGCAATTTAATTCTTTGTGTGTATATATAATCCAGTAAAGATAATTACACTATTTAATATAGGTAATTAAGAAAACTTTTTGTGCATATTACTCAGCCTAATTATATAATCACTCTTTTAAATGGACGCAAACACCCACGCAAATATCAAAAGCCTACTAACTGAGCGGAAGCTCTCACTCAGCCGCAGCTGCTACAATTTCCCAAATGATAAATGTCAGATGTTGCCAGATGAAAGGTGTACGGCAGTTATTAATGTGCGGACAGATTTTGGTATAAGAAAAAAAAATTAATGGAAATTTATTTTAATATAGTTAATTGTTACTATTTTTCCAAAAGCTTAGAGACCCCCTGGAAGCTTCCTACAGACCCCTGGGGGTCTGTACAGACCACTTTGGGAATCCCTGGGCCCTAAACCATTAGAGGTACAGTAAAACTAAACATACCTTACAAAAGAGAATTTAATCCTGCATTTAATGAGAAACAATTAAAACTTGGTGTTCCCGCCATTGGCTTCCAAGACAGCCTGAATTCGGTTTGGGTAGCTTGCCAAAAGTGACGTGAATAGATCTTGATCGTTACGCAAATGTGCTAAAACAGTTTCAATGTGTTGCGTCATTGTATCCTTCGAAAATCGATTTGCTGCAGGTTCTTGAAACGAGAGACATTCAACCTTGTCCTTTATAACTGATCCAATGTGTTCACAGACGTTCAGGTCAGGAGAATTTTCTGGCCATTCTTCATTTCCAAAGAAATCTATCTCATGGTTCCGCAACAACTGTTGAGTGGCTAATGCCTTAAAGCAGGGGGCCTTATCGTGCAGAATTGTGACCTGATCGACATCCATAACATTGTTTGGGTTTCTTAGAAAAGGAATGACATGCTGGGATAGAATAATAATATGAAAATACTGTCATCCCAACTCTGACCATTTGGCTTCGGCACCCACATGAGCTTCTTTGCAGTGAACAAAACAAACACCAACACAGCCTGGACTTTTTAATAATTCGCGATAATGTTCATTGTCATCGATTTCATCTGGTGGTGTGGCCCACACACGATTATTTTGGTAGTTAGGCCGACGTGTTACGTAAACAAAAAATTAATCGGAGACATCTAAATGCATCAAATCATCCACATCCCAATCTTCAAGATAATGGGCAAACCACATTCTGTCATCGATGTTAAGTTGAATTTTTCTTGGCTTTGGAAGTTCATGCCAAGGCTTTAAACCTTGCCTATGACGGTACAGTCGAATGATCTCACCACTAACGATCTTTCCTCTCAACACTTCGATCTCTCTAGAAAGTTTAGCACAGCTGTTTTTCCGCTTACGCGTACCGCTTTCAATGATGTCCTTTGTTTCCTGAGAGAGTGGCAAATTTGGGCGCCCAGATTTGGTTGTATCCATTTCACATTCATCCAAAGTTTTATTCCAATTTCGTTTGACGAAGTCCTCACTTCTTCGCAACTTTTTGGCAACCCATGAACGTGTTCTAAAGGTGGCTCCAGCATCACGAGCTTCCCGAAATGTTATTGCTCGTACGCGATCTATCACACGTTGCCTCTCCGAATCACCAATTAATTGAGAAGCCATTATATTATCACTTTATCAGCTAGAGTAATTTTAATACCTGCAATAAATAAAGAATTTTATATATTTTTATAATCACTAAAAACTATTTCGATATAAGTAAACATGTAAGCTGCAAATGGGGGGGGGGCTAAGGTTTTTTGGAACCCCTTACAATATATAGTACATATATAGGCCCTTACCTCTTATTAGCCTTGGGCCCCTCACAGCCTTAATCCTACCCTACCCTACCCTACCCTACCCTACCCTACCCTACCCTTAACAACCTAACTTTGGTTAATTTAACTCATAACTGAAGTGGGAATGGTATGAAGTGGTGAGAGAGCGATGTGAGGAAATCATCTTTGAGATTCTCCCTTTCGAATGTCTCCTCCTTCGACGAACAGAGAAGTGGGAATGGCAAAACATTGAAAAGAGACCGTGGGGAGAAATAAAGTTCGTATACGTTGTGAAACACATTTTCGGGATCTCTACTTCTTATCAATGAAAATATTTCTGTCCACTAACAAATAAAAGAAAAAGAACTCAAAGAAAACGGAGAATAGGGGAAACATTAAAAAAAAACGAAAAAAAAAATAAGGCAAAACAAAAGTTTTAGATTGTAACCGTAACCGTAAATAATGATGTTGGAATACGTTACCAAATAACTGAATTTCTTGAAATTAATTTATTTCTATACCGTTTCTGGTCCTTACCAATGGGGTACCCATAACCCCCGAAATCGTGTGGTCGATATCGGAAGGAGAATGGAACAACAACAACATTTATGAGAAAGCAATTGATTCCGGCAACCTGCGCAATCCACGAAAACATTTTGCAAGATGGAGATTTTTCGCAGATGATCTTGCATTTGCCTGTTAAAAAAAAAAAAAAAAAATCAGGTTTTTCTTTAACTTTAAAAATTTAATGGTTTTATTTTCGTCTGATGTAAAATTCACGTGTCAATATCGGTTTTATTTTTAGAATTAAAACCTTGAAATGGGAGAAAGCTTTTTAATGAATGAAAATTGGTTAGTTGTTTTATTTGAATTTAATTCACTTCAGAGGAATTTGCCATCGGTAATTTGATGTATTTTAATGATTTTTTCTACTAAATTTACTGAATACTTCTCTAAAGACTTTGTGTTAATTGTTTTTTTCATTTGTAACAAATAATTTAGTAAATATTTTACAATTAATTAAAATTTCCATAAAATCAAAACAATCCATTTGTCACAAATTTTTGTACTTGGTCATTTCTCGAAACATTAAAATGTATCTTAATTTTTACATTCATAAAGCATAGACACTAAACAACATAGACCTTATTTATGATGACGTAATAATATCAACTAACTCTGGTCTCGGTACACTTTGGTTGTCATAAGAAAACCTAAGCATTGATTAAAAACTGGAATTAATTCATTTTTTGGCAATTAAGCATCAGCAGGAAACGCTTAGAAGAGCCATTTTATATTGTCTTCTCTTAAAGGAATCCTGAATCTTTATTTCCTACAGCGACAACGGTGGGTATCGAACCCGAACCATGATTCAGTTCGTGTTCAATCCCCTACCAACCGAGCCACGAGAGATTAGAAAGAATTTAGATTTTCATGCAGTCTTAAAAGGGTGACACACTGTAATTTCACTATCACTTTGTGTCCCCCCTTCAACCATCATCCAGGGTGAACGAAGCTCAAAATCAAATCTTACAGATGGAAGTGGCAAACGTTTGATGATCAGTGTAAAATGGGGCGACAATCTTCCCTTTTACGATGTAGAACTTGTCCATGGTGTCGTAATTGGGGAGCAGCGCACCACAGATGTAGATATGCGCTGCCAACGCGACAACCAAACTGAGCTCGCGCAGCATCTGCGATGGAGATAATTACTGACCTTAATCACATAAACCACTATAGTACTCGTACATAACAAAATATAGCCCGCTTAAAATAACTTTATTAAGTAACATAACACAACCGGTAACGTAGCAACATAATAATACCATTACAGTATATATCGCCATAACCTTTACTTCATACCTTACCAATCCGACCTATAAAATTATTTTAAACTTCAATATAAGCCCACGCCACTCGAAAGGAATTCTAATCTCTCTGACGAGCAGTGTTCGCCCGTTTGGAAAACTTGTCTGGGACTCCGTAAACAAAAATTCCACGTAAGGGTCTGTGTCAACTGCTTCGAAAATGAAAATCTAAAGCACTCCTCAGCGTATGATATAAAATGATGTACAATATAAAAAAGTTTTATATAAGTAGTTTCTTTTTCTATGAAGAGAGGCCGGAAATTTTCACCCCCACCCCTCACCCCCCAACACTAAAAAATGGGTCTTACTCTCTCTCCTTTTATTATTTTAAGTTTTAAATAATTCATTCCTGTGTTCGATATAGTTTTAAAATTTAAATTTTAGTTAAAATATCGTAATTTCTTATTTTTGGTATTTATTTTATTATTATTATTTACACACACACACGACTGTGTTTATGCGTTACTTGGGGAAACCGTGCGTTGAAATGTGAGAAAATAGTTAAAAAAGTCGTTTAATTATTTTATGGTATTGAATGATATGTACCTTTTTTTTTAACCGACTTCGCGTGTACACTATATACGGAGTGTTGACAAAAGTAAATAGACACCTTCAGTTTTACCATAGTTTTTGATTTGATAATAAAAGTGAATAAATAATAACACATTTACTGAATGAATATATTTAAAATGGCGTTCATTTCCCCTTTTATTATATAAAATTGACACACGTTCTGTTATTTCATTAATGAACTTTGTCATTTGTTCTTGAAGATAACTCGTATATATATATATATATATATATTATATATATATATATATAACATTTTCACCCCCCCCCCTTTCATCATTATTGATGATCGTTTCTATAAGGATAAAAAGGTTGATCAACGCTCACGTCAACATTACGAAGATTTGATATCCAAACGTTTCGGAAGTTAAATTTCCGTGATCAGTGGCTGAAAGAAGAAATAAAAATAAAATAAAAAAATTAACAATTTATAAACTTTCAACTCTGAAACAGTGAAATTACAACTTTAAATTTCAATATTAAATTCAAATTAAGTTTAATGTTCTGCTATAAAATTAAAATACAGAACCAAAACGAGTAAAGTATGAAATGATATTAACTTATGATGTTTAATCTATATGCAGAGTTATAATCATTTAACTTGGGCTTTTGCCTTTACAGTATATGTAAAATCAGTCTCTAATAATTCTTAGGTCCGTTTCATCAGGCGGAGTGTGGTTAAAACTGAGAAATTATTAAATGGATGATCATTGCTTTCGTAGTGTTCACGGATCGAGGATTTAAATGGTTTGCTTAATGGAAGAGAAACGCGTCTATTAATACCACGATGCTCAGCGACCCGTGCCTTAAGTTGGCGAACGGAGCTGCCAATATAAATGGGTTACCGCCACAATTAATATATGGGTTTTTAATATTGAAACCCCCTATAATTCCAGTGCAAAAAGGTACCAAATACGTTAAGTTGCCTTTCTATGGTTATTTATCCCAAGCATTCATAATGAAATGTCTAAACTACTTCGATCACATTATCCTCGTATTAATTTCAGATTTGCTTTCGTTAATCCACTTAAACTATCAAATTTTTCTGGTTTAAAGATAAACTCCCGAAAATTAGTTGCCCTATTGTTGTTAACCAATATACGTGCGACGGCTGTAAGGCTGCGTATATTGGCAGTACACAATTCCAGTTGGAAGTACGCCTCTCTCAACATTTAGGTTTATCCGTTCGAACTAATCCTTCCCTTAGTGACCTACCACAATCAGCAACTGGTAATCATAGTAACGACAATGACCATCCCCGTCATAAAACCTCATTTTAAATATTAAGCCAGTAACCTTACAGAGTTAACAATTCTGGAATCCTTATACATTTACAAAAACAAACCTGCCATTAACAACAATAGTTCATCTTATAAATTACATCTTTTCCAACCAACTAACAGTTCTCACCAACCAACCATACAGTAAAATTAACATTCACACAGTTCAGTTTCCATCTTCTGTTGAATATGGAGCTTGACGTTGTTATTTTAAATTCGACACTAAGGTAACTTTTGTACATTTTATATTATAGGATTTTTTTTTTTTAAATGTTTTAATGTCTTTTAAATGTAGTGTACTTAAATGTTACGTAATTCATTGTATGTACTTAATTTAAGTACTCTTTTACTGTTTTAAAGAAAATTAAAATTTTTAAACCATTGATGATGACAGAAGTATTTGTCGAAACGTTTGAAAATAAATAAAAATGTTTGCTATCGTGTTGAGCCTCCTTTTCATATATATATATAATATATATATATATATATATATATATATATATATATATATGAAATGAAAAGGAAAAGGTTTATTGGCATACTATAGTCCATATGACAAATATTATTAATACAATGACAGTTCATATACTAAGGAGATATATATATATATATATATATATTATATATATATATATATATATATATATATATATATATATATATATATATATATATATATATACTATATGATCAAAAGTATTCGGACACCGCATGGTTTTGGGAAAAATGGTTTTATTATGGCATTTAGTAACCAGTAGGTCCACCCTTTGCTTTTATTACAGCGTCAACACGTCGAGGCATACTTTCCACCAGTTTTCGGTAAGTCTGTGCAGGAATGGCTCGCCATTCCTCTTGCAGAGCTGATGCAAGTGAAGCCAGGCGTGGTGTGCGGTTTCGTATCCGTCGCTCCAGTTCGTCCCACATGTGCTCGATTGGGTTGAGATCGGGGCTCTGAGCAGGCCAGTCTAACAAATCCACCTTATTTTCACGAAACCAGTCCTGCACACGCCTTGCAGTATGGCAGGGAGCTCGATCCTGTTGAAACAAACAATGGCCATCTCCGTAGTATTGCCACAGTGTAGGGAGGGCCGAATTGTCCAGAACGTCGAGATAAACGTCAGCGTTCATGGTAGTGGGTATAACAACCAACGGGCCGAGCCCTAGCCAGGAAAAACAACCCCATACCATGATGGACCCTCCGTTGGACGTACACAGGAAGAAGCCGTTCTCCGGGCTGTCGCCACACCCAAACACGCCCATCAGACTGGAAGAGTGAATACCGCGACTCGTCGCTCCAAAGAACAGTTTTCCAGTCCTCCACGGTCCAGGAACGACGGGAGACACACCAGGCCAAACGACGCGTGGCATTAACTTTTGTAATCAGTGGCTTGTGTACAGCTGCTCTACCATAATAACCGAGTCTGTGCATCTCTCTGCGGATAGTTACAGTACTAACGGAGGTACCGGATGCTCTTCCTACCTCCTCAGCGATGGAAGCGGCAGAGGACGTGCGGGACTTCTTGACATGTCGTACCAGACTTCTTCTATCACGTTCCGTCAGTTTGCGTGGTCGTCCGGAACGTTTTTTCGCGTTAGTTGCACCGTCGTGCTTCCATCTCATGATAACATCCGCTACAGTCTACTTTGGTATATCCTGTTTGGCTGCAATGTTTCGTATAGAAACGTTACTTAAATAACATCCGATGACGAGTCCACGTTGGAACTCGGAGAGTTCACGTCCGCGCGGCATGGCTTCACAACAGTTACTGATAACTTAACAGAACACCTCAGCATTATAGTTTCGCCACGCTTTTTCCCAGCATACCTTTCGGCGAAGGTGATATTTGCAGAAATGCGGATTTTCCGGGGTGTCCGAATACTTTTGATCATATAGTGTGTATATATATATATATATATATATATATATATGCGCAGTCGGTGTAAAAAGAATATCATTAAATGACGTAAAAAAAATTGAGACTGGGTTCAATTATTTTCTTCCATAGCAACGCACGGTTTCCCCTAGTAACGTATAAACAAACATACGAGTATTCACATATATGTATAGTATATTAATATTGTATTATTACAAGTATTATTCCATTTCTAATTTTATGATTGATTTTTGATTGAATATTTCTTTATTTATAAAATAAACGCATTTTTTACAATTATGTTAAAAAATAATTTTAACAAAATAAATAAGTTGTGAAATTGGACTATTTATTTAATTTGGCACTTAAACTTTAGGCTTTACTGGGCTCTCGGATATAAAACATAGCTCCATAGACATGATTAATAATATACATATAAATCATGAATAAAAATTATTAATTTAAAATACATGACTGAACAAACAGTCGAAAATTAGACAATGAGTTCAAAGCAAATGGTAAATTCGTAAGAAGTCGTTGTGAATATAATTATTTATTTATTTACATTATTAAATTTATTTATAAAATTAATATTACAATTTCTGTTACGTTACAGTAATAACAATAATACAAATAATAATGTCAATTGAATTATTTATTTTATATAATTTCGCCCTTAATAATGTTTGTTATACAAGTTTTGTTCAAATTAGGTTCAATACACGAACCAAATAGTGGAAGTACAATGTACAATAATCTTAAGTTATTATTATTATGATATGAAACAAATACAGTCATTATTGAAGATATATATAAGATAATACAGTACAAAGAATTGATTGATAGACACACGAGAAATGAATAAATAATGGAATAATGTACATTTAATTCTGTTTTATTAACATTTTAATGTTAACCCTTTTTGATGCTGAATTTTTTTCTGATTCCTCTCATTTTGACATGCTTAATTAAGACCACTGTAGTGTAGCGATAGGGGGGTGGTCATGGCAGGGTTGGCAAAAACCCAACTACCCAGGAAAAAACCAGTTGGGTTTTTGCTGGGTTTTTGCCAACCCTAGGTCATGGTCCCCGGGCGCCGGTCTGGTCATATATTGTATTAATATTTGAAATGCTGACTTTGACCTTTGAAGTATTTAGCATAATATTGCTCGTTGAAAATATGTAAATCATTAACTATCGTCTTTTCCTACTAACTTACATAAATTTCCAAGGTGTTTGAGGCATCGGGATTTTTGGCTACGATTTTTACGAAGTTTTTTTTATCATAAGTAAAAGTTTAAAAAAATATTGTCTTAAGCATTCTCTAGTGGAGTATTACGTTGCTTTGGGCATTTTTATCGTTTTAAAGTCTAACAACCCTGTTTCACTCCCATTTGACCTATTTTTCTTTTTCACGGGGTTGGAAAAGGGGAGGGGTTCAAAGGGTGGGGGCGCAAATGGAAGCAATGGCTCCCGGGCGCCGGAGATCCACGCTACGCCACTGCCCTAGTGCCTTAATTTTTTTTTTTTTTAACTTTTGATATATATGAAAGTTGTAGCATAAGGCATGAACTTTTGAAATATGTAAATGATTTTGACCTAATTTGCATATAGGTCATCGGCCATTTTGAATATATAATGAGCATGTAGTAATTCAAGATTAAAACGTAGTTTCTCAGCCTATGATATAATGAAAGGCTTTTTTTTCAATGAAAACTCGTTCATTATACTCTAAATAACACTTTAAGCTACAAAACAAATATTTTCTGCACGATTTTTGGAAATTGTGGTGAAAATTATGCATCCCGTCATAGGTCATGGTGGTGGTGAAAAAGTCGAGCCTTTCATCAGATCACAAACTTGTCAGAAATTGTAATAACCAAAAGCCTATCCTGAACTAACCTGAATAAAGTCGAGTAACTTCAAAAAGCCTGATGGGACAATTTATAATCCTTCAGTATGTGATAACGTTCATTACACAAGGCAGCATTGCACTGGCGGCACTTTTATTTCGCCTGACGACGCCCACCCCTGAGAGTGCGGGATGGGCACTAGAGGTGGAAAGAGTACCAAAATTTTGGAGTTGGACGAGTACTTGTACCCTTACGAGTACAGTATTTTTTGAGTGGTCGAGTACAAGTATATCTTTTTAGTGCTTGAGCACGAGTACGGTTTTTTTAGTGTTCGAGTACGAGTAAGCGTGTATGAGTGTGGTTTCAAACTTTAACTGGTGCTTGGCTGCTTGCATGAGCAAAGCTTTATTAGACCATATGAACTCATTGCATTGAAAAGGAAAAAAATGTGACACGAAATGACCAAAATGTATTTACTGTTACATATATATCGCAGTATACTGTAAATTTTTTTCTTTACTCACCTATTCAGTACCTATTCAGTAATAAAATACAAGACACGTTCTTCACTAATGTTTTTCGCTACAAAAGTTGCCACTTAGTTATTAATAATATTATAAATATAAAGTACTGCATAAAAATATACTAAATAAATCTGAAAATATAAACAATATTGAAATTAAAGTTGTAAACTGTTGCTTTCATGGTACACTGCGAGTCTAGGACAGATATTTGAAATTAGTTTGAATGGAAGTACGATTACAGCGATTTCAGATTATATCGAGTACGAGTACAACAAAAACCTGTACTCGAGTACAAGAATACTCGGAGCAAGTGTAGTTTACGTCCCCCTGTGGTGCCTAGTGTAGTTTACGTCCCCCTGTGGTGCCTAGTGTAGTTTACGTTCCCCTACATTATCCTAGTGTAGTTTACGTTCCCCTACATTATCCTAGTGTAGTTTACGTTCCCCTACATTATCCTAGTGTAGTTTACGTTCCCCTACATTATCCTAGTGTAGTTTACGTTCCCCTACATTATCCTAGTGTAGTTTACGTTCCCCTACATTATCCTAGTGTAGTTTACGTTCCCCTACATTATCCTAGTATAGTTTACGTTCCCCTACATTATCCTTGTGTAATTTGTGTTCCCCAACTTTGTCCGCGTATACCTAATCAAATAAAACGTTAAAACTAACAAAAATATTACGACTTAACCTAACCAATCGTCAATACAGGGTGCTTATAAAGTCCCTATCTATTTCAGTGAAAACGTAGCAAAAAGGGTAAAATTCAATAACACTATAATAGAAGATATACATTTAATGAATATTTAAGCATATGATTCTACATGAACACTATCAGTATCTCTACAGAGTTCGAATCTGTCAGCAGCATTGCGGAACACATTTTGGAACATGACGGGTTATTTTTGTAATCGCTGTTACGATACGAGCACGTAAATGTTGCCGATCTGTAACCCTCGTTTGATAGACGTTTGATTTGATAAAGCCCCCATGCAAAGAAATCCAAGGGCGTTAGGTCAGGAAATCGAGCCGCCCAGGGCCTGTTGCCTCCACGTCCGATCCACCGATTTGGAAATCGTTCATTTAGGTACTCCCGAACAATGTTTGCGTAATGACAAGGTGCCCCATCTTATTGAAAGACGACGTTGTTTAAAATGCCATCTGAATGAAGCTGGGACATATTTACGTGTTCGTATCGTAACAGCAGTTACAAAAATAACCAGTCATGTTCCAAAATGTGTTCCGCAATGCTGCTGACAGATTGGAACTCTGTAGAGATACTGATGGTGCTCATGTAGAATCATATGCTTAAGTATTCATTAAATGTATGCCTTCTGTTATATTGTTATTGAATTTTACCCTTTTTGCTATGTTTTCACTGAAATAGCTAAGGACTTTATAAACACCCTGTATATCGGGTGGCCCAAAAAAAACGCCTTGAGATTTGAACATCAATAACTTCAAAAATATGTAGTTCACACTTCCAAAATTTACATAACTTTTACCTCACTCTATTGATAAGCCATCATAAAAATTTGACCTCTACATAAAATACTTTTTCCGCAGCTGAGGGAATAATGAGGTATGGTGAAAAAAAACGAATATCATAAACTGAAAAAATTTTATTATTCACATCTTGTCAATAAATATGATCAATATGTCCACCGTCCTGCTTACAACTAATCGTAACCTTTTCTTCCACGACATACATTTTCTGATTTCTGCTAATGTTATTTTGTCTCAACATTGGAGTATTTTTTTCTTTAATTGCATTTCTGTAAACTTTTCTGTTTGGCCTTCATAAATCTTTTCTGCTAGTGTGTTCCATATGCAGTAATCCATGGGATTGCAATCAGGTGATTGTCGGGGCTAGTCGTTTTTTCCAATGAAGTTGACTACATTCTGTTGTAGATAATCCTGTGTGAACTTGCTAGTATGAGTTATAGCACCATCTTGTTGGAGTATGAAATAATTTCCATAATATAGACGCCGATAATCAGGCAAAAGATTCTCCTCTAAGAGATTTACATAGGTTTCTGAATTAATTTTTTTATTTTCTGAAATGAAATAAATTTTAGTCTTTCCATTCCACGTTACACCTGTTAATACGATGATTTTTTTTGGAAAACCGACTTGTCTGTTGGTGAAGTCTCGATCGAGGAATGCCTTTCCTTTCTTACGCCGACCGTAAACAGCATCCAGCGTTCCGGGAGTTTCGAGCAATCTTGATGGTGAAATCTTTTTAATTTGTAAAAACTATGTTTTAACATCATTGGACGAAAATCTATCAAGCAATTTTCTCCAACGAATTTTTCTTTTAGCTCTTACATTGCTGTCACGTCTTGAAGTTGAAACACGGATCCTTTTAAATGCTTTAAGTCCTACCGTTCTCTGCATTCTTTGTATGGAACTTCGACTGATACCTAAATTTCTTGCAATTTTCCTCTGACAGCAGTGTGACCCAGGTCGATCCTCTTGAGATAGGTTCATCATTTCGATCATTGCTGTAGAGCAATCCCTTGCTAACCGCGGGTTTTGCAACTGCGGTTTCGAGTATCCACGCCAAATTTTCTGTATACCGTTTTGACTACCGCGGTCTACAATTTTGCTTAACCACGGTTTTTCGTGTTCGGCACCGTAGCAATCAATTATTATTTCGTTTATATTTGCATTTATAAGTGTAATTATGACCTCTAAGCGTCGAGTTGAGGTTAATAGAGGTGAAGGTCATCCCATCATTATTAAAGGTAAATAAAAGTATTCTTATTCACTATTAATATTTAATGGTTTTGTTCGTTAATGTTACATATTTCTCATGTTTACTGAGTGAATAGGATGCGTAATTAAGGAAAAAAGAGTGTCAACCCATAAGCCTTTAGTTTTACCAACCGCGGTTTTGCCAACCACGGGGGTTTTCAGGAACGTAACCCCCGCGGTTGGCGAGGGATTGCTGTATTGTCTTGAGTGTAAATTGTTTTAGGCCGACCACTTCCATGCTTCCGTGCCGTTGAACCGGTTGCTTTAAGTTTTTTAATTATTCTATTCACAAACGTAACAGTACAAGTTATTCCTGGAAATTCGCTCAAAATTCTTGCCCCAGTCCATCTTTTCTCCAAGAAACACTTTTCACTCACCGCTTTTTCACCGTTAATTAGAACCATAATTTGAAGGGTAAATTTAAAAAACAGTATTTAAGATGGCCGTCGCCTATATCATCTGACGTTTTTCAGAGACTAACAGATTATCCATAGGCTAAGGAAACTATTACAAGTCTTAGAATAGTTGTCAGGTACAGCTATACACATTTAGGATACTCGTTTTTTTCACCATACCTCATTGTTTCCTCAGCTGTGATAAAAGTATTTTATGTAGAGGTCTGAAATTTTCATGATGGCTTATCAATAGATTGAGGTAAACATTCTCTAAATTTTGGAAGTGTGAACTGCATATTTTTGAAGTTATTGATGTTCAAATCATCTCAAGGCGTTTTTTTGGGGGGCCACCCGATATATGCAGTGTATATATATATATATATATATATATATATATATATATATATATATATATTATAAATTTACGATTGGTTAGGTTTTGTCATAATATTTTCGTTAGTTTTAAAGTTTTTATTTGATGGATTCATTTAAAAAATGTCTCCTAAAGATCCTAGAGTAGTTTACGTTCCCCAACTTTGACCTACAGTAGTGTAATTTGTGTCCCCTTTTGCGTCAGGGTGACGTAAACTACACTTGCTCCGAATACTCGAATACTGATGTATTCTTTCCACCTCTAGACTGGGCACAGCTTCATTTAGTGTAAACAAGCGTCTTGCTAGCCACAAGAACCAAATTTTCATCAAAAAATTTGACGAGAACTTATATACAAACATACACTAAATTCGGTACGAATCGACGAGTAAACTTCCACTCTTTACGATGGTGGTATAGATATTCATTTATTGCGCGTTATTACACATCCAGGATCGTCAGAAAAAAAGAGGTATGTTTGTGGTCGCAATTCAGCGACGACCGCGCTTAAAGGGTTAATCGAAATGTGAACTTTTTTAAACGAATTTACGTTCGAAATATTTTTCATATCAGCTTTTAAATTATTCCATAGTTTCAATCCAATGAAAAGGGGTAATTTTTGAGAGGAAGAGAAGCTAAATTGAGGAATTAGCTTGCTTTGATCTATTTCTAGTCTGATATAAGTGGATTTTTTGATGTCACAAAATATTTATTTATCCAGTGAGAGTTAATGATTTTGTTCTTACACTCGTAAATAAAATGCGTCTGTTTGATTACATCTTTGATCTTTCTTAGTTCTAGCTCTTTAACTAATGAACTTGAATAATCATGGAAATCAGCATCAGATTGCTCGTTTTTAAAAATACAGGGTGTCCCATAAGTCCGGCATCATAGGAGAAATTCATATTTTTCTCTTTCTACAGGCCATAATGTCTGCGAGCAAGGAAGAACGAATCCAGATAATTCTACTCGTAGGAAATCGGAGTCAGAGAGAGGCCGCTGCTGAATTTAACAGACTGCATCCAGACCACGAGCCAATAACACAGAGTTGTGTTAGCAGACTTGTTGCAAAGTTTAAGGAAACAGGATCCATAGAAGATAAACCACGCAGTGGACTTTCAAGGAGGTCCACTGACGATGATACAGCGACTGCTATCCTGGCTCATTTTAACAGAAGTCCCAATAAGTCTCTTCGGCGATTGTCCGCCGAGACAGGAGTGTCGAAAAGTAGCATCCATCGCATTCTTCAGGCTCACAAATGGCATCCATATAAACTTCAGATCCTACAGAAATTAAGCGAAGATGATGATCCCGACCGGCGGATGGAATTTTGTGAATGGACTACGGAACAATATGCTCGGGATGCCAATTTCCCGTCCACCATTCTGTTCAGTGACGAGGCTGTTTTTTATGGAAATGGTGAGGTAAATCGACAGAACACCCGCTACTGGTCTCAAAACGACCCTCACTGGTATACATCTTCAAAGGAACAAGGTGCATCTCGGGTGATGGTATGGTGTGGCATTTGGAAGGATCGCATCATAGGCCCCCTCTTTTTCGATGAACATGTCACTGGAGGCACCTACCTACGTATGTTCAAGGAAGAAGCATTTCCCAGTGTCTTGAACGAAGAAGGAAATTTCCCAACATGGTTCCAGCAAGACGGCGCTCCTGCACATTACAGCACCCAAGTAAGGGAATACCTGTACCAACAATTGCCTGGTCATTGGATAGGACGTCGAGGGCCTGTGGAATGGCCAGCTAGAAGCCCGGATCTCACGCCACTTGAAAGCGCTGGTATACGCGGAGAAAATTAGGAGTGTTGAACATTTGCGGCAGCGCATTATTGGGGCATGTAACACCATTACTCCTGACAGCATTCACCGTGTGCTTGCTGACTGGGTATCACGTCTGAATTTGTGTATTGAAAACAATGGTGGACATATTGAGCACGTTCTGTAAATAAAAGCTTTTGTTTTGCCTTTTTTTATTATTTTTCCTATGATGCCAGACTTATGGGACACCCTGTACTATTTAAAGCGTTGTTAACGGAATTTCCCCATACAAGGGTGTTGGACATTACATAGGGAAGACCAAAAGTATTATGGTTAGTGGTGCACCGATTAATCGTCATCGGCACCGGCAGAATCAGCCAATTTTTCGGCATCGGCATTGGCCCAATTTAGCCGATTCTCCCACCGATTCTTTGAAGTTTTAAAATTTTCAATAAAATCAAATCTAGATTTATGGAAAATTGAAAAGACAAAAAACTATGATAATTTATACTAATTTCAAAGTGTAATTATATAAAAATATTTTACATTCACGAAGAAGGCAAAGCTTGACAAGTTGCCCATAAATTTACATTTTCTTTAACTAACTAATCTCTAAATATTGTAAACTATTATAATCTCCTACTCTATATTTAGTTGTACTTTATAATTTATATATTAACCCTTAATAGGAAATCATGGGTCAAAAATGAATTTCGTGTTGGGTTTGTGGGATCCATGAATTCCTCCTATCCAGGGTTAAACCATTTTATGTTGACTTTATTTTAAGTATTTTAATAATTTTATAAACCCAAATTATATATACTTTTTTTTTTTAATTCAAATTGGTTACAAAGGACTCGAAATTTTAATGAAAAATATTTTTTTGTTTACATTTTTGAAGAAAGAAAATACCTTCAACAAAAAGGAAAAACCAATTACTTTAAATATTGATATTCAATTTATGAAACTAAACTAAACTAAAATTATTTTATAATTTTACTGAGTAATAAAACTATTTAACATCACTTTAGCTACAGTATATAAGTAACAAATTTTGGTGCTGTATATTGTGGAGTGGACTAAGAAAAAACATTTAAACAAATTTGAAATGTAAAACAATGAAAATTGAAAGTTTTCACATTAGTAAAATTTATGAAGAGAATTGATTTTTTTTAAAACATAGGCAAAAAATCGGCATAGGTATCGGCAGTTTTTCATGGACTCGGCATCGGGTAAATTTTGGAATCGGTACATCACTAATTTATGATAGTTACAACCTGTTCAGGAACTACATCTCTAAGTTTAAACATTATTATAACGAAATCTCGGCTTATAATTTCTAAATTTCTACCTGCCTCTCCTAGTTACGTCGTAGCCACGTCGACACACCGCTTCCCGTTAGATCAGCGAGGTTAAGCGACGTTGGGTCCGCTGTAAGTCCCTTGTGTCACGTGATATTTGCCGTTACGAAGGACGTTAAAAAATCGCATACATTATTGTTACTCGTCTGTCCAACAATAGGTGGACCACTTGGGCAAGTAATTCAATAAAAAATGACGAAGACAACGGGAGTATGACTTACGTACATTTCCGCGAAGGGTGAACTGAAGGATTTATGCGAGGAAACAGTCTAGGAGATTCCCCTTAAACAACGTCCAATGGTTATACAGAAACGTCTCTAGATGAAATCTCTTCTATGGTAGTTTAGTTATTTGCGAGTTAAATTATCATTAATTCGCACTTAATATAGGTAAAAGATGTTTAGTCACAACGTCTTCAAATATGGACACGCGAAGTCGGCTCAGTTTTGCCGAATGAATTCACTTCTGACTTGGAAGCGACTCCCCTACTAAGGTAACATCAATTTTAATTGCATTCTTAAATCGCACGCAACTATTTCGTGAAGGAAAAAAGTGTGACACGAAATTAATTAATTTCTTCACGGAAGAAAAGTAATCACGGAAATGATCCGGTAAAAAGTAATGAACTAAAACAACACGTCATTGGAATCCAGGACGAAGTGTGATTGATCTTCAAATAGTATAATTTTGATCATTGAATTTCGATCGATGGAACCCATATTCACCAACATAATTTCGGTCTCAATTTCGCACTCTGTAAATAGATATTTCTGGAACAGGAAATAGTCGTGGTTGTGGTTGCAGTTGTTTGTGGTTGTTATGGTCTATGGTTGTTCATGGTTGTGGTCGGAGATTGTAGTTTCTGGCGTGAATATTGTACGACAAATGAAATAAATAATTATAACTCGTAATTATTACAAAATTAAGTATGTTAATTTCAGAGGAATGCGTTCCTCTTATTCAGAATTCCGAAGTTGTTCCAAGAGTAATCTTGGGTTATTCTTAAGAGTTTCACCCCCTTTAGGGGCCACCTTGTCCCTCTTTTTAGGAAGACTGAGCCCAGTTGTCCTTTTCACACCCTTGAAACGTTTTTGTTGGAGATACGAAAATTTGAACCATGGCTCATAAATTTCACAAATTGTAAATTTATGACTCGTTTCAAATTTATGACGTGGTTATGCGTCATAATGTCGATATAGATATAGTGAAGTTAAAATTATGAAAAGGATTATTATCATCATCATTATTATTATTATTATTAGTGATGAATGTATGTTGTAAAAGTAGTACAGAGAAAGTAACACTATTTTAGGTTATGTTGTCCTTAACTTTGAAATAAAATAATGCAATGGACAAGTGAAGATGGTAATCAGTGAGGGATCCAGAAACAGGCACAGTAGCCCTGTTCAAAAATCAACTTTTTCTTATTTTCATAGGTTTCTGTACTTTTTCCCATGCTTTTTGACCTGAAAAGGCCGAAAATCACAACCATTTTGACCTAGGTTGTTGGGAAGCATTGCCGCATGGAGCTTTAGGTTTTCGCCTGAAATCGGCAACAGCCAGCACAGTTCCGGCGTCCCTTGATCATGTTTTGCACTATAACTTTTTATCTAAACAAGATAGAGCAACAAAATAGGCACCAAATTAAAGTGTTTTTAATCCTCTTTCTAACTTATACAATTATGATAGTCTTGGAACAAGAAATGGCACATTGGTACATTCAAAGATTTCAGAAATATCACAAAATTCGTTTTCTCACACTCAAGGCAGACAAGGCGCCTTATTCATGACACAAATTTGAGATTAACATTTTGTCACAAGTCTAATCGATCAAGAAGTGAAAGCATTACATGATGATTAATTTCATAATGACATTTACACAGTCAGTTGTTGAGAGTTTGTTTCTTGAAGCTGTCAAAGCGGCGTCTGTTGAACTCCACAGCTTGAAGGAGATAGTCCCTTTGCTTGGCATCTGTTGTTATGACATTTGCAAAGTCGCTCATCATCTTGACACCACGTTCAGCAATGTCATTCACCGCTTTCAGATTCTTAACATAGTCCAACGCTTTTCTGTAGTCCTCATTCTGTGGCCAAGACGTGACAGGTTCCAGAAGCCACTCGACCCAATGTTCAGTGTGTCCAGCAGGAAATGTGATTCTGGGCCAATGAGATCAACCAGGGTGGTCTTAGCTGTGACTCCCTGGAATAGAGGCTTTCCTGTTCTGAAGCTGTCTGGCTTCTCAGTGGCAGCAATGTCGTGCTTCAATGTGTCACTCAATCTACTGCTGAACAGGGCAAATGGCACGACTTCCTGCGTCAGGTACCATTTGTGGTTTTCCATCTTATTAAGTACTGCATCAGCAAGCTCTGGGTCAGTTTTCTTGTACTTCAACATGTCCTGGATTAGACTTAGATCATTCACGGGAGCATCTGCAGCAGACATTGACATCATCCATACAGGAGTGTAGAACAGCGCAAGGAAGGTGTTGAGTCTTTCCAGCTTTGATACAGTGTCTTCGTCGTACTCAAGTTGATCTGCAAACATCAGCATTTTCATGGAGTACAGGTTTCTGGCCATCCATCTGGCCTGATGAATGGCGCCTGGTCGACTCCAGTGAATACCTCGAGGAGGCGTTCCTCCAAGAACAATGACTGTCAGTTCAGCCATTTCCCTGTAGTCGGCTCTTGGAAGCCTTTCTGCTGTTAGAATGTCTTGGAGTATTTCTTCACTGTTCTTCTTCTTTTCCTTCAGCCATTTGCTGTTGATAGCCAGCATCTTTGGGTTTTCCTTGGACAAGTCCGTCCAAACATCCTTCAGATGCTCAAACCAGGGATTATCTGGCCCCTTCACCTTCCCAAACAGCTTCTCCCAAACTGCTCCTACTAGGATTTCCAGGATGTGATGTCGACAGGCCAGATAAAACACCTTTTTGTTCAGCATTTTCTCTAGCAGTTTGGCAGCTCCTCTGTGAACTCCACTGTTACTGGATGTAGTGTCAAAAACAAGGGCAGTAACATTATCCGTAAGTTCCCATGTCTCCAGTAAATCCATTGAAGCCTCAGCTTGAGCTGTGCCAGAAGAATTGTCGATGACAGGTACTCCCAATAACTTTCCTTCAGTGTATGAAGGTGGACCAGACACTAGCACAGCTAAAGTCTCTGAGGTACTTCCAGGTTCACTGCCCAAGACATCTTTGAGCAACTTTCCATCCCAGTGTAAGGCAGCGTACTGTGGGGGTTTTTCACAAAACTTGGACATGTGACTCTGGCTGATATTATACCTGGACAGCATTCTGTTGCGACGTGTTGTTGAGGTTGAGATGACGAAGTTATCCAGATCAGCCCTCCAGCTTTCAAGGTGGCAGAAACCATGGCAGTAACTTGATTGTCTGATAAACCAAGACGATCAGCTGTATTGCAGATGACATCACATTCCATGACCTTCCTTGGCAACGTCAAAGTCACACTAGTCACAGTGTCTTGATGGTGAGAACATCCAGGACGAGGCTGATGGTAATCCATGTCCTCTGTGTTAGCGTCGTTGTCAGTTGAGTCACCCCAGGTAATGTCATCCACATGAACAACTGCCTCTTGTTCTGCTGCAGCTGTAAAATAGTACAACATGTTAAGACAGTAATTGTTAAGTACATGCTAAATATCGCAATGGAGTAAAACTTAAAACTTTTTGTGACGTTCAAAGTAATTAGTTTTACCTTGTTCTTGTCTATGCTGCAGTCTTTCATTCCTCGCTGCTTGCTGCAGGGATCTTGTCTCAAAAATCTTGTCATGACCAGACATATGACCTTTCCTCTCAGTCTTTTGGTCTTCGTAGAACCTGATATCCTCATCTTTCTTCTCTCTGGATAACAGTCTGTTGTTCTGTATTTCCTGGATTGCATCTGGAGCTCCTATATCGAACAGGCTGTCTAATTCCAGCACAAATGCTCCTCTTTTTCCTCCAGGGTTACTTGCTCTTCCTTTGCTTTTCACCAGAGCACGATGTTTCTCATGTAGTTTCATGAAGAGCTTCATTGCGTTGTACTTGGTCATTGTCTTGATCCTAGCCATCTGCCAGAATGGAATGATAGATTCAACTGTTTCATATGCAAGGTCTTGAACCATGGGCCTCCCTGCATTTTCCGGTAAATTCTGAAGATTAAGGAAATACTGGAACGCCTGTCTGTTGGTGGGAAGCTGGGAACCACTGATAAAAGCTGAAGGGTATCCAACCAGGAAAGTTTCAGTGAGAGATCTGGTAGATGGCCCAGTTGACACCTGCCTGTGGACAGTACGTGGAGGTTCTGAGATATCAACTGTGCGCCCACGGAGCTCCCTCAGCTCCTTGCTTAATGCCATTGTGAAGTTGTAACTTGTAGATGGTTTTCTAGATTCTGATTGAGTTTCTGTTGTTTCCTGAAAAATGATAGATAATTATTATTATTATTATTATTATTATTAATTATTATTTATTTATTATTATTATTATTATATTATTATTTATTAATTTTATGCTCTTTCATTTGATACCTAATTTGTTGCTCTATCTTGTTTAGATCAAAAGTTAAAGTGCAAAACATAATTCAAGGGACCCCGGAATTGGCGCTTTGGCCGATTTCAAGGCAGAAAATTTAAAGCTCCATGCGGCAATGCTTCCCAACATCCTAGGTCAAAATAGTTGTGATTTTCGGTTTTTTCAGGTCAAAAAGCATGGGAAAATGTACAGAAACCTATGAAAATAAGAAAAAGTTGATTTTTGAACAGGCCTACAGGCTGAGGCACAGTTTTCAGGTTAACTAATGCTGCCTATTGCGCTAACTCGTGAACCGAGAGTCGAACCCCCGGTCTCTGAATCTTCACTTATCTATAGTGAAACGGTGTTACCCACTGAACTACAGACGCTGGCTCCGGTCTTTGTAGGACTTAATCAAGAACAGTGAAGGGACAGAATTTTAAAATGATTGCATGTCAAAATACGATCCTGGGGAACGCGTATGCCAACTAAAATCATGGTATGGGCATTTATATTTAGAAGACAATGTTTTCTTCAAGGGGTATAGCAACTTGTACCCCATTCAACATTTCAGTCTGAGAAACACTTTGCATTTAGTGAGAGGGGGATGGGGATGCATTTAGGGAGAGGGAGTTGACCCAAAAAGTAGAAAATTTTCAAGTCGATCGAACAATTTCAACGAGAAAAGTCGCACAGGAATTGGATAGCTTCAAATTTTCAGTAGCAAAAATATTGAAATCACAGGGGTACCACAATTACAAACCCATTTACTCTCAGCTCATATACGACCATGATTTTGATAAACGGCTGCAGTTTGCTGAAACAATGAGACAAAAGTTCAACAGTGATCTAAATTTCCTTCGAAAGATCAAATTTTCAGATAAATGTGTTTTCGGTTTAACGAATAAAGGAAACATAACGTTCACTACTGGGCAAAAAAAAAAAATGCCAAAATACGATTGGGTAAACGGTCCAGGGCCGGATTAAGACCTTTAGAGGCCCTAGGCCAGGGGTGGGGAACCCTTGGCACGCGTGCCAAACGTGGCACGCCAACGACTTTTTTCCGGCACGCGATTCCCCGGGCTCACCTTAAAAAAAATTAAATAAATAAATATCCAAATTCTTCGCTCAGTTTTATATTTTAACTTAATGAAATACAATTTTATTAAGTAGAGCAATACCAAATAAAAATGCAATAAAGAAACAAACACTGACAACCGTTTTAGTAATAATAAGTAATAAGAAAATGAAACAAACATCCTATTTCCAAGCCATCTACGTATCTCCGCGATGATAACCCCGGTATACTGACGTACAAGTTTTGTCCCGTTCAGTTGTTGCATCATTCGCCAGGCGGCCAGACGTGGCGTGACTCCTTTACCATCATTTTGTGTTTTTTCGTGTTTCGTAAAGAATTTATCGGTTTTCTAAAGTGTGTAAAGCTATGTGAAATAATAATATGATGTTCCCCAAAATTTCGGTTGGCACGTGAGAAAATTTTGCATCAAAGATTTGACGATTTTGGCACGCTCACTTAAAAAGGTTGCCCACCCCTGCCCTAGGCACTGAAAAGATTATGGTGCCCCCATATATATGCAATTCAAAATAAAAACTATACTAAACCGTAAAATAAATTTTTATCTTTCGAAATGAAACAAAACTTCCATGTATGCTGAAATTAAAATAGCTTCTTTCTAGATTTTCTGATTGCAAAATCGTGGATAATTTCATCGAAGCTGACTCGACGAAGCGTGTCCGCTTCTATACACAGTAGGGAAAGTGAATCGAGTCTGTCCTGACACATTGTTGTTCTCTGAGGGTTTTTTCTTCTTTTCAGCTCAGAAAAAGTGTGTTCTGCGGAGCAGTTAGTAATCATCAATGTTAGAAAAATACGTAGTGCGATATCTACATTTGGAAATGCGCATTGTATCCTGGCTTTCACTAGGGTGTCATGAAGATCAATGTGACTGAATTTCGTTTTTCCTGTTTCATTAAACTTTGAGTGCATATAACAGTGGAACTGCCATAGTTCTCCACAGAGATTCATGTTTAAGTAAGTCAACAGAGTATGAGTCAACTAGCTTTTGGGAACCTTGTGAATATTGTTCGTCAGATAAGTCGAAATCGTTTAGAAAAGAAAATGTACTTGATAATTCTTTATACACTTCACCTCTCCTCTTCATTTGAGCTTTAAGTGTATCAATTAAAGCGTAGTAAGTCGATACGCGAAATTTGTCTCTAGGATTTAATGCTGTTTCTGGTACACAGCCATCATTTCCTTGTTTTGATTTTTCCCATGATGACTACTACTACTGTACTACGTTTTCTTTGAAATATCAAATTCTTTCAAAAAGTTTTCTCATTTTTATTTGGTGCCCCTGCCTTGCTGGTGCCCTAAGCACGTGCTTAGTCTGCCTATTGGTAATCCAGGCCTAGGTAAACCCATTAAAACGGCTACACTAACAGTTTGGGCGTGTATTGGTTATTCAGGACTCGTTTTCTTTGACATATCGAGAGGAGCGTGCGAAATTTTCGCTGGCCCGTTGGCCCGAGGCCAGTTGTTTTCACATCGGATCAGTAATTTTCATAAGACGACTGGTCCGAGTGGCCAGCCATGTTTTAAGCTAAAACATCGCTAGCCACTCGGACCAGCTGTCTTATGAAAATTACTGATCCGATGTGAAAACAACAGGCGTCGGACCAACGGGCCAGCGGAAATTTCGCACGCTGATCGAGAGATACGATGGTCGATGGAAAATGTTACTGCCAGGTATTGAGAAGAAAGTTTTGCCACATTTTACTAATGGCGTTGGCAGGAATTGACTTTATTAACGTGATGGAGCGCCCCCACATTACTCCGCAGCCGCCCGTGAAATTCTGGATACGAACCTTAAAGGAAGATGGTTTGGGCGGCGACGTTCCATCGAATGGCCAGCCAGATCACCTGATTTAACCCCATTTGACTTCTGGCTTTGGACTTATTTGCGTGACAAACTCTACGCTCCTGGTTTCATCTATCCAAATGTGAAAGCCCTTGGCCGCAGAATAGATGAACTGAAAAGGATATATTCAGAAGAACAATGAAAAGTTTCATAGAGAAAATCCACAAATGTATCATAGCGGATGGAGAACTCTTTGAAGATTAAATTACAAATTAACAAAATATTTGTATGAATAAAAATCTTAGACTTTTTGTTTGATTTTTTTTTCATTTGAACACTTATCTGTATAGTGTTAACTAAATATTTGTATGTATAAAATCCTTAGACTTTTCTCCCATCCTGTATATATTGAAGCCTAAAATCAGCACGCTGCCCATTGTTCTATGAACAACAGCGATATTAATAATAAAAAAATACATGCCATTGAATGACCCGCGCGCGTGCGTCCGCCAACTCTTTTAGAAATAATATCCGCATGCAAATATTAAATGAGATCAGAAGACAAAAATATGTATTTAGGAAATAATAAACATTCACTCGAGGTATATCAAAAGTATGATTTTTTATTCTGTCTATCGAGATATCTATCTCTACCATATTTTACGCCTCATAAGACGCTACTATTTTCCTGAAAAACGTCTCCAAAAATCACTTCAGGGCTCATATGTTATTGTTTTGTTTAATGTTCTTTTAATAAAGTTATGGGAATATATTTTGTCAGGCTGATAAATCTTCGAAATATTTTTTTCCTAAATATTCTTTGCTAAATATAGGGTGCGTCTTACCACTTGTAGCGTCTTATGAGGCGTAAAATATGGCTATCTATCTATCTATCTATCTATCTATCTATCTATCTCTCCATCTCCAGTATATAGATATAACTTCTTTTTTTTCCATTCTTCGCATTCGCAAGCACCAAATGCATTTTTTTTGTGGACGGAGCTTAACCACTCGGCATTTTTACATACCCAAAAAATATATATTTGAAAAGTTCTCCGTTGTTAATCATTCTTATATCTTTGATCGCAGCTGTGTAAATATAAACCAACCTCTCGTGCATACATCTCCATACCCCTGATGAGGGGTTAGTACACAAAATGAATTATTGAAATTAGAAAATTATAAATCTCTCTCTCTCTCTCTCTCTCTCTCTCTCTCTCTCTCTCTCTCTCTCTCTCTCTCGTAGAAACAATTTCATAACGAACGAAAAACTACAAAATATATATGGCATGGATTAGGTGAAGTAGAGTTGCGTTTCTGCCGTCACAATTTCTTTCTCTCTTCTTTCTCTTGGGTGGCTGGATGCACGTGACGGGTGAGCGCATGGTATGAAAAATCCGATATCTGTTCTTAATTCCTGTTTCCACCCCTTTCCTGTAGAAGCATTTCATCACTTTGCCGGCGTGATGGCTTTGTGCTTACGTGGGTGTAGACATGGAGAGTTTAACTTTTACCTCTCTCTTAATCCTTTTGGGGGTAGCCTGAAGTGGGTCATTGGGTCTTTGTTGGCCCCATACTTCGGTAAATAGAGCTATAAATTGAAAAATAAAAG
Source organism: Bathynomus jamesi (assembly GCA_023014485.1). Lineage (NCBI taxonomy): Eukaryota > Metazoa > Arthropoda > Malacostraca > Isopoda > Cirolanidae > Bathynomus > Bathynomus jamesi. The sequence goes on from JAJOZX010001327.1 coordinate 546,381, forward strand.
TTATTAGAGTAGCATACAAGTTTAGTGTATGCTACTCTAATAACTTTTATTTTTCAATTTATTTGTATATACATTGAACTTAGACAAGAAGGGCAGAGTGCTAAAACCTGGGCAGATTTCCAGTATAAATTTGTATGCTCCTCTTATAAGTTTTATTTTTATTTTTATTGTTCAATTTATTATTATTTTTTTAATTAACTATAACATTGGTTGGAAACAATTCATTTGATCTTGCGTTGGATTCGAGCAAAGTGCTAAAACATCGGTAGTTTTTTCCTTACAAATTTGTATGCTCCTCTCACAATCCTTTAATGTTTAATTTTTATTTTTATTTCTCCGTTTATTGTATATATATTTTTTTTTTCTGTAATCTATATATAGGCTGTAACTCTTTATGTACTTCATTGTTCCTGAGGATGTCATTAGACGAAAGCGCTTGAGCACCATTGTGTGTTTCCTTTCCTTCGTGGATTTATTCATCATATATATATATATATATATATATATATATATATATATATATATATATATGTATATATTGGGGGCCTGCGAATCAGTTTTTTTTCGAATCGAATCTCGAATCAAATCATCCCAAACAATTCAAATCGAATCTCTCGAATCGAATCAACTGTACACATACAGATTAGTGTTTCTACACACAATTAGTAATAAGCATAAAATTAATTGAATCTTCTTGAGAACAAATGACAAAGTAAATCCTTCTAAAAAAAATTTATAAAGTATTTGATCATGAGGAGGAACAATGGTATTAAAGTATGATAAAAGTGTTATTGCACGAGAGATTGGTCTCAGTATATAGATTGAATTATAATGTAAGTAAAAAGAAACGTGTTTATTTACGAAAGTGTTGTTCAAAACAACATCACTGATGTTGTTTACTGGACTTAATGGCGATTCGAAAATATCGAACCGGAGCCCAAGCTACGAATCAAATCGAATCCTCTCTCCCGATTCGAAATCAAATCGAATCTCGAAGCTTCGCAGGGCCCTAATATATATTTTAAATTTTAACCTTGACGATTGGTTAGGCTAAATTGTAATATTTTCATATAAAAAAAAAAATTAAAAAAAAAATTATAAACTATTATTTTTGACTGTACAATAACTATTTATTACCTGAATGGTAATAACCGCCTTCCGCACGAACTACCAAAAATATCCCGCCCGTAGACAGGGATATTCTTGCTACCCGCACAAAGGCGGGTTCTCTTCTTGTAATTAAAACATGCACTAGTTTAATAACGGGAACCTCCCCGAACGGACGGAAAGACCTTTAAGACTTCCGTTTCTCCTCGTAATATTCTCTCTCTCTCTCTCTCTCTCTCTCTCTCTCTCTCTCTCGGCTGACCCATTGGCAACACTCAGATTACATGATGCAGACAGCATTGTGTCCTTGTGGGTACTAAAACCCCCTTTCCATTGTATATAATTTAATTATACAATAATCCTTATTATAATTTTTGTATGTTAATCATTATAAATTGAACGATCATTTAAAAAGGTTTTTAACATCAGTTAAAAGAGTCCATTCCAAATACTGACCGCCAGCCCCGCAAAGCGTAACAAAGTCTGTGCTACCCCTTGATAAATCAAGGGAGTACCGATAATTCTTGTGTTCATGAAGATGGAGTCTACAATTTTCAGGTTTTATTTAAAATTTTACAGAACTGCCTGGCCTACATGACAACTGTTATAAATTTAGGTTCCTCCTTCGCTTATTTTAAGTCAGTGATTCCCAATGGGTGCAGTACCACCTTCCAGTGGGGGGTTGTAAAGTGTAGAGGGTATTGAGAATAAGGAGGCACTAGGAGAAAACTGAATGACGCGCGAATTTAAATATTAACTCCATTGTAACAACTGTAATGTCGTGTGATATTAGATTAGAGCAATAAATATCAATGTGTTCATTGTATTGTATTGAATGTAATGTATTTTTCAAATACATTACATTCACTAATCATCATATTGTTTGCTAAATTTTACATCTATGAAAGGGGCATTTAAAAATACTGTTTGGTGGAATCGGGGTGGTGGTTTCAAAAAGGGGAGGGAACCACTGTTTTAAGATATTCAGGTTTACATAGGCTTAGTCTTTCGACTCTTAACTATTGTTACCATAATACAGGGTGTTTATAAAATCCCTCTCTATTACGTAGTAAAAACGTAGCTCCAAAATGTGTTCCGCAATGCTGCTGACAGATTCAAACTCTGTAGAGATACTGGTGGTGCTCATGTAGAATCATATGCTTAAGTATTCATTAAATGTATGCCTTCTATTATATTGTTATTGAATTTTACCATTTTTGCTACGTTTTCACTGAAATAGATAGGGACTTTATAAACACCCTGTATATTACCAATTAAAAACTACTATGATTTTATAATTTCAACAGGTAAGCACCTAGCCTATACAAAAATCAGTAAAATTTTAGAAACAAGCTAATTCCTCATAGGGTTTTACCAGAACCATTTTTTTTAGAATTTACCCATAGTTGCAACCAGAAGGTTCAAAAGGGCCTTTTTAATTGCACTCAGGGGCGGACTGAGCGGTCGGGCAATCGGGCATGGACCGAGAGCCCGGACCATTAGGGGGCCCGGCGGCCGCGGCCCGCAGTCATCATAAAACAGTGAGTGTGTTCTCAATTGGGTCAAGTGTCTAATCGAACTGTAATATGAAAAAAATCGGATTTCAAGGGGCCCAGGACCTCATTATGCCCGAGGGCCCAGGTTGCTGTCAGTCCGCCCCTGACTGCACTTGTACAGAATTTGTAGTTTCTTATTCATATTTGTTTCAACACACAGACTTTGATAGTACTTTCTTATTTCTCAGTTACTTAAGGCGCTGGTGATAATTTGAACCAGGTACTCAAATTCTTGTACTTCCTTTATTGGTTCACCTCTCATTTTGAAACTAATATCAGCTGGCTAAATAGAGCTTTTAGGATTGAATTGTATAACCTTAGTTTTGGTAACATTAAAAAGAATATTATGGTTCTGCGGATATAATTCACAAATTTTTAGAAGACAATCCACACTTTTAACAGGAGGATTTATTAATACCATATCAATTGCAAAGACTATGTATAGGCTAGATCAGCGCTGTCCAACTTGCGGCCCGCGGAATGGACGTTTGCCAAATTTCATTTCTGAATTTTCTTCCCTATTTTGTCATTTCTAGTAGGGAGAACAACATTCAGCGGGTTCCTAAGTCGTATTAACCAACGTTGTATGATTATAGGCAACATCTTGGCCGCGCTTTATAGAAGTTGGACAGCACTGGGCTAGATAATATGAGGATAAATAACTTAACAGTATGACCAACTTTTGCCTCATTAAGTGAAACAGTTAAGCCATCAATATACGCATTAAACGGCAAGAGAGAGCAAGGAGACTTGCCTCAATCCGCAGGAAAATCAAAACGCTTAATTAAACAAATACACTACCCACCTAATTGTAAAAGATTCTCAGGTATACCAAAATTTCAATAGGTTTAGCATGTACAAAGGAACGTTCCTGCCCTCTAGTTTTTAGTTTTTAAATAAGATATTGGTATTCACTCTATCATATGCCTTACTTATGTCTAGGAAACAACTATAAGTAGTTGAATTACTGCCAGTGTATTTAACCCGAGATAGGTAATCTGGAGTATAATGTCGCGGTCAATGCCGTAACACCGCTTCCCGTCGATCAGCGAAGTTAAGCGACATTGGATCTGGATAGTAGTTGGATGGCGGACCGTCCTATGCGTCCAGATGATGTAGCGATCCGCGGTTCGGATCCAACGTAAAGTTGTCGTTTGTCCCCTCCGTCGCATGACCGAAGATCCTACGAAGACGACTAAAAAACCCAATGATTATTGTGCGTAAATTTCTCATTGATAACAGGTGAAAAGTTATTTATTTTCACCTTTCAGACACGAACAATTCTGAGAAATCACTCCATTAATATTTAAAATTAATTTTGGAATGAAAAAAAGTAATTGTGAACGAGTTTTTTTTCCATACTCTAATTTAAGCTTTTTTTTTTTTTTTTTTTTTTTTTTTTTTAGAATAACCTTCATTAATAATAATCATTAATAATAATAAAATAAATACATTTTTTCAATTTACAATGATATGAATAATTGTGAAGCTCGACTATTTATTTAATTTAATTTGGCCCTTAAGCTTTAGGCTTTACTGGGCTCTTATTAAAAATAAGCAGCTAGTTGTTAGAAATTAATAATAATAAATAAATAAATAAGTATTATTAATAGTTAAAACATGTATTACAATATTAAACAATATTAATGGACAATATTAAGCAATATTAGTGGACATTAATCCTAGATTTTTGTTAGTATGCCATTATTAATCGGGATTTCAACTTGGTTTTAAACAAATTTACATTCACAATATTTTTTATATCGGCATGCAAGTCATTCCATAGCTTCAATCCAATGAAAATGGGTAGTTTTTGAGATGAAGACAATCTAAATTGAGGTATAACGAGCTTTGATCTATTTCTGGTCTGATACGAGTGGATTTCTTGAGTTACAAAATATCTATTTACCCATTGTAAATTAATGATTTTGTTCTTACACTCGTAAATCAAAATAAAATGTGCCAGTTTGGTTATATCGTTGAGCTTTAGTAGGTTTAGCTCTTTAAATAATGCACTAGAGTGATCAAGGAAATCAGCATCAGATAATAATTGCTCGTTTTTGGATAACAAAGATACCATTTAATGCGTTGTTAGCGGAGTTTCCCCAAACAAGGGTGCAGTATGTTATATAAGGAAGAACAAGAGTATGATAGAGTCAATAAAACTTGTTTAGGGACTACAGTTCTAAGTTTAAACATTATAGCAACGCTCCTTGAAATCTTTTTCGCGATATAATTTACATGATCACTCCATTGCAAATTCTTATCTAGCATTACACCAAGAAATTTTGTTACAGTACACTCCTTTATGGCGATTTCATTAACATTAAGTTCATCAAGATATACATTTCTTTTATTAGTAAATATCATGAAATTTGTTTTACTGGTATTTAGGAAGAGTTTATTGGTGGTCAACCATTTCATTACACTGATGAATTCTGAATGAAATATATTCTTAGCTGTATTAACATCTTTGCAAGAAAAAGACAGTTGTATCATCTGCAAACATTATGAAGTTCAGTATATCAGATGAACGTGGAAGGTCATTTATATATAATAAAAATAACAGTGGACCCAGAACTGAGCCCTGTGGCACACCATGTTTGACAAGCGTTTTAGTGGAGCAAACCTTATTTACTGATACAAAATGATATCTATTGGACAAATAACTTTTAAACCAATCACTGATTGCTCCTCTAAAGCCGTAACAATATAATTTATTAAGTAGAATATTATGGTCTATTACATCAAACGCCTTACTCAAATCCATAAATATTGATATTATTTCTTTGTTCTCCTTAGCTATATTTACATTTTCCATAAGATTTAAAATAGTCAATTTCCGTTGTTTTATTATTACGGAAGCCATATTGATTTTGAGATAATAAATTGTAGGATTCTAAATATCGCTGCATTCTACTTTTTAAATTTTTTTCAAAAACTTTGCTGAACACAGATAATGAACACACCGGCCTGTAATTTGTTGCTAGTGTAGGATCACCCCCTTTAAAAATGGATGTTATACAACCAGTTTTTAGCATTGATGGGAATATTCCTTTGGAAATACTTTGATTGATAATTTTAGGCAAAGTTACAGATATGTTATCTTTAACAAGTTTCAATATAGGTACAGGAATGTTATGAATGTTATTTTTTGTATTTTTTAACTTACCAATAATATTCTGGACCTCAGTAGAGGTAGCAGGAATAAAAGAAAATGAATTTAGTGGGCTGGGTGGCATATATTCTAGAGGTGAGTGATCATTATTTATTAATTGTGAGCGAAGCTTATCCGCTATTGAAGTAAAATGTGCATTTAAAGAGTCTGCAATAGCAGTATCATCAGTAATTTCTTTATCAACATTTAATTTCTCTATTGAATTTTTCTTAATTTGTTTTCCCGAGAAGATTGTTTATGGTTGTCCAAGTGTTTTTCATGTCTCCTTTATGTTTGGAAAATTGATTGTTATAATAGTTCTATATTGTCACAATCCACGGTATTCTCCTTTGCCTCCCCCATCAGTTCTTGCCGGGGGGATTGGGGTGAGCTGGGGGATGGGTGATTATAATAATTGACTCTCAACACTGTTTTCACTTCAAAGAAACACATTGTAGAAAATAGTTTTACTTAAATAGTTTAGATTTTTCAGCAATATTTTTCCTTAAAGTTTCGTTAAATCATGGAATGATTTTTGGGTTTGATTAATCTTCGTAACACCTGTTCTAAGGTCCTATGATGGAGGGGACCTACAGTTTTACGTGGGATCTAAACCACTACCTAACCGAGGAAGACCCAGAGAAACGCCTTTAATAGCGGAAATCTGACCGTGAGACTCGAGCATAGAACCTCCAGATTAACAGCCTGGAGCTTTACCATACCCCAGCAGGTAAACTTTACCATACCTCAGCGGGTAAACTTTTATTTACTCGATTCAGCGAAAACATTTGGGTTTTATTAAAAAAAAAAAATTCTAGTAAATATCTTTTGTAGAGAACTGACCTCTCGTGATGGGCATTTTCTACTTGTTTGTTATATAATTCGACTGGAATGGATTGTACGTTTGAACCAGCATTCGTAACAGAGTGGATAACACTATTTCCCTATAACCAAAATGAAGACACTGAGGTCACGGGCTTGAATCCCGATTGTACTGGTAATAATAATAATAATAATAGGAATTAGCCCAATGACCAGCATTCGTCTGGCCTGATCGGCTGTCAGCTTCGAGCTCTCTTCACTAATTATGGTCAGTGTACGGGGTGTTCGAAAAGTCCCGTCCCGTCACAAGATGTACATATTGTAATACCAGTTTTATTTTTGCGTGATTAATTGTATTTATATGTGGTAGGTGTAATTTAAGAAACAAGTCGCTAGCAACAATTACTTTAATTACAGTAATTACAGTTACTAATCAAGAATATCTGTGTGTGCACCATCATTTTCGGAACAAAGGATTATGCGCCTCCATGTGCGGTGTGAGAATCGACGCAGCATTGCTGGAGTGATTGCACCAAATGCATCTCGTACAGCGTGTTTCAGTTCCTCTGTTGTGCGGTAACACACCCGGGATACGTTCTGCTTGACGAAACCCCATAACGCATTGTCACATGAAGACAGATCTGGACTTTGGGGCGGCCACTCGAGAGGGGCAGGTAAATGTTGCGAGCCAGGGCCGATCCATTTGTCTCTACACACTTCGTCGAGAATTCCCTCACATTAATGACAAAATGAGCCGGAGTCCCGTCTTGTTGAAACCACACCCGACCAAGCAGCTCTAAACGTTCGAGCTCAGACACAAACCAGTCCCGTAACATGTTGAGGTTTGGTTGACAGGACCCTAAAAAAAATATGGACCGAACAAGTTCCTGGCAGACACTGCAGCCCATATCATCACGTGCGATGGATGGTGTTCCATTTCCTCAAAGAAGCGTGGACTTTCCTTGTTTCAGAAGTAAACATTTCTCATTTTGGCGCTACCGTAAATTGCACACTCGTCAGAAAAAATCACTGTTCCACGTGCAGGAATTGTTGGAAAAACGGTCAAAAACCGTTCACAGGCTTCATATCGTTTCTGCATATCTGTATCGCTTAATTCATTAATAAATGACGGGCGGTATGGTTTCATGCCGAGATCTTTTGTCACGTGATCTCTCATTGTGGACATGGGGACTGCAAGTTCTTGTGATCGTTTCCGAAGTGATATTTTCGGTGAACGAGCCACCGATGCAATCACACCTTCACATTGTTCTGCTTGCGTTGTTGGTCTTCCCGACCGTAGTCTGTCCTTGATGGAGCCAGTTTCAAACAGCTTTTTCTCCCAGCGTAATACCGTCTTGTCTGGTGGTGCAGCCTTATTGAATTTTGTGTTGAAATCATTCTGGATATCATGCATCGTTTTGCCAGTATGTGACCTTTCATGAGCCCATGTGCTCATCACTATCTTTTCCTCCAGAGTGTAAGTGGACTGGTCTGCCATTGTTCACACAACTCTAATACCTGGAAAAGAAAAAATGTCAATGAATCACATAAATTCAATTAATCACAAAAATAAAATTGGTATTACAATACTGTATATACATTTTGTAGGGGTTGACGGGACTTTTCGAACACCCTGTACATTTGAGATTTTTAATTTTCTTTGCCGAGTTAGTGACGTTAATTTTGACCGTATTACACGTAAATATATTTGACTGTAAACGAAAATTTTGTTCGTATATGCGTTAGTATCGCTTTGTCCAATAATCGATGTCCAAATTGAAATTCGTTATTGTTCAAAAGTTAAAAATAGAGACAAAGAGACATTATATTTTCTTTCAGTAATGACGTACTTTAGAAGAATTGCAATTATTACGTCTTAAGAACTGCAAAATTGGAGGCAATCAGAGTTGCTTTTTGACCATAATTATTTAAATTATACACAATTTATATACGTAGGATAATCAGATTTATTTATATACGGTACGTCAATTCGGATTCATTCTTGGAATAATAATAATATACAGGGTGTATGATAAGTAACTCCCTACTTTAAAATTTGTATAAGTTCCCTATTTTTTTACTCAATTTTAATGAAAGAAACTGTAAATTACTCAGTATTTATTGAGGTTTTCGTTCACAAACATTCACATGCACTTTACACTTCCACATTATGCTCCTGCATTATCACATTATTTCCTTAAACGAACAGGTATGTTTGTCCACTGCTGCTCGTAACATGCGTTCAGGAACAGTTGAGAACATTGTTAATTCTTTCCCCCAATTCATCAAGATCTTTAGGTTTGTGGCGATAAACTTCTTCGTTAACCCAACCCCACAGAAAGAAGTTGCAACGTGTTAGGTCTGGGCTGCGAGCACGCCAATCATGCGCACCACATCTTCCAATCCATCGTCCTGGAAATTTGTCACGCAGTCATACCCGCACATCGTTAGGAAAGCGACATGGTGCTCCGTCCTGCATGAAATGAAGATTATCAGTGTTATTCCATTGCGAAATCATTGGTCATACGCGATTTTTTTCAACACTTGCGGGTATCTTTCAGCATTCATCGTGTCCCGAATGATAAAAGGCCTAACAATGGTTGTGGATGTCATACCACAGAAAACCTCAATAAATACTGAATAATTTACAGTTTGTTTCATTAAAATTGAGTAAGAAATGGGGAAGTTATATGAATTTTAAAATAGGGAGTTACTTATCATGCACCCTGTACAGTGAGTGTACACTGATTGAAGCTAAAAATTCAGTAATTTATTAAAGCATTGAACAGACTTTCTGGAAAGGTTTTCGGAAAAATGAAGGAATAGGATGTGGGGAGAAGAGCGAACAGAAAATGAAGCTAGTATCCATCCGAAATTGCATTTTTAATACGAAAATTTCTATGAAAAACGTTCGATTTTAAAATTTTCTAGATTATTATTTCCGGAATGCCGCCAGAGGACGGTGTTCGTGTAACACCGCTTGTGATTTCGGTGTCATCCATAAACGAGCTTGATTATGCTTGGATTTAGGCCAAGAACGGAATCAGAGTAGTCTTCATGAGGGCGAGTTAGACGAGTGAGAACGACAGCGTGATAAAAAGCTCTCTCCCTTCCTGTTGCATCAAATCCGGCCAAATTCACTCTAAAATACGAAGGATTTACGCCACTTCAAGACACGGACATAATTTCCTGCTGGATTTATCTCGCTGCATATTATTACGAGGAATGAATGCCAAGGACTCCTTGAAAAAAAACCGGCTTCCTGCAGACATGCAAATCAATGTACTACTAACTCATAACGCAATTACCGAGATAATTCCTTTTACGCAGATGACGTCACAACCCAATCTTCGAACCCAACTGAGTTTGACAGTTTATTAGAAAGGCAACAAGGTTTTATTTAAAAATGTTATAGGTTGCTTCATTTTCGCCGTCCACCAGAGGGCGCTGAGGTGAGACGGGCGCTGAGGTGAGACGGGCGCTGAGGTGAGACGGGCGCTGAGGTGAGACGGGCGCTGAGGTGAGACGGGCGCTGAGGTGAGACGGGCGCTGAGGTGAGACGGGCGCTGAGGTGAGACGGGCGCTGAGGTGAGACGGGCGCTGAGGTGAGACGGGCGCTGAGGTGAGACGGGCGCTGAGGTGAGACGGGCGCTGAGGTGAGACGGGCGCTGAGGTGAGACGGGCGCTGAGGTGAGACGGGCGCTGAGGTGAGACGGGCGCTGAGGTGAGACGGGCGCTGAGGTGAGACGGGCGCTGAGGTGAGACGGGCGCTGAGGTGAGACGGGCGCTGAGGTGAGACGGGCGCTGAGGTGACCAACCGTGGAAAATAAGTCCCCTTTTAAAGGAAAACTGGGTTGAGACAAATACATTACGTGCAGCGGGCTCGTCACTGCATCCCAATCCCCGTTTCTCAGGCTTGGGATAGTCCATGGCTGGGTTTATCATGCAATAAAAATTACCAAACATATGCATTCTTCATAAACATTTGCGAAAACTGAGAGTACGTAAGGCAAAACGTTTTTGATTAGCAGTTGTTTGTCCCATCGTGAAGTATTCTAAGTGTGTGCGGTTTCTTAGTATGATGGCCGTATACAACATATATGATCCCAAGATCGTATAAGAGTTTGTTTTCTCTTCACAGAGTAAAACTCCGTTCTACAGGTTTTTTTTTTTTTTTAATACTTTATAAAAATTGAAGTTAAAAGGCTTTATGAATGCCTTTATTTCATTTTAATGTTTCATTCCGTCACATATTACTAACTCGTAACAAACGGATACCTTCAGCATCTGATTTTAAGAAAATTCATTCTTTACCGGATTTATTTTCATCTCCAGCTTCTCCAAACAGTGCATTTAAATATCGTTAGTAGTATGGTCGCACATTAAAATATTTGTAAACTCTCGAAAACCATTGAGGTTTCGTCGATGTCTGTCATTACGTTTCACTTCCTAGTGATGCACTTGACACGTTCCTTTGTAAAATCCTCAACTTCCAGGTTAGCCAAGCGGTAGAACATCGGGCTGTTCATCGGAAGTCCTGTATTCGAGTCCCGGCTTGGACTTTAGATTTTAGGGATTAAGGTGCTTTTGAACCTTCTTTGTTAGGGTTGGGGTTCGAATCCCAGAAAAACTTGTAGGTCATCTCTATCGTACGATCTCATAGGTGCCACGCAGGAGGTGAAAAAAACACGTATCTAAAATCCTAAAGGCAGGAAACAAAATCGACAATATTCGTACATAACGGCGGTTCCTGAGCTGTGGTATGTGAGGTGCTGCTAGGTAGTAGGCGATTCTTTTGTTATATCGAATAATTTAAATATATAGCAATAAATTATATACTTTTGCATTACAATCTTTATTTAATTATTTATTATAGGTTAATTATTCTGCTGTAAGTGGTACAGAGGAAACTCTGTGAACCCTGCTACATACCATGCTATATAATGTTTCAGACCAACAAAGACCCTAGGATCCACTCATGGCTGGTCTACCTAACTGTGTTCGTAATTGTGTATTGTGTATGCCCTCCGTGGTGGCGGAGTGGACCTACAATTTTACGTGGGTTCCGAACCACAAGAACATAAGAAATTTATGCAAAAACTGCCTATACATTGGCAACGACCAATTTTTACAAAACTAAATAATTATCAATTTAAAACTAATTAATTATCGATTTAAAACTAGATAGAATCTCTGGATCCAGAGGATCAAGTCATACTAGACTACTATCCACAAATATGTTACACTTACCTTGCCAACGAAAAATAAGTCACGGTCCATATCGATTGCGGACCAAGTCAAAATTTACAACCATATACATTAGGAGGAAAAGTGTAGGTGTGGCTGTAAAGACTGTACAGTAATGTAGAAATGTGTGTGCACCCATTTTGGGTCTCCCATTTAAAGGTGTTTGTGGGGCAAGTGAAGATCATGAGTTTTTCAATATCTCACAGTACTATGGGGGGCACCGCTCGGCAGAGGAATCTCTTTAAATGGGGTGTGTAAGGACAGAGAGTATTCCCTAACCCAAGATGCTGCCTCCCTATATCCCACAACACTTGTGTGTGTGCGTGTATATATATATATATATATATATATATATATATATATATATAATATATATATATATATAACAAGAAGCACCAAGAGTAAGACGCTTCTTTTACGAATTAGGTCGAACTTTATAAATAAGTCGGGTTTTCTTGTACGACCTACAATTTTGAGGTTAGGTTAGGCTAACTCGGATTAACCTAACCTAAGACAAATCAGAGGGTGTGCAAAATCCGAGAAAGCTTAAAGTATGACTTATTTGACATCGATTTTTTTAATTAAAATATTAACGCGGAGGAAATTCAAAACACTAATCATTGTATACGGTAAAAAAAAAAGCTTTCTCTAAACTTTCTTATGACCTCCCGCCTCTCCTCTACTTTAACACAAGCGAAAGTGATTATATATTTTTATTTTTAAATATTTAATCTGTTCGACCGACTGGGTAAAAAATGGTCATGGACGAAAATTTACACGAATGTTCGACTAACTTGGGTATTTACGACTACACACACACACACACACACACACACACACACACACACACACTGCTTGTAAACTTTACAACGAAAGTGAAAGCGAGAGTGATTTAAGAATTTGGTCAGTAACAAGAAAAACGTGTTTTTCTCTCTACTTTTCGTCTTATCGCTTGATGAATGCACTCCAATGGTATGCAAATTATAGGACACGTTCCTGATTGATGTTCGTTAGCTCATGTTCAGGATTAGACTGGCTTTGAAAGTCTCGATCACGCGCGCGGAGTGCGGTCTAAAGGTAAAAACCATATAAAACGGGTATTATATACGTGTGCGGGTGTGTGTGTGCGCGTGCGCGTGCCAAATAACACGAAAGATACTCTCTGCATCGCGAAGGAAAAATATGGCATATTTCCACGGAAAAGATTAAATTCTGACCTCAGTTGAGTAAATTATTGAGTGGAAAAGAGTGAATGAAGATATTTGGTGCCGAGGGAGAAATGTGCTGTCAAAAGGAGTTGGATTTAACTCCCAATGATGAATTTCCAAAGGCGTTGATGGAGTGATACTCCCGTTTTCGCCTTTCCCGAGTTACTCATTTTTCATACGAAATAAAATTACAGGGAATGAATATATGAACTATGCAGCGTCCGTAGCTGAATGGGTAGCGCCGTTTCCCTATAAGCGAAGTAAAGACACTGAGTTTGGGGGTTCGATCCCCGGTAATGATGATGGTGATATGATAATATAGGGGTTTGAGCAATGAACCGCGTGAGTCTGGCCTGAGCGCTGTGTCATGGTCTGCCACTAATGATTGATTATTGTTAGTATTACTATGGGTTCTGGATGATATGATCGATACGAACGGTGACACTGAAACCACATGACGCGGGTTTGATTCCCACTAGGTCCACTAGTGGGAATTATTTACTGTGAAATATGAACTAAATTTATGACCTTGAAGCGAACGAATATAGAAATATTACGGTACACCAACTGAACCTAATTTTCTTCTCATAATTCAATCGTTCGATTATCGTCATTCCTTCGACGTTACATTTAATCGACGAGTTATTGTGGGTTAGGTTAGGTAAGTTGGGTTTTTAGAGTGTCGATGTAATGTCTCGTCGACCAAATGTGGGTGTAGGTCCGCAACCGTTAACTAATTTCTCTTAAAACCATTCCACTCCCTTTCGTCACTCGTCTTAATTAAGGGACCACTCTCGCGAGCCGGAATTGAAGACACTCCGAAACTTTTATATTCCCGGGGTTCTTTCTTCCGCAAGAACTCCGTGAACAGGATCTTGGTAACTTCCGAACGCTAGAGTGAGCCAATGTCATCCTCGAAAGATGATTACGACTTAACCTAATCTAATCGGCTTTAACGTAACCTAACCTCACGTAGCCCGTGCAAATACAATTTCCCTAAGAAGAGAACTCGTTGAAAGAGCAAGTTATCGAAATCTATTCTGAACTAAACTTTGAATTAGGTTAGGTTAGGTTTAGTTGGTTTAGGGAAAATTAAGTTATGTTAAATGAAACTCGGATAATTTAATCTCTAAATTATATTTTATTTCGAAGAAATGGCCTTTAACTCCACCTAACCTCGTAATAATGTCTCGTATTCGGTATCTTTCATAATGACAAAAGAGACAGAGGGGACATACATCTTTACGCTTTCGTACCACTATCTCACCAAGGAAGACCAAAAGAAGCGCTTAATCGCTAATATCTAAAGTCCGAGGTGAGGCTCGAACGAAGTACCTTCAAATTAACAGCCTGGCGCTTTACCACTATGCTACCATGGCAGGCCTAACCTAATCTAACCTAACCCATACCGAGTCGACTTTATTCAGTTTGGAATACAGAGACCGACACATATTTACATTTTCTTCAAACTTCGGAAAAAAAAAATAAGACTTTCTCTCCCAATATTAATTTTTTCGTGAAAAAATTTTAATCCTGTACACAACAAAGACCTTCACAGTGAAAGAAATTAAAAGTAAATATCGCTTAAATCATTTCAATATTGGACTTTTTTACCTTCACTTTTTATACTAATTATGTAAAAATTAATTAACTGGAAAAGTTGCGTCTCAAAATAAAATTTTAAAATAAAAATAAGTATTTTTGTGTAAAATTCACTTAAAATCCATTTTATGACGTCACTGAAAACTGTGACTCGATAAACGGGTCAATAATATTAAAAGAAGGAAAGGAATAAATAAATTAATCAAGTATGAGTGCCATAAATTGGCACAGCGCTAAGGCCAGACGGATGCGACTCAGTGTTCTAACTTCCTAATTATTATTAACTACCATCACCGGGATTCGAACCCACGACCTCAGCGTCTTCATTTCGCTTATCTACTGAACTACAGTCGCTGACAGGAAAGGCAAGGAAAAAACCTCTTCCTCTCGCTTCCTTTCAAAGAGTGCCAAAGACGAGCAGACAGGAAGTACTGACCAAGTACGGAAATCGGGTACTTCCGATCTTCTCAAGTTCCGAGAGGCGGTAAAAGAAGTGAAATAAAGTGGATGTGCGTTCCAGGAAGGAAGTAGGAGGAAGAATAGAAGAAGGAAGTGAGGTGGATGTGCGTTCGAGGAAGGAAGGAAGTAGGTGGAAGAATGGAAAAACCAAGCGAAGATGATGGAATAGAAAGAAGTGAAAACGTTATAAATATGGGAAAAGTGTACAAAAAAAAGAAGTAAGTTAAGTAGTGAAGAAGAAGCGAAATAAATGGATGTAAAATAGAAAATAAAAGTAGATGAAAAGTTGCTAAAAAAATGCTTTGATATGAAGCAAACAAGGACGTTGCGAACGAAAGTGAAAGGAGGAAGAGAAAGTTTACAGTCCTTATCAGGTTATATTTAAATGCTTATCTTTTGTTCACAATTTTTTTTTTAAATTTTAATTATTTTTAATGTTACATATTAATTTCTTTTAGATTTCTATTTTTTCTTTTTCTTTTTCTGTTTTTTTAGTCAGAACAAGCGGTAGCTCGCTATCGCTCGCGACCGTTGTACAACTTGGCCCACTGGGCGGGTAGCACTATGACATATACTGCTATATACGCCATTACCCCCACACACAAGTAAAAAACGCCATTACCCCACCCCTCTCCCCCATTACCCCCACCCCTCTCCCCATTACCGCCATCCCGACTCCACAAATTACCCTCCCCCCTCCCCCACTACCCCCGGACGGGTAGCACTGTGACATATACTGCTACCCGCCCTCCCGGGTAGCAGTATATGTCACAGTATGTGTGAAGCTCAAGATTTTCACGGCTGCGTTCTTTTCTGTAGTTTTATCGCGGTGCTGGGGCCTTCGGACCCGGTAATTGTGACCTAGGACCGGGAAACTTCACAGAGCACATCGTCAGCTCATGGGCTATCAGTTGGTGGTGGTTGCAGAATTTTCCGATGTGCCGTTTAGGCTGTGCACAGTTCCGAAGAAAGCGGACACACAAACACATTTTAGCTCAATCGTATGTAGGATTATGTATTTTAACTATACAGGGTGTCCCATAAGTCCGGCATCATAGGAGAAATTCATATTTTTCTATTTCTACAAACCATAATTCATATTTTTCTCTTTCTACAGGCCATAATGTCTGTGAGCAAGGAAGAACGAATCCAGATAATTCTACTCATAGGAAATCGGAGTCAAAGAGACTTTGCAACAAGTCTGCTAACACAACTCTGTGTTATTGGCTCGCGGTCTGGATGCAGTCTGTTAAATTCAGCAGCGGCCTCTCTCTGACTCCTATTTCCTATGAGTAGAATTATCTGGATTCGTTCTTCCTTGCTCATAGACATTATGGCCTGTAGAAAGAGAAATATGATTATGGTTTGTAGAAATAGAAAAATATGAATTTCTCCTATGATGCCGGACTTATGGGACACCCTGTATATATATATATATATATATATATATATATATATATATATATATATATATATAATATATATATAATATATATATATATGAGGGTGTAACAAAAGTCACTTCTCATCGGGAAATAAGATATAACAGAACTGAATGAGAAAATAGTTTTAACTATACCTTACAAACAATACAATCAATTTTCCAATTAATCCAGGACATGCACAAATTGCATTCTATGTTGCCGTTGACACATTTCTACTCGTCTTTGTAAGCTCTCAGTTACGTTTTGAAGTGCTTCCGCACTAATTCTGTTACACTGATCTGTATTTTTTTTCTTTTAACTGCTGGATCGTTCGAGGTCTTGACTCATAAACAACGGACTTTAAGTGGTCCCACAAGAAGTAGTCAATGGGGGTCAAACCGGGGCTTCGGGGCGGCCATTCTACACAACCTCGGCTTCCTATCCATCTGCCACGAAGATTCTCATCTAACCACTGTCTCACTGAACGAGCGAAATGCGAAGGTGCACCTCTTACTGAAACCAGAACTTTCGTTTAGCATCCAAAGACATTTCGTCAATGTACTTTTGCAAAATTCCCTCCAGAATGTTGTTCAAGTAAAAACCCTGTTCATGGTTTCACCAAAAAAGTATGGTCCTATGATGGTTCCTCTATGAATTCCTGCCCGCACAGTAATCCTGGGATCAACCTGCGAATGTTTATTTTCAACCCAATGCAGAGTTTCGTCGCTCCAGTAACGATAATTGTGGCGATACAAATTCATCACGATCAATTCTCTTATCTTATTTCCCTATGAGAGCGGACTTTTGTTACACCCTGTATATATATATATATATATATATATATATATATATATATATATATATATGAAAATTATTTCACGAAAGTAACACGTGAAAAATATTTATGATGAATAAAACCACGAAGGAAAGGAAACACAAAATGGTGCTCAAGCGCTTTCGTCTAATGACATCCTCAGGAACACTGAAGTACATAAAGGGGTTACAGCCTATATATAGGTTAAAGAAAGAAAAAAAGAAAAAAAATAATATACATACATATATAATATATATATATATATATATATATATATATATATATAATATATATATATATATGCAATAAACGGAGAAGTAAAAATAAAATTAAAATTAAAGGATTATCAGAGAGGCATACAGATTTGTAAGGAAAAAATATCCATTTTTAGCACAAGATCAAATGGATTATAAAAATACAAATTTATACTGGAAATCTGCCCGGGTTTTAATACACTGCCTTTTTTGGTTAAGTTTCGATGTATATAAAAAATAAAATGAAAATTAAAAGTTAATAAAGTAGCGTACAAGTTTACCAAAGATTTAACGTTCTACCCTTCTTATCTAAATCTGTTTTGAAGGAATTCAAAACAACAGGATCGAGTTGAAAAAGACCTTTACTTATGTTGAAGTTATTTGAAAGTTGGATAATGGCAGACTCAAGAATATTTATATTAACAATGTTGCTAGAGTGGAATAAAACTGAAGCATTATTCCAATCAATACAGTGGGATAACTCTGACAAATGGACAAAAAGGGCACTGGACAACTGTCCTGTTCTAACGGAATATTGATGCTGTTTTATACGTGTGCAAATCCTTTCCCGTCTGACCTATGTAAAAGGAATCACATTGTTTACAACCAATTTTATAGATAATGCCTGAATTATTGGTAGGGCTATTTTTTACTATGATACTTTTCACAATATTGTTATATGAAAATACTACATTAATATCCAAAAGTTTAAGTACATTAGCAATGCCTAAAAAGCCCGGGAAAAATGGAAGTACTAAAATATTTTTTGACAAAGTACGAGTGTTATTATTGACACGATAGAAAGTTCGTTTTGCCTTGTTGAGACAAGATTCCATAAACGCAGATGGATAACACACATCACTTCCAATACCGTTGATTTTTTTTCAATTGTCCAGTTGTCCAGTGCCCTTTTTGTCCATTTGTCAGAGTTATCCCACTGTATTGATTGGAATAATGCTTCAGTTTTATTCCACTCTAGCAACATTGTTAATAGAAATATTCTTGAGTCTGCCATTATCCAACTTTCAAATAACTACAACATAAGCAAAGGTCTTTTTCAACTCGATCCTGTTGTTTTGAATTCCTTCAAAACAGATTTAGATAAGAAGGGTAGAACGCTAAATCTTTGGTAAACTTGTATGCTACTTTATTAACTTTTAATTTTCATTTTGTTTTTTATATACATCGAAACTTAACCAAAAAAGGCAGTGTGTTAAAACCCGGGCAGATTTCCAGTATAAATTTGTATTTTTATAATCCATTTGATCTTGTGCTAAAAATCGATATTTTTTCCTTACAAATCTGTATGCCTCTCTGATAATCCTTTAATTTTTATTTTTACTTCTCCGTTTATTGCATATATACAGGGCGTCCCAAAAAAATGTATACACACTTTAAATAATTATAAAGGCAGTGTTTATTAAAATACATTTCATTTTCAAAATGTAATAGAATCTAGAGACATTATTTAATTGTTTTGTCAACGCCTGTTTTCAAACTGACGTCCGTTCTGGTCCAGGCACTGCTGATAACGCGAAGCAATGGAATCGCAAACATCACGAAACATTTCGTTTGGTATTTGTGTGCATTCTCGTTCAATGGCTGCTCTCAATTCAGCGACTGTTGCAGGTTTTATAGCGTAGACTTTGTCTTTTAAGTATCCCCATAAAAAAAGTCTAGTGGTGTGAGGTCTGGTGAACGCGGAGGGTATTCTACGAAACCCCTTCGTCCAATCCACATCCACATCGTGCCAAGTACCACTCGCAATACTCCACTCTTCGGTCCGGATCATCATCTTCATTAATAGCATGGACTAATCTTGGAATGTAACTTTTCCATTGACAGCGCTTCAAAATGCGTTGGACAGACGATTCTGAAATTCCTACCTCACGACTCGCTTGCCGCACAGATTTTCTTGGACTTTGGTGATACGTTTCCAGTACTCTTTCTTGCTTTGTGGGCTTGTCGATGTCCGTGGTCTTCCGGAACGCTTCTTGTGGACATTCTGAACAGTTCCATCGGCTTCAAACTTATCTCTAATTCGAGTGATGGTAAGTCGCGTTGGTGGATCTGTTTGAAACTCCCTCCTAAACTGTCTTTGCACTTCAACTGCGTTTTCACACTTCCAGTAGCATTTTAGAATGAATTTCCTTTGTTCAAAGCTTAGTCTGACTGCCATTATTAATTCTAATGGGTTTAACTTGGAAAGAAAGAAACATCAATTGAGCTATCAGCTGTTAAAGTGTGTGTACATTTTTTTGGGACGCCCTGTATATATATATATATATATATATATATATATATATATATATATATATATATATATATATATATATATATGTATATTATTTATTTATTTTTTTTCTTTCTGTAACCTATATATAGGCTGTAACCCCTTTATGTACTTCAGTGTTCCTGAGGATGTCATTAGACGAAAGCGCTTGAGCACCATTTTGTGTTTCCTTTCCTTCGTGGTTTTATTCATCATTATATATATATATATATATATATATATGATAAGTCGCTTCTCACAGGGAAAAGTCACAAAAAGTATGCTGCGGCGGCTGAGTAGGCCGTAGTCCCCAAGTATCTGTATTGTCGAACCACCCAGCACCTTTTCACGTTTCTGGGTTCGGGATAGTCAAGAGACTGGGCAAAGATGTAATCTCCTCTGGTATCTAGGAATGCCTCTCTTGTCAGTGGTTTATTTCAAGGAGATTATTCAGGTTCGACTCGCGCGTTAACTGTAAAGGACTTCCCCCAGTTCAGGTGTCTAAATCTGACTCTCCAATGCGTAGGAGAACCAACCACTCAGAGTCCAAGAAAGGGCTGGAATTCAAAGGTAGACCTAATAGAAGTAAACTACTATGTTTGTTTTTCTCTCTATTATATCTGAAATAAACAATTATTCAGCGTGACAGTATAAACAACAAAAAGACTGGCAATGAATCACAATTAACAAAACTTCTGGAAAACCAATAACACAGTGAGATTTGGCAGAAAGGATAGAAAGGAAGTGGGAGACAAGTACCGGAAAAGACTTGCACAGAATGTTAACCCCTGTCCCAGCCTAGCTACCCTCCAAACTTGACGCCCCCCCCCTCATGACCTGAGTTTCAATTTCGTTATACACTTTATACACTGGCTAGTTAGTAGTGTTAGGGTCACCGGCCTGATAACAGGGCACAATCCAAGCCTGATGAATCTGGACCACGTGAGTTGAATCCCAACTGGTTGCCTTTATATATATATATATGATGAATGAAACCACGAAGGAAAGGAAACACAGAATGGTGCTCAAGCGCTTTCGTCTAATGACATCCTCAGGAACACTGAAGTACATAGAGTTAGTCTACATATATAGGTTACAGAAAAAAATAATATATATATATATATATATATATATATACAATAAATGGAAAAATAAAAATTAAAGGATTGTGGGAGGAGCATACAAATTTGTAAGGAAAAACTACCGATTTTAACACTGCTCGAATCCAACACAAGATCAAATGAATTGTTTCCAACCAATGTTATAGTTATTAAAAAAATAATAAATTTAAAAATAAAAATTATAAGAGGAGCATACAAATTTATACTGGAATCTGCCCAGGTTTTAGCACTCTGCCCTTCTTGTCTAAGTTCGATATATATAAAAATAGATTTAAAAATAAAAGTTATTAGAGTAGCATACAAGTTTACCAAAGGTTTAGCGTTCTACCCTTCTTGTTGGATTCGAGCAAAGTGCTAAAATAGGTAGTTTTTTCTTACAAATTTTTATGCTCCTCCCACAATCTTTTTATTTTTATTTCTCCGTTTATTGTGTGTGTATATATATATATATATATATATATATATATATATATATATATATATTTTTTTTTCTGTAACCTATATATAGACTGTAACTCTTTATGTACTTCAGTGTTCCTGAGGATGTCATTAGACGAAAGCGCTTGAGCACCATTCTGTGTTTCCTTTCCTTCGTGGTTTTATTCATCATAAATATTTTTCACGTGTTATTTTCGTGAAATAATTTTCATATATATATAATGTAAACCCATAAGGAGAAAGAAAAATGATTCCAAGACCTTTCGTGTATTCAGAAGTACACCTCGTCAGGGAATGAAGAGAGCAGGCAAGATGCCCACAATATATACTGTACAGCGGGACGGAAACAGAGAGATTAGCACATAATTAACAAGACTTAATGAGAGGCAGAAGAAATTTAAACAAGATATGGTCATTTTTATATATTCCCGCACTGTTATTGAAATTATTTTTAAATGGATAAATAAATGCACATTCTAGAATATTTCTTTCAATTATATCAATATTTTTAACAAGCGCTTTAGAACTATCCCACTTGATGCTATGATTACATCTATACATATGGTTAAACAATGCATTAGAATTATTTGCTGTTCTATACGCATATTTATGCTGTTTTACCCTAATATCTAACGTTTTGCCCGTTTGGCCTATCTACATATACTAAGTTACATTGTGTACATCTAATCGAATACACACAACCAACATTATTATCCTGGCTATTCTTTATTGGGCGTGATTTAACAGTATTATTATACTTAAAGACTACATTAATGCCAATTGCTTTAAGTAAAGTCGGAAGATATTGACAATTAACATGGTAAGGTAGGCTAAGGATATTTTTACACTCAAATTCCTTCACAGTTACATTATTATAATACCTATTCTTGGCTTTCCTAAGGCAATTATCTGAAAATAAAATAGGATAACATAATTTAGTACCAATATTCATGATGTCACATAACTCGGAATCTAAAAATTCAGGACTAACAATTCTCAATCCTCTAAGAAACATAGCAGAGAAAATAGAAGATTTGATCGAGGGATGATGGTCAGAATAAAAATGTACATAAGTTATTATTATAGGCTTTCGATAAACTTCATATTTGAACTGATTAGAGCATCTCCGAAGATGATGCAGAACTCAGAACAGAAAATTGAACAATAGACTGGAGGATTTAATTCGCAATAGTTACTGAACCAAAAAATGTGATTTCAGTAATTTTGTTAACTTGTCGTCCCATGAGCTAGACTTCAATACGAAATGTGCGTTAGGTTTTGGGTTAGGATTCTGTCCCCAAAAAGCTCAGCAGCTTACTTATTGCTAAGCATTTTATCAATTTTGAAAAACATAGTAATATATCCGAAAGTGAGGTGACTTTAGCCAAAGGTTGGGTGTATAGCGCTTTCAATACGAGGTATGAATCGAATTATCCTTTGAGGTTTGAAAAAGCCCTAAAAACACTTAAAAGTAACAATTCATTTACATATTACTAAAGCGGACAAATCTAATTCGATCGTCGTCATGGACAAAAACGGTTACATTGAAAAGATGAATACTTTATTGAGTGACCGTGACACGTACAAACCTCTAAACAGAGACCTATTAGAGGATATTAATAAAATGTTCAACAGAAAATTAAGATAAATATTAAAAAATAACTATAATGGGCTTTCGCAGCAGTTTCTTAGTATCAATCCGTCACTACCATATTTGTACGGTTTAGTTAAAACACACAAAGTAATAATCCCATGAGGCCTATTGTTAGCTCAGTAGGCTCCATAACCTATAAGCTATCTAAATGGTTAGTTATTTTCTTAACGCCGTTAGTTGGCTCTATTTCTAAGTCACATATTGTAAATAGCATGGATCTTATTGACAAACTAAAGTTTTCTAATGATCCTATTTCAAACTGGTAAGTTTTGATGTATGCTCGTTATTAACAAAAGTCCCTGTTGATGATGACCTTGATTTTTTTAAAAGATAAGATCTCTGAGTATTCTCTCCCTGTTCAACACAACACACTTATTGAGTTAATTAAGCTTTGCGTCAAAGATTGTAAATTTCAGTTTGAAAATAAGTTTTATGCTATGTCGTTTGGATTGGCGATGGGAAATCCCCTCTCACCTGTATTGGCTTACTTATATATGGAATTTTTTGAAAGTAGAATTTTGCCGACGATTGTTAATTTTAACCTTGTTTGGTACAGGGTATATAAATGATATTTTATGCCTTTGGCCTAATAATTTGGATGTTGACATTTCTTGGTAGGCTCAACAATTTAGTTCCATCTATTAAGTTCACAATGGAAAAAGAAAATGATGGAAGCCTATCTTTTCTGGATCTAAAAATTCGGAGATGCTCTAATCAGTTCAAATATGAAGTTTATCGCAAGCCTATAATAATAACTCTTAAGTACATTTTTATTCTGACCATCATCCCTCGATTAAATCTTATTTTCTCTGCTATGTTTCTTAGAGGATTGAGAGTTGTTAGTCCTGAATTTTTAAATTCCGAGTCATGCGATATCATGAATATTGGTACTAAATTATGTTATCCTACTTCACTTTTAGATAATTGCCTTAGGAAAGCCAAGAATAGGTATTACGATATAATAATGTAACTGTAAAGGAATTTGAGTGTAAAAATATCCTTAGCTAACCTTATTATGTTAATTTTCACTATCTTCTGACTTTACTTAAAGCAATTGGCATCAATGTAGTCTTTAAGTATAATAATACTGTTAAATCACGCCTAATAAAGAATAGCCCGGATAATGTTGTTGGTTGTGTGTATTTGATCAGATGTACCAACGTCGATCGGATGTACACAATGTAACTTAGTATATATAGGCCAAACGGGCAAAACGTTAGATATTTGGGTAAAACAGCATAAATATGCATGTAGAACAGCAAATAATTCTAATGCATTGTTTACCATATGTATAGATGTAATCATAGCATCAAGTGGGATAGTTCTAAAGCGCTTGTTAAAAATATTGATATAATTGAAAGAAATATTCTAGAATGTGCATTTATCCGTTTTAAAAATAATTTCAATAACAGTGCGGGAATGTACAAAATTGACCATATCTTGTTTAAATTCCTTCTGCCTCTCATTAAGTCTTGTTAATTATGTGCTAATCTCTTTGTTTTCGTCCCCCTGTACAGTATATATTGTGGGCATCGTGCCTGCTCTCTTCATTCCCTGACGAGGTGTACTTCTGAATACACGAAAGGCCTCGGAATCATTTTTCCTTTTCCTTGTGGATTACATCATTCATTCATTTCACGTGTTTAATTGTGAAATTCATCCCATATATATAAAAAAGCTGTTGACTTCTCCTTAGGGAAACGGAGCTTACAGATGAAAAGAAGACACAACGGCAAACATTTTCGTTTATTTTTGTACTTCAGACGTTTCGGCAAATCTTTTGTTATCATCAGTGAATTATAAACCTTAAAACCTTAAAACAAAGTAAGAATAAATAATTAAAATTACAGCAATACAAAAAGGAATTAAAATCATTAAAATTAAATTAAATTAAATTAAAATTACCTTAACTGGTAAATACACAATGATTACGTCAACCTCCATATTCGGCAGATACTGAGAGAAGACTGTATGAATGTTAGTTACATTGGAAGGTATAATATATCTATGAAAGTAGGTTGGTTGGTTAGTTAGAAGAGCTGTAATTTGTAAGATGAGCTATTGTTGTTAATGGAGGGTTTGTTTCTATGGATATACAAAGATTCTAGAATTAGGAGTTCTGTAACCATACAGAACTCCGAATTTTAGAATCTCTGTACATCTATAGAAACAAACCCTCCATTAACAACAATATTTAATCTTAGAACTTACAGCTCTTCTAACTAACCAACCAACCTACTTTCATAGCTATATTTACCTTCCAATGTAACTGACATTCATAGTTTTCTCTCAGTATCTGCCGAATATGGAGGTTGACGTAATTATTGTGTATTTATCAGTTGAGGTAATTTTAATTTAATTTAATTTTAATGATTTTAATTCCTTTTTGTATTGATGTAATTTTAATTATTTATTCTTACTTTGTTTTAAGGTTTATAATTCACTGATGATGACAAGATTTGTCGAAACGTCTGAAGTACAAAAATAAACGAAATATTTGTTGTTGTGTTGGTCCTTCTTTTCATATATATATATATATATATATATATATATATATATATTATATATATATATGTGTGTGTGTGTGGCAATTCGTCAAATGAATAAAGTCTTGTTCACTTGATAAATTATCAGGCTCTACATTTGCTTGTCGTGCCATCTGGCAAAATTTGGCACCATCTGTGCCATTATAGCTCAGAATTCTCAAAAAAGCAGCATTTACAATAATGTATATTGAGATGCTAAAATTTTGCTTTTCCAGCTATATATATATATGGAATGAATTTCACAATTAAACACGTGAAATGAATGAATGATGCAAACCCACAAGGAAAAAGAAAAACGATTCCAAGGCCTTTCGTGTATTCAGAACTACACCTCGTCATTCCCTGACGAAGTGTAGCTCTGAATACACGCAAGGCCTTGGAATCGTTTTTTTTCCTTGTGGGTTTGCATTATATATATATATATATATATATATATGTGTGTGTGTGTGTGTTACAGGAATCTGTGTAACTAGGGATTTCATGAAATCCCTTAAATGTTCAGGGATTTAAAGTAAGATTAAGTCGTGATATTTTCGTTAGTTTTAATGAAAATATCACGACTTAACCTAACCAATCGTCAAGGGCGTACAATTGACCTAACAGGGCATTCAATTAACATAACCGAGCATTCAATAATTTTCCCGTGGGTTTAACGAAAATATCACGACTTAACCTTACATGAACTCCCTAATTACACAGTCCCCGTAACATATATATATAAATAATGGCGATTACAAAGTCCTTATGCAACTTCAAACTTGAATAACTTTTGAAGCACACTTAATAGAAACAAGCTGTAAACGGCATATGAAAGCCTAATTAAAGTTTTTCTTTATTTTATTTCAGGTCGCATCATATCAGGCGTAGACGCTGAAATTGATTGAAAATGGCGACAGTATAAGAAAGTGTTTATTGTATTTTATGGCTAGTAGAAATGAAGTCCGTAACAGGTAGAAAGTTCACTGCTCATTACCAGAAAGATGCACAACATTAACACTCGATTAACAATTGGGTAAAAATTTTTAAAGAAAGTGGGTCAGTGAATGACAGACGTCGATCGGGAGGTCTCAAATTATGAGGAGTCTGTAGCCGTCGTCCAAGAATCATTTGAGAAGAGTCCACGGAAATCATTGCGACATACATCCTATGAACTAAACATCCGGTAATTAACAGTGCGCAAAATTCTCAAAGTGAAATTGCATGAACATGCGTACAAGATTCAGGTGGTTCAATTGTTACATGCAAGGTTAGATTTTTGTGAACAGTTCCCAATCAAACATCAAGAATTTCCCTGTATTTCTGGACGAGTTGACATTTTCTGATGAGGCAACATTCTACATTAGTGGCAAAGTCAACTGCCACCATTGTTGCATTTGGAGAACAGAGAAACTTCACGAAGTTTGGCAACATGAAGGAGACTCGCCAGAAATCAGTGTCTGGTGCGCGCTCATCAGTGGGTCTTTCTTTTTTGAGGGATCAACAGTCATTGACGACGTTATCTTGCAATGTTGCAGAATTTCTTTATCTCTGAAGTAAGACGATTACATCTTTCAGATAGCATCTCCTTTCAGCAAGACGGCGCTCTCTGCCACTATGTTTTGAATGTGCGACAGTTCTTGAATGAAGTCTTCGCAGCCAAGTGAATCGGTAGAGGCGAACAAATTGCTTGGCCTCTTCGTTTACCTGACCTGTCTCTATTGAACTAGCCTTTATGGGACCATGTTAAAAGTGTTATTTACTGATGAAAACACATTTCTCGGATGAACGTAAGGCCAGGATCACAAATGCAATTTATGAAATTACTCGGCAGCAAATGGAGAATGTTTTCAGGTCTTTGGAAAATTGGATTGAACGAAATACCGGGAAAGATGGCGGTTATGATGAGGCCTAGAATTTTGTACTGTAGTGCATTTAAGTTTGTATTAATTATGTTTCCATATGCCGTTTACAGTTTTTCTATCCCGTATACATCAAACGTTATTAAAGTTTAAAGTTACACAAGGACTTTGTAATCACTGTGTATGAGATGTATACAGGCGTACACAGCTATATACCCTCTTGGGTATATATGCTTATCTGAAACCCTTTTAGGAAACCACTAAACAGGTGCAACCTGAAAGATGTTATACTTAACCTCGTGAACATGTTATGGGTCTTGAACAGTGGCGGGTTTTGACCACAGATTAACTCATAACCAGATAGATTAGTTCTAGAAAAAATAATTGGCTTAGCAACCAACAGTTGCTAAGAACTTTTCTGAAGAATGGCCAGGTTATTTTCAATAAATCTTAAGTCACTGGTACAAGAAATTTAATTTTTTATATGAATTAAAGATTGATTGATTACTTAGACATTGCCCGGGAACGTCTGGTTACTAGGCAAAACTACCACTGTTTAGTATCGTATGTGGTTGTTTCTGTAATTTGTTTGTTTGACCGTGAAAATAATAATCGATTCGTTCACCATGTGTTGATACATGGCAAAGATGAATACTACTTTGCTTTTATCGCATCCTCTGCTTCGCTCTAACCACAGTTAGGTTGGTCACAAAGGATAATAATTACCAAATGAAGAGGATTTTCGAAAGCATTTTCACTGACTCCTTAAAGTGTTCGTCCCTCTGATAGATGCGAAAGCGTTCAGAAAGCATTCGTCGTATCTGTAAGATGGCGCTTCTTGCGTGTGCGCTTGAATGTTGCACACACACACACACACACACACACACACATATATATATATATATATATATATATATTATATATATATATATATATATAAAGAACGACGCTTGTGTAGAAGAGCGTCCGCACAAGATGGGGAGAGAGAACAAGCAAATGAAAAACGAGGCACCTCCCAGGAATCGAACCCGGGCTCATCCAATTGCCGGTCGGATATGCTAACCACTGCACCAAGGTCCCTAATCAGTCACAACTCGTAATTCTCCCACATACGAGCGGAATCGAATGCTCTGAGGGGGTACCTTCTCATGCCGTACATATGTACATTTTAACTGCAAACAACACAGTATAATTAATGGGGAGAGAGAACAAGCTCGTATGTGGGAGAATTACGAGTTATGACTGATTGGGGACCTTGGTGCAGTGGTGTTAGTATATCCGACCGGTAATTGGATGATCCAGGGTTCGATTCCTGGGAGGTGCCTCGTTTTTCATTTGCTTGTTCTCTCTCCCCATCTTGTGCGGACGCTCTTCTACACAAGCGTCGTTCTTTACATTAATTATAATGTGTTTGCAGTTAAAAATATATATATATATATATAAAATGGCTCATCTTCTCAAAGAATGAATGAATGGTGTTAGGTCGTTCATGCGTCTGAAAGTAATAAAAATTAAGATTAAGTTTGAAATCAGGTCGTAATTTTGTTGAAATAACATCAGTAGTGTGGGCGCAAAATGGGAGATTGCAATGTTGCAAATGTTGATCAATGTCGCAAGCAAATATAAGAAATACACAGGATTCTTTATATTGTACATTAATATTTAAAAGAAAACCTGCAAGTCCGGACATTGGTGAAATCAAACTGACTGAAGACGCGAAACAGATTTTATAATATATTTGACGTAAATCAATAATAATAATTAGTAAGTAAAATTACATTCATTAACTAACCTTTATACTCTTAAGCAAATTTAAATTATATATTTATGATGGAGACTTGAAAAAAAAAAGATAAGAATCATACTGAATAATTATTTAAAAACTAAAAATTTTAATTCATACAACATTTTAAATCTCTAAACTTGACAGACTCGTACAAAGATTAGAAAGTAATGAAAAAAACCGCAACTATCAACTAATCTCGATGTGTGTCATTTTAATGATTGCTGCTACCAAGGTAAGCAATGCATAGAACACAAACAGTTTGCTGGTTAAAAAAAAAGAAGAAAAAATACTCTATTCTAAATAGCGCGTCCGATGTTTTAAGCAATACATTTTTATTAAAAAACTGTAACAATAACACTTCTTTTCGTTGTAATGAACATTACATAATTTCACGCAGACTAAATACAAAAATATGGACTCAAATTCACCGTAAAAAGTTTTATACCTGAAAGAACTCATGCAAGAAGCCGGAGCAGACTTTGCATGCCTCACGGAAACTCATCTAAAGGACTGCCAGGCGAATTGTGAAAAATGTGAGTCCTGTATTGACAAAAAAGAAATACAAATTGACAACTATAGCATCCTCCGAGCCGACAGAACAGTGAGACGGAAAGGAGGAGGTGCTACTTACACAGGCGAAAGGCATATGGCAGAAATGACTATAAGTACCTCAAACAGCTACGTAGAATGTGTAGCAGCAAAAGTTGAAAAATTAAATATGGTACTAATTGTAATGTACAGACCCCCCAAACACGCCAACCTCAAAATTTTCAGATTCCATTACAGAGGTAAGAAACTGGGTAAAAGATCTGCACTCTCCAACCCAAAATATTTTTCTCTGTGGTGATTTTAATTTCCCATTCATGAAATATAAAAGGATAGGAAAAATATATGTATACACCAGGACAAGGGGGGCACACGAGAAGACCAGGAGCAGGTAAAAATGCTACTAGCTCGAGCTGATGAATTTATATTAACGCAAGAAATAACAAATAACAAAGCTATAAACTGGGAAGATGTTACATCTAGCATGGAAGTAATAGATTGGAAAACCATTTTCGAGGCCAAGACAACGGACGAGATGCTAATGACGTTAGAGGAGAAGCCGTTAGAAATTGTGCATAAACATGCCCCAAAAATACAATAAAGAGGAAAGAGAAGCAGGTTCGAGAGACAAAAGAGGGCATTGTTTCGAAAGAGAAAGAGTGCCTGCAAAATCAAGTAACTGTAAAGATAACATCAGAAAAATATTAACTGATAAACTGCAAAGTATCGATGACGTTATAAACTTAAAGGAACTAATCGAGAAGCATACAGAAAAAGACGACGACGACGACGCTATAGAAGCGATAAAGGCTAACTCAAAGTACTTCTATAATTTCGCAAAAGGAAAGTCAAAAAACCATGCGACTATCGGACCTTTAAAAACTGAGAACAGTGCTTTATCTGATGATCTTACAGAAGTATCTGAAATATTAAGAGCTCAGTACGAATCATCTTTCAGTATCCCAAAAACTGACAAATTGATATGCGATAGAAATGCGTCCTTTGAAAAAGAACTACAAGGGGAAACTAAAAACACACTTAGTGGCAGGACCGGATAAATGGAATGCCACACTGATCAAAAACTGCAAGAATGCAATCGCTGAGCCCCTATACTGGATATGGAGACGATCACTAGACACGGGAGAAATACCGGATATCCTGAAGAGTGCGAACATAGTCCCAATATATAAAGGAGGAGATCGATCCGAGGCCAAAAACTATAGACCAGTGTCGCTTACATCTCACTAAAATATTTGAAAGAATGGTTAGACAGAAAATCTGACTTTTTGGAAACTCAGAAAAAATTCAATGATAACCAGCATGGGTTTCGGTCAGGCAGATCATGCCTATCACAACTAATGGAACACGACAACAACATTATTGATGTACTTGAAAATAATGAAAACTATGATGTACTATACACAGACTTTGCTAAAGCGTTCGACAAGTGTGACCACGGAATCATAATACATAAACTGAAATATATGGGAATAACAGGAAAAGTAGGGAAATGGATATATAATTTCCTTAGTGAACGGCGACAAGTCGTTACAGTACAAGGAGTATCTTCATCAAAATAGGAGGTCCTCAGCTCCACTACTCTTCATAATCATGCTAACTGACATAGATGAGGACATTACCAGAGACAGCACAGTAACATCCTTTGCGGATGACACAAAGATCAGTAGAAAAATAAGAAACCCAGAAGATATAGGATCTCTACAAACCGACATAAACAGAATCTACAAATGGACGGACGGAAGACAACAATATGAAGTTTAACACCGAGAAATTTCAGCTGTTACGGTATGGAAAAAGAGAAGACCTAAAATCCATGGAATATTATACCCCAAATGGACAGGGAATTCAGAGAAATTCCAGAGCATAAGATTTAGGGGTTGTAATGACAGATGATGCGAAATTTGAAACACAAAGTAAGATAACAGTAAACAGCAAAGCGAATAACGGGTCAGATATTGAGAACCTTTAAACGAAGGGATAGGAATGTAATGATTCCTCTACTGAAAACCCTGATAATACCCAAATTGGAATACTGCTCAGTCCTAACATCCCCATATAAAAAAGAAGACATTAGGCAGCTGGAAGGGATCCAGAGAAGCCTCACAGCCAAGATCAACGGGTGCAAAGAACTAAATTAATGGGAAAGGTTACGCGAACTAGACATATATTCACTGGAAAGGATAAGAAAGAGATACACCATTATTTACACTTGGAAAATGATGGAGAAACTAATCCCTAATCTTACTCTAAACCCGATAACTCCCCAAACAAAAGTGGTAAGTAGAAACGGTAGATTGTGTCGTATTCCCAAATTGAAGGCGAGAGAGGGAACATCCTTAACACTGAAAGAAAATAGTTTTGTAGTGAGAGGACCAAAACTGTTTAATCAGCTGCCCAAAGACCTAAGAAACACGAAGGGAGTTGCAGTGGACATCTTCAAAAGAAGACTAGACGCCTGACTCAGAACAATCCCCGATGAGCCGGACGTACCTGGCTATATGAGGTGGAGAGCACAAGAAACCAACTCACTACTTCACCAGGCCAACTCCAGAGGAGGGGCGACAAGCTTGACCTTCGTGAAATGAGGAATTATCACGCGGAACCTTTATAAGGTAAGGTGTATATATATATATATATATATATATATATATATATATATATATATATATTAGGGTGTCTCTTATTGGGTAGTCAAAAATTGAAATGTTGAATTATTTTATCTACGGCCCCTAAAATAGTTCCATTTAGCATAGAAACTAAAACTTGAACGTTTGACACAAATTGGCTCATATTTAGGGGTCGCCCCCGGCTAATAAAAATGTGACCCTGGCATAATAGCTCCTGACATATGATTATGCTCATTATACACATAATTCATTCCTTCTTTTTTTAGTTCGATTCGTTTTTATAAGTATAGGCCTTCTTATTTATCATTGATCCTTTTCTAACCTATCCTTGATGTTGTTATAATCCATCCTTTGGTCCTCAATCCTTCTTTATCCCAATCCTTTTTCTCCTATCCAAAATCCTTCCTGCTCTTTTTTATATACAATCAGCAATGAAGCATTGCTACAAAAAAAAACCATTAGTTTATTATATAGAGATAAATTCAAAATGCCAGTGCTATTTACATACTTTAATTACTTTAATTAGCATTATTTCCTTATACAACATTTATTTAATATACAGGGTGGGCCGTAAGTTTCCATACATAGGAAAAATAAACATTTTTTTATGGACAACCATTTTTATTTATATAATATGCTCTACATGGTTGCCATTGTTTTGAAAACACATTTCAATACGTGTTCCCCACTGTTGATGAACACGCATTAGCACAGTTGACGTTATGCTTGTAATGGCGTTGGTGATACGTTCCTTTAGATGATTTATGTCTCGTATCTTTTCCTGATACACCATGGCCTTCAAGTGCCCCCAAAGATAGAAATCAAGGGGGGTGAGATCTGGGGATCTGGGAGGCCACTCCACAGGACCACGCCGACCAATCCAAGCATCCGGAAACTGCTGCTGATCCAAATACCGACGCACGTGAAGACCATAATGAGGTGGAGCTCCATCTTGCTGGAAGTAAACTGGGAAGTTACCTTCCTCGTTTAGCAGGGATGGGAAAATCTCTTCTTGCAACATGTTAAGATACCTTTCGGCATTAAGATTTCCACTGACAAAAATTGGTCCAATAATTCTGTCACCCCATATCCCGGCCCACACCATCACTTTACCGGCACCTTGCATCTTCGTCGGACTCAGCCAGTTAGGGTTAGCATTACTCCAATAACGTATGTTTTGCCGATTAACCTCTCCATTGACGTAAAAATTTGCTTCATCAGTAAACAAGATCTTACGTCAAACGTATATTCTTAGGGTATCTGAAACATAAAAACAAACGTTTAATTTTTCCTATGTATGGAAACTTACGGCCCACCCTGTACAATGATTATACAATATGGTGTATTTTAAGGTGCGACCTCATTGATGGTTATTTTTTGAGAAGAACAGTTTTTGATGGAACTGGGTGACTCTGGCGGTGTTTTGCAACAATTTGGAGCAGGAACTGGAGCTGCTCTTCCCCCACTGTCAATTTCTTATTCAGCTCTTGAACTAAAGCTACTGCACGTTCTGCCCGGTCATTTACAACAGATAGAGCTGCAACAATAGCTCTGGCCCTTAAATATTCACAGTTGGATGTCCAAGTGCTGGGTGCCTTGTTCAGAAATCCTTCTGGCAAATTCAGCTTAGTAAAGAATTCTCTAGTATTTCTTGTAACAAGTTGGTGTAGTCCTTCACCAGAGCAGAAGGTCGATTCAGGAATCCGAGGACGCTTGGGTGGTCTATCAGTGGACTCATCTTCTAATGCCTTTAACATGCGTTTCTTTACATCTGTAGTAATTCGCTCATCAAAGAAAGCAAGACCAACTGCTTCTTCAGACAGGTACCATAAGTGGTTAGAGAGCTTTTTTTTAGTTGCATCAGAAATCTTTTTGTTAGGATAATTAATCAATGACCTCATAAGGAGCCAGTCATTAAATGGGGTTTCAATAGGGAGTGAGGATGTTGTCCAAGCCTTCATATAGATGAGAACAGAAAAAAGGGAAAGATCTCGAAATCCTCGTTCTTCAGTCTTAGTCATCTTGAACTGGTTTCGAAAAAGCCACATCTTGATAGAATAGAGCGCTTTGGACATCCAGCGAGCTCGATGCATGGCACCTGGTGCACGAAACTTGATGCCTTTATTGGGGACACCTCCAAGAAAGATGATGGACAGATCCAAAAGTTCTTGATAGTCATCCCGTAGCATAGGTGCCTGGGATCTAGCAAACTGAATTAGTTCAGTTTTAGACTGGATAATTGCTTCTTTAGTAATCGTGTCTGTCTCACCTGTTTGGAACTGGCTTTGATCAACAGAAGTCCAATTGTCACGAAAACGCTTAAAGATCAATATCTCTGGACCAGTTGATGTAGATCCCAATGTTGCTTCAAATGCAGCTCCCAACAATAAATCTAAAACATGGTGTCTACAAGGCAAGTACAAAACATCATGTCCCAATTTTGCTTCGATGAGAGCACAGGCTCCACTATATTGACCCGTGTTTGAAGCTGTTGTATCGAAACAAATTGCTTTTACTCTCTCTGTAATTCCCCATTCATTCAGGCAGTTAAAGACGGCTTCAGCTTGTGCTTCTCCAGTTGAGTTTGGGATTTTGGGGACACCAAGCAGCTGTTCAACACCAGGTCCTGACACAAGTACTGGGAGACGATCAATGTGCTTGTGCGAGGTGAGGTCCTCCATCATCTTGCCATCCCAGTGGACTGTCATAGAACATTCTCCATGGAAATGCTCCTTAAGTTCTTTAGCATGACGAGCTCGGTTCTTATTTCGAAGGCGATGGATAGAATGTTGGTTTATGTTGTAATCTGAAGCGTCCAAACCAAAGCTTTTAGCTGCCTCTGCGAGGATAAATGTTGCCTTTCTAGAGGAAATTTGTGTACGATCCAGGGCAGCAGACATCTGAATAGTCATGATGTTTTTCATGCCTCGTTTTTTCTTAGATTTTGGTAAAGCACAAGCTCCTTTGGGCTCCTCCTCCTCCTCATTCTCACTTTCATCAGCTTCCAACCGTTTGACTGCATTTTTTGTGCGGTGAAGATGTACAGTGTCCACACCACCGATTGAGCCAGGACGACCTTTTTGTCTTTCCAGTTGAAGGAACTCCCAGTCCTCACGATTCTTGATCAGCTTCTCAGCGTCTCCATGGGCGATGTCAAAGAGATCTTCCAATCGCTCTACAAAATCAGCCTCCTTGGTTTTATGGCTCTGGCTTGTTCTGGAAGCATGCTTCTTTAAGCAAGTCCATTCGTTAAAGAAATTCTCTACCTTCTTCATGGTACGAGGTTCCTGCTGAGTAGGAATATTGGCCTTATCCCAGATAACTATTGTGGCTCGAATAGATTGACGCAGAGCATCGCGGATTGTCATGTTTTTCTCTCTGTGGAGGTGCATAGAATAACCAAAAGCTTGCCTATATGGGGGCAGCTTTGAGCCTTTAATATCATCTACTGTAGATCCGAGCAAATAGAATGGTCTTCTTGTATTCATCTGCAAAATAAGAAAACAAAATATTAATGTAGTGTTATGGTTTTGTAGAGCAGGGCTAAATCACTGTTTTGACTTTTTTAAATTACAAAAAAAAAAAAATTTGGTAGACATAAAGTGAATTTGGTCTATTTTATAAATCTAACGTATTTTTCTCAATTATTATTCCTATTATTTTTTAATCTAAGAAACAAGGAATAAATATTTTTGTAGTAGAAATTTATATTTTGCTATTTTATTGGAAATAGAAACAGTGGCGTCACTAGGGTTGGTGTCACCCAGTGCGGTAACTCATGGTGTCACCCACCCCCCCATGGACCTCCTCCCGTACCAGACCATACAGAATCCTTAGTAATGTTTTTTGTACTAATGTTACTCGTAAATCGTAATTCCCGTATATCACTGAATGTAATGGCAATAGTAGTGACATAAACAACTAACAAATTAAAATTACTCCTTTAAATTACAATATCATACGCACAGCCTAAATGTATTTACATTTACATAGTTTCATGTGGTTAAAGTGAAAATTCGGTAAGAAAACAATAGAATTCGAAGTAAAAACGTTTAAGAACTACATCAAAATTATGTTCATTTTAACGTTAAACTTTACCGTTACATGAGATACATTAATGGATTAGGTTTGCATAATCAATAACGGCCCAAATAATGTAGAAGTTGTAGACAAATGCATATGGAAATATACTCATAAATTTGAGGCTGCAACAACTGAGCGGAAGCCTTTTTTTATTTTTCTCCTTCTTTTCCTTTAATTACTACTTCATTCTCAAAAACGTTATTGATATAGGTTCACAAATACTAATTACCACAATATTGTAGCTGAAACAACAGAAAATTTGACAAAATCAGCGACTATAAAAACACCAGCAGCAACGAAAACAACAGCGCGTGCTTGTAGAGCGTGCAGACGAAACCACGTGATTCGAAGCGTCATTGTAATTGGGTAATAATGACAGCTCTGACCGGAGCGCATTAGAAGGTTCAAAAAGTAAATTAGCATAGAGTTTTAGCCTTGTAGGTATATTGATACATGTAAGCTGGGCTTACGAAAAATGTTTTTGTTGTTATAACTAACTACAGGGATATTTTTATAAAAAATAATAAATTTCTGCTCAAACACTGCACAAAAACCCCCGCACCCCTCTAGTGACGCCACTGATAGAAACACAGATCATGAAACACATGTCAGGTAAAATTTCCATTGAACTAAATTAAATTCTTTGTGACAAATAGCAACATTGTTTAAAACTTCATAATATGTGTATAAGAGCATAAATTCTAATTTTTTCATTAAATTCATTAAATTTTTTCAAACACTAATAACAAAATCAGTAAAAATAATTGTGAAAAATATAAATAACATAGTTTATTATCTGATAATAGCAAAAAAGAAGTATAGTGATACACAGTTACACAC
The DNA here is from genome assembly GCA_023014485.1 of Bathynomus jamesi. Lineage (NCBI taxonomy): Eukaryota > Metazoa > Arthropoda > Malacostraca > Isopoda > Cirolanidae > Bathynomus > Bathynomus jamesi. Next base: position 583,803 of record JAJOZX010001327.1, read on the forward strand.
CTTTTACTTATGACAGCAGAACACTGAATGATGACAAATAAACAATTGCAACATAATCTGGAGCATTCTTGATGAAACATGTTTAAACAGGTTGATCTTGTCTTATCAAGCAATATTTTCAGCTACAAACTTGACAGTTATCTCTAATATATTCATTTAATTGAATTCATCATAAATATGATGATTAATTAATTAAAAACATATGTTTAGTATACTTGACAACTGCTAGTAATTTCAAATATTAATTGCATAAATAATAGCTATATTTTATGAACTTTAATAAGCGGGGGCGACCTCTAAACATTGTTCAATCCAAAAAATGTTTATATGTGATGTTTGTTCAACAATGGAACTGGTTGAGTGGGCGCAACCTAAAAAATCAACACTTCGAAAATAAGAGACACCCTAATATATATATAATATATATATATTATATATATACATATAATATATATGTATATATATTATATAATATATGTGTGTGTGTATATATATATATATTGTGATTATATTATAATATATATGTTATATATATATATATATTGTGTATATATATAATATATATGTGTGTATATATATATATATATATAATATATGTGTATATATATATAATATATATGTATTTAATATATATGTATATGACGCTACTTCTCGAATAAACGGGGCTTGAGGACTTGATTCCTAATACAGTGCATTGTCACAAGCACATTTTAAAACGACTGTCGCGGTACACCGAACACTATCCAGGCCAGCACCTTCGTGCCTCACGCCTGGCTCGGGGATGACGCGGGTGTCCTCCCTGGTGAACGTTCCCGCAAAATACTCATTCAGCATATTAGCGATGTCCGCGTCGGAGGTCGGCAGAGCGCCGCTGGAGTCCTTTAATGGACCATTCTTCTAATGGGCTTTCTACTATTAACATAACTGAAGAATTCCTTAGGGTTCCCCTTGCAGGAGCTTGCAACCCGGAGTTCTTCGTTACGTTTCGCTAGCCTAACCTTCACCTTCACTTCCCTGCACAGGCAGACATACGCCTCAGTGTTCTCATGGGAACGATTGGCCTTCGCCCTCCTATACGCAGCTTTCCTATTCCGGATAGTCGAAACGATGTCACGATTGAACCACTTAGGCTGCGTTGAAGCGGGGGTGACCAGTTTTGAGGGTATGGCAGCAGACTGCAGCACCATAAACTCTTCCCGGAATGCACTCCACACTTCCTCAACATCGCCGCCGACCTCTAACCCCATCTCACCTACGCTATCACGGAGGCTAACAAAGTCCGGCCGCCGTAGGTCGAGCTTGCTGCCTCTCGAGTTACTACGCTTCACCCGAGGGACGTAGACACAGAACCTAATCAGACCGTGATCACCCCCGCCCAACGATTCGTCAACGGTGAGGTCAGTGACGAGGTTGTCTTTGGTCGTGAATACTAAGTCTAGAACGCTTTCGCCTCGTGTAGGCCCATTGACCCACTGAGTGAGGAAGTTCTCATCAACAAAGTCAACTAGCCTCCTCCGTTCGGCATCAGCAGTCCTGTCTTCCCACTTTATGCCGCGACAGTTGAAGTCTCCTAAAACTACATACACCCTGTCCCCTAGCAGGCTACGGAATTCGGTGTACAGGGCTGTATCCTCCTCGAGGAGGGGATGCGGGGGTCTGTACACCAAGATTAACCTATAGTTCGTCCCTCCCACGTTCAGATCGACGCCAAGCAGCTCCGGTTCCGATCGGAACTGGCAGTCAATCGGACTCAACGTGTCCCTGACGTATATTAGTACCCCTTCCCCCCCCCCACGGGTGCGGTCCTTGTGAAACATTCTATACCCAGGAATCTCGAACTCCCCAACATAGTCCCTACCATCAGTATGAATCCAGGACTCGTTGATAGCAACAATATCCTGGTATTCTGATGCTAAGAGCACCCATAGCTCGCAAAACTTATTCCTAATCGACCTAGCATTAAAAAGCACTGCACGGAGGGAGCTTTCCCTATTCTGACAGCCCCCGAGAGAGAGAGAGAGAGAGAGAGAGAGAGAGAGAGGAGAGAGAGAGATTTTTCTTCTATCTTTAAAAGGCCTTGAAAATGTGTTAAATATATTTTCCATTAACTTCCACACACAGCATAACCGCTCTCCTGTGTGTCGTATAATTAACTAATCTCATTCCAATAAGTGGGTACCCTGGGGGGAGTTCGTGTTTAAGATGCTGGGTGCTGATGGGACGTGGCTCACGTTAAACTATAGGTCTAAGGTGGAATTATACAATTGGTGCGATGCGCCTTTTCCACACGAGTACGAAAATTATAAGGAGCCTGCAATCTACGTTTTAAAATGTGCTTGTGACAATGCGCTGTATTAGGAATCAAGTCCTCAAGCCCCGTGTTTATTCGAGAAATATATATATATATGGCTATATGGCTATATAAAGGTGAATTTGAGTACATATTTTTGTATTTATTCTGCGTGAAATTATGTGATCTCCATTACAACGAAAAAAAGTTATTACAGTTTTTTTATAAGACTCTTACGACAACAGGTTTAAATGTATTGCTTAAAACATCGGATGTGCTATTTAGAATAGTTTTTCTTTTTTTCAAATCAGCAAACTGTTTGTGTTGTATGCATTGCTTACCTTGGTAGCAGCAATCATTAAAATGACACACATCGAGATTGATTAGTTGATAGTTGCGTTTTTTCATTATTTTCTAATGTTTGTACGAGTCTGTCAAGTTTAGAGATTTAAAATGTTGTATGAATTAAAATTTTTAGTTTTTAAATAATTATTTAGTATGATTCTTATCTTTTTTCTTTTCTTTTTTTATTCAAGTCTCCATCATAAATATATAATTTAAATTAGCTTAATAAGAGTGTATGAAGGTTAGTTAATGAATGTAATTTTACTTAATAATTATTATTGAAAATATTATTTGATTTATGTCAAATATATTATTAAATCTATGTTTCGCGTCTTCAATCAGTTTGATTTCACCAATGTACAGACTTGGAGGTTTTATTTTAAATATTAATGTACAATATAAAGAGACCTGTGTATTTCTTATATTATTATTTTTTGATTAAATAATTGGGATTCGTTTTGCGTCTAAATAAACAAAAATAATGTATTGATATTTTAATTAATTCTTTTGTTAAGCCAATTAAGGAGCGCATCACCCTCTCTTGCATTTAATAAATAAATAATTAAATTGTAGTACTATCTGACAACCCCTTTAAGCATTGAGGGCTTCTCTATCTTACTTTTAATAAATAAATAAATAAATTAAAATAAATAGTGCTCTCTGGCAACCCTCTCTGACAACCCATCCAAATATATATATATATATATATATATATATATATATATATATAAATAAATAAATAAATAATTAAAATAGTGGTATCTGACAGCCCTACATATACAAATAAATAAAATAAACTGGCGACCTTCCGTATATGAATAAATAAATTCAGTAACTAGCAACCGTTCCATATATAAATAAATAATTAAAATAGTGTCTCTGGCAACTCCCGACTTCTATATAAGATGTTGGAACCCTAGGCTAGCATTATGCGTCTGGCTAGCAGGCGAACACATGTGTTCTCTTCTCAATCTCCTTCTTAGGTTAAGGCTTACCTTCTTAGGTTAGGATACCCCTTTGGGGGGAGGTCATCATCCCTCTCCCCTATTAGTCCTTTTTTCCTTTTTCCCCTTTTTTGGCACCCTGGGGGTGGGGTTGCAACAAAGGGGGATGGGGGACTTGCAACAAGGGGAAGGGGGTCTTTCAACATTGACCGGCATTTGCGACATTGCAATTGCACTCTCCCATTTTGCGCCAATACTACTAATATCCAATTGATGATGATGTGAAATTTGAGGAGTTGTTGGCGTCATGCTTTTATCATTTACAAATTGTACCAAAAAGCAATAAGTATTAAACTTTTCAGTTTTTTCACACACACACATATATATATATATATATATATATATATATATATGCGCCTCGGTGGTGGTATGGTTAGCGTCGAACCCATCGGCCCCGAGATCGAGACCCGGTGACGGCAGGCGGCGCGCAGAAAAACCCAGCTGTTTATCCTTTCACACAATAAAAAAAATTTGGTTGGTAGATAAATGGGTACCCTGGGTGGCCTAGTGGTTAAGACGCTGGGCTGCTGGTGGGGCGTGGTTCGGATTCCACGTTAAACTGTAGGTCAAAGGTGGAGTGACAAGTTTGACCTTCGTCAGAATGAACAATTCGGGCGGAAGCAAAACCAAGGTTATGGAATCAGTTAAAGTAAATATTCCCTTCCGTCTCGAGAGTCTATTGGCGCCATGTTAGTTTTAAATATGGTTATAAAGTTAACACTTCATCGTAAAATAAGACTCGGATCTCTCCTTTATTGCTTGATTTTAATAAATAGTTGTTAACTTAGAATATATTTTATTAATTTTATTAAAATAGATATTATGAGTTTTTTATTTTTCTTTAATTCTTCGAGCCCCGCTTGTACAGTATTATGGGTCTAAACTGTGTCGTGCTATCTCTTGAACTTTGGAAAAGTTGTATTGACAGAGAGATGGGGTGGGTTCTCGCTAATCTTTATTACCTACCGTTTAGGGGGATACCCCGAGGTACTACCCACTTTGAAGTATTTAACAATAATTTAAAGTTAAATTAAATTAAAAACTTCTTATTTTTAATTGATGATAAAATAAAAAATGGCAAAAATACCAAATTATCATGAATAAATTATTTGTTTTCACGATTTTTGTATATGAAGTTTATATACGAGTCCTTAAGTCTTCAAAGTTTTCCTATAATAGATTAGAGTTTGGTCAGAAGTCAGGAGAAGGAAAATCCGGCCAAGCAAATTTATACAAAATGCTATGAATGGAATAAACAATGGAAATACTTTCAAAATGTACGATAATTATTGTCATTATTATTAATAATAATAATTACTACTATTGATAATATCAGTAGCTAAGAATACCAGTAACAATAAATGCATAATACCGAATTCATAAATTGATTCATCGCCATGGAACCTACTCTATATAACTGCGTTTCTCCCTTTCCACCTACTCCCTGACCCCATCCCCCACTCTTAACCCCCCCAAACCCTGCTTTTGAAACTTTAGAATAGGGAAAATGATTCATGAGTTTCTTAAAAGTCTCTCTCTCAAAAAAAAAATCCATCTCAACCCCATTTTTAGGGGGAATATTTTAAAATGACGGGTTCTTCATAAATATTTTTATTTGCATTTTCTTGAATAGACAGCTGACTGGATAGATAGATACATGGAAAGATAAGTAACCAGATAACACAAATAGATAGATGGATAGATAGAAAATATAGCCACAGTAAGAAGCGGTTTATTAGAAACAAACTTTCGGCCTAATTATTATTATTATTATATTATTATTATTATTCTATTAATAGTAGTATAGTTGCAAAGCTCCTTTTGGTTCCCATAAATCCGATTCTAATTGGAGCTTTATTTCCTTAATTCAACCTCTTCTAATTAATAATATTTACCCTATAAACAGATAGATAGATAGATAGATAGATAGATAGATAAATACAGGTAAACACGCAGAGATGAAACAATGAAGAAATAAACAAAATTTATATATAATTCAGTGGCAGATATTTCCATCATCGGTAAATAATTCATATTTTCGACTTCATTCTTCAAGATTTAATATTTGACGAGATTCCCTCGAAACTCTCAAGAAAAGGGGAAAAATTAGGGCAAGTAAAATAAAAAAAAAGTGGTAAGTAAAAGGAAAAAATAGATTCAGAAAAAGGGGAGAGATTTTGAAGGATTTTTTTTTCAATCTAATTTCCCGAAACAATTTTTACAAATGTTTCCCTTCGTTTTTCGTTTTCTTCTTTTGACGTATTAATTAATTATTTATGATAAATTGATTTATACAAAACTAAACACACACACACACACACACACACACACACACACACACACACACAAAAGGTAATAAATATCTTTCGTACTATTTCAGGAATTATTACGAAAGAGGTTTATTTTGCAGGAAAGAAAATTACTGCAGTGAATCATATTGTAAATGTAGAATATGGTCCTTCTCTCTGCTTCCACTGTAGTGGTACCATTCCGTAATTAATATAATGCGAATTGATTTATACGATTACTGGTATATATATATATATATATATATATATATAAAATATATATATCTGGCTCAGGACGGTATCAGATGAGCCGGGTGTACCTGGCTATGTGCGGTAGAGAGCGCAAGAGAGCAACTCGCTCCTCCATCAAGCCAGGCCTAGAGGCGAGGCCGCCAGCTTGACCTTCGTGTGACAAGAGACCAATGCACGGAACTGCAACGAGGTTAACGGGGTGTGTGTATATATATATATAAAAAATCCTTACTGCATTTTCATAACTACTTATCTTCGCTTAGCGACGTAACTGTTGTATTTAAAATTCAAACATTACTCGCTGTTAATCACGTATTCTATTTCCTTTATGAATTTTAAACGTCTTTCAAGGAACGGCGTTTGCGGGAAGACATTTAGGAGCAGTTAAAGTGTTTTAGTTTACCCAATTGTAGGTCGTAATTTAGAGTAATTCGGCGCTGTTCTAACTCGTAAATAAATAGTATTTGGGTGTTGTTTGTGCTAACGAGGTAATGCGACGGAAGGAACCTACTGCTTTACTAACTGTGGTCCGAGCCATCTGAGGGTCGCTACATTATTTGATTTCCGAGGACGGTCACCCATCCAACTAACGAACGTGTTCAATGTACCTTAATCTCGCTGATCTTACGGAAAGTGATGTTGCGAAGTGGTCGTGACATAGCCCTCGTTCAAACGGATTTGCTTTTCACATATCTTGATGAATAAGTTTAGCTTTTTTGTTATATTTTCTTAAGCGCTGTGTCGACCTTCAATTTTTTCATAATGGCTGAACACGTACGTGAGAACACTGTCTGTGTAACCGGCTTGGAGTAGTGATAAACCCCGGCCTGTTAATCTGATTGTCCTGAATTCGAATTTCGGCTTTGATTTCAGACTTCAGCGATTAGTGGGCTCCAAGCTTTCCTCAAAGAACTACTGGTCTGGATTTATTGTAAAGCTGTAGGTCCTCTTCGTCAGACGATATTATTATTATTATTATTATTATTATTATTATTATTATTATTATTATTATTATTTGGATACACACACAGTTACCAAATGAGACTCGAAGACATCTTTTTCAATTCACATTTAAACTATCTGTAACCATTACATGGACGTCTTCAAGCACTGGACCTGTGCTTCTGACGAGCACCTATAATGTACAGTTGATTTAGTAAGTCCTGCAGTAAAACTCCATGTTTTTAACTGAAATATGTTTAAGAAATACGGAATTTGACGACATTATCTCCACTTTAATTAAACTGTACATCTAGCGCACATCAAATATACCTAATCTAGTAAGAAGTTCAGAGCGCTGATAACACGCGAGACTATTTCGAATCCCATTAATTCAATTTCCAACTTTGATGCCTTTTCAATAACCATTTTATTTAAATACGGTAATTGCACTTAAAACGCATTCAACTCACCTCTCTGATTTACGTCAAATTTTCATTTAATGCTTCGTGTATCTATCAGCGTATTACTAATTCGTAATTTATTTACATTTTTTTAGAGATTTACAATAACCATACTTTGATTTTAACGCTGAAACACGTAAAATGTGTAGTATATTAATAATAATAATAATTATTGCTGAAGAGTTAACGCTAGTACATTTCTGATAAAGTACGCGATCAAAACTAGATACGATCAAAAGCTACAGTTGAAAGGAGAGTTCTGGTTTCTTGGATGGTTTAGTGATAAAAGACGTCCTGGGGACGTGGCCCAGTGAAATCACCTCTCTGCCGTACATCTTACTTTAGTCTCATTATTATTTACATCTAACGCGCATCTAAGTATGTGATGAACATCAGAATTACGTCTAACGCCGCTCATTCGCTTCAATGCGCATCAGACAGAGATACCTGTATTACATCAGCTGTATTGGTCATCCCATAAGTAATGCGGCATTTTTTAATTTTTTTTTTCCATTTTTATCATTATTTTACGGATAGAAATCAAACAACTCTTTGAAGTTATTTATATTTAAATAAGTATTTATTTAAATATAAATAACTTCAAAGAGTTGTTTGATTTATATCCGTAAAATAATGATAAAAATGGAAAAAAAAAACTTAAAAAATGCCGCATTACTTATGGGATGACCTAATACATTTCAAGCAGTTTCGGAAAAAAGTTCGCCTAGGAACATAAAGGATTTCTAAGAAGCATAAAGAAGACTAATGAGCAAATGATTGGGTTTTGTTACTGAATATTTGTTAGTCACCAAGAAGAATAAAATAGCAATTTGTTTTAGAGATTTTGCTCGAATGTACGGAGGATTGACAAAAGTAAATAGACGCCTTCAGTTACCCGGACCCAATGTCGCTTCACTTCGCTGATCTCCGGGGTTTGAACACCCTCTCTTTTAAATAACCCCCACAGATAAAAGTCGCGGGGTTAAATCTGGTGATGTTGGTGGCCATGATATTCCTTTATCATAAACCGTAGGAAATCTGTTGGACACGAGTCTTTCGTCGAAAGTATCGTCTAAGTATCGTAAGCTGAGAGGACATCACACGGAGCATGTTCTGCGCTAGGGAACTAATTCCTCGTGTGTAAAGAAGGTACAGTAAAAATGTCACATTTATTTATTTCAGTTAATAACAAAGATAAACCTTTTAAAGCGTCAGATGTTTAAAAAATCATCCGATATTTAGAATCGTTTTGATTTCCCCTTTGCATTATGTAAAGCTGACACGCGTTCTGGCATTCCATTTTATGAGCTTTGCCATTTGTTCTCGAGGACACGCATCGTAGTGTCTATTTACTTTTGTCAACCCCTCTGTATGCGTATTTCATGCGAACATATTATAGCGTAAATCTAAAGCGATGTAGAATGAGAACTTGAGGTACTTTCATATTTGGAGTTGGAATTGTGTCGAAAGGCGTCAGTCAAACAGTTTTGTTTGAAATTGGCAAACTTGTAAAGTGGTCCATCTGGGATACAAAACAAGCAGACGAGAACAGTTTTTAATATAAATAAATAAGTGATTAATTGAAAATGTTGTTTTATTTGTGTTAAAATACACGCAGATAAAAAAACAGGCGGTTTTTTTTTAGTTTGCTTGTATAATTGTATAAAGTGAATTTTTTTTTTAACTTTTTATCTTTATTCAGCTACCAAACTAATAAAGTTTTTCTCTTTTCTAAGAACATTACCTCGACGGACTCTCTAATACAGTACTCGGAACAACAACAACAACAACAACAAAAAAAAAAAAAAAAAGAGGCGTTTTTATTTGTCATTTCGTCAGACAACTCCAATGAGAAGTTACATTTTAGGGGTGATATCCATTGGCAACGGAGAGTAGTATTGATCTTTACATGGAAACGGGCTACTTCACACCCACAGTAGATATTGCAACAATTTCGCGCCCGAGTGTTTAGTTTACTTTTAAACTTAGTGAAATACTGGTATCAAATTCCGTAGATTTATTCGTTTGGCATCCTGTTTTGACTTTCCTATTTAGATGCTAACATCATTTGTATTCGGTATTATTTCGTGCGTAATTTGTTGTTCCGTATATGATTAAATTGTTAAACTTGGAAACACACAGATTGGTAATTGTTTAATTTGGACAAGAACGTGTTTGGTATTTATTTCTTAAAGACTCCGTTCACAGATACTATTTTATACAATAACAGAATACAAAACTGGTTGAATTTTATGCCAAAATACTCTGCTGACAACCATAAGTGATACGTAATATATATATATACACACACACACACACACACACTAAATTTAGAGATGGCTTTTGTAGTTGTTTAGCAGTATATGGAACGAATTTCACAACTGAACTCGTTGGATTTTTAGTAATAAATTAGTTACACACCCACAGGGTAAACTAAAAAGCTATTCCAAGGCCTTTTGTGTTTTTACAACACCTCGTCAGTGGCGTTTAATATATATATATATATATATATATATATATATATATATATATATATATATATATACGCTGATAACGAGGCGTTTAATAATGCGGTAATGATATTTTTTATAAGGCATTCAAGACGAGAATAAAGCCTTATTATTTTTAATTTTTTAATTTAAGCAGTCAAAAATTCAAGCCAGGCGCCCAGCAACCGCGGGCAGAATGTCGGAAACTGAGAGTGAGTGAGTGAGTGAGTGAGTGAGTGGTGACGTGTAGTGTGACGTGGTGTTCTCAGCCATTCAGAAGTAGCATTTACCCGTCTATTATGCTCTTAATTATTAATGAATTTTAGTTATAAGTCAATATACTACATTATAATATTACTCTAATGCTATTTTGGGAGTCTTCGTAACCTAACCTATTTCTCTGATAAGATTAGTTATTCGATATCTAGGGGGGGGGGGAGCGGGGCTCTCGGAACGTAACCCCAGGTTATGAGCGTATTTTACTGTGTAGGGCCTATATGTTGCGTGTGTAACTTGTCTAGAAGGAATTTTTGTAGTGACAAATTGAATAAAAAATTCAACATGGTTTGCCTTTATCAATTTCTTATTCAAAATTATTTCAAATTGAAACAGTAACATCGTATCTAGTCTAATACGTCAGAGAGAGAGAGAGAGAGAGAGAGAGAGAGAGAGAGAGAGAGAGAGAGAGAGAGAGAGAGAGAGAGAGAGAGAGAGAGCTACTTTTATGAAACGATCACCAACTTTATTAACCGTTCTAAAAATGTTTCGCCAAGAGTTGTAAGAAGGTTCCGTAAACGCTTTAAAACGTTCTGAAACGTTTTTAATGCTTCAGAATGTTCTAAAATGTTCTAAATCGTTTTATAATGCTCTAAATGTTCTAAAACGTTTCCTAACGTTCTAAAATGCTCTATGAACATCGTGAAAACGTTTATAAACGAGCATTGTTTCGAGGGATTTACTGTTTATTAACGTACAAGAAATTACACCTTTTATGAACAGTCTCGTTTGGAACCGAAACGAGAAACTTTCTTCTTTGAAGTGTAACTGATCCGCTAATAAAGGACTTTTTTCACCCATCACAAAAGAATGACACTCGATCCAAACTATTTAAATAAAAACTTTTAAGACCTTATTTATCAAAGTCGAGATTATTTGCTTTTGTTTCCTTCCGAAAGAGAAAAACTCCGAAACGTGTTCATAAAAAATGGCTAAAGAAAACGGCGAAAAATCCCAAAAGAAAAAACGTCGCAGGAAAGTAAAAAAAGATGGGGAAGAAAGCATTAACAAAATTGAAAAAATTTCCCGAGTCTCAAACTCAAACAAACCAAAAACAAAGTCAAAAAACAAGAAGAGAATCGGGAAAAAAACGCTGAGCAATTTCATCGATAAATCCAACGGTTTTCCCGTTCCTGAAACGGGTATTGAAGGAAAGAAAAATCTGTTCACAGTCAGGAAACCGAACGAATTAAGAAAATCATCAAATTTGGAAAAAGAAGTTAAGAAAAATGCGAAGAAGAGAAAAAACAAAAGGGATCCCAAAAAACTTAGCAATGACAGGTAAGAAATTACATATTTGAGAGAGAGAGAGAGAGAGAGAGAGAGAGAGAGAGAGAGAGAGAGAGAGAGAGAGAGAGAGAGAGAGAGAGAGAGAGAGAGAGAGAGAGAGAGAGTTAATTTTGTAATACAGCAATCCTCTTTCCTTGGAGGTCTGTAGGCTTAATCCGGCCTAAGTGGACTGTTCTGTCTTTCGCCGAGTAAAGGAAGCAAGAAGTTGGTGTGTGTGTGTGTGTGTTTGTGTATGTAAAGGGGAGGTAGAGAGAGATTAGCAATAACTGGTAAGGTATATAAGTGGACTTTGATTCGCAATGGAGATTTTTTGCATTCTGATTTTTTGACTCGTTTGTTGAATTCGATCGATAAGAAAGAATATATTTTCCAATTTTCTTGTCCTTTGTCCATTACCCGAAATGCCTTCTTGAACCCACACAAGAAACCCTTTTCTCCGGTACTGCATTACGTGAGCCGTTCAAAAAGATTTGTTTGAAAATGATTGGGAAGCGAGTGGGTGTGTGGGTCGTGGTTGAAATGAAAGCCATTCAGTTAGTGTGAGAACACAGGCCGTCTCTCGAAGGACTGAGAAATGAGATCCGCTGATATAGTAGCGGAAGAGTGCAGTGAGTGGGACAGAGAGCGGTGAACAAATGGCTTGAGGAAGGATTGATTTTGCAATTCCTGTTCGGACGCGTGAGTAGAATAAAGGAAAAACAGTTCTTTCTTGAAATTATCATTCAAAGCATTTTTCAAAAATTGTCTATATAGTTCTGTTTCCTATAATGAAGGGCTGACTGAGGGTTGGTAATAATAATGTTTGAGGTGGTTTAACCTCCTATTAACTACAAAAGTCACGTGACGGAGAGGACCTACGGGTTAATACGTGGATTTGAATAATCTGAGGGTCGCTACATCATCTGAACACGGAAGACGTTCACCCATCGAAATACTGTATAGACACAACGTCGTTTAACCTAACCAGCCGCTTGATTTAACGGCCGGCAGAGGGAGGTGGAGGAAGTAGCTTGTCAAGCGGTTGGATGAGACACGGTTTGAAAACTGAATGAATTGAAAACTGAATGACTGCCAGAAAAGGTGTTTCGTGTTTGTTCAATGGCAAATATTAGGTATTATCAACTCCGTGTTGCAGTTCAACAATGTTACTTACATAAACAGGAATGCAGTTTCATATTCACTACAATTATATCAGATTTCTTGCAATGAACCCATTCTCAATAGTTTACATCGTTCATTCATCAGAACCTTTTGTAAAAAACATTTTTTTCACTTACATTTTAATACATTTCATAAAGGAATCCGGTTTCTGGTTCTAGTCCGGATTTGAAGGCATTTACGATAAATTCTGATCCCAATCCAGATTCTGGTTCTTAATTCAAATTCTCACCGGTGATGCTAATTACTCGAAAATCAGTTTTTTCTCTCCTGTTATTATATCATAACAACTTCCTTTCCTATAACCCTTCTTTGATCACTTTTTCTGTCAGCAGTATCTGGTGGAAGAAAAAGTTCTTTCTGTTCTATACTCTACTACTACTACTATTACTGTTTCTGTGTAAAAGTTTTAAATGCTCACTAGGCACTGATGTATGCATGGATACAAAAGTTTTTAATTAACTTTCCATAACTTTTTTCCTCTTCCCCCAACTTTCTTTCCTTCTTCAACTAACCTAGACCGAATCTTCGGTTCTTTATTACCTGTAACTACTTCTTCTTTAATACATTTTTAATTATACTCGCCTCCCCACAGAAAAAAGCCAAAGAAATAACACCATATGAGAGAGAGAGAGAGAGAGAGAGAGAGAGAGAGAATCACCAAATGTCAAGGCCGTTGCAACATCAATGGCAAATATATAATCTTTATTAAAATAAAGTTCACGAAAGAACAAACCCTACTACTTAATAAATAACATTTTCAGGAATGTAAGAATATCCATACGGAACAGTGAACGTCATTTTGAAGAATCTGAGTCGTTCGTGACCTTGGGTTGTTTCACCAGAAATCCAAAATCAATTATGTAATTAATAAATAAAAAGAAAGGAAAAAAATATTACCCTTCGAGTATAAAAAGTGTCTCTGGATCATTTGTTATTGGTGCGTATAAAGAGTTGCCATCAACCTCCATTGGTTTAATTTAACTTGGTAATTAATTAATGCAACTTATCTACCATATAGACCTAAACTCTGGACAGCATAAATAACTTATGATTATTACAGCACTGTACGGGTGTAAAACAAGTGCTTTACGAAAGTACAAATGATGATACTTTAATTTTATTATAAATTAGTGACACCCGCATTACAATGTACATCTTTTTGAACTGCAAAGAAGCCTAGGAGAGAATCAATGTATTAGAAATTTTCCTTAGTTATCTTTTTACATCTCGAGTGATTGTTGGTTGGTTTGTTCCATTGTAAGCCCTTCGCCGCCAAGTGATTATATAGGCTATAGGGAAAACGTATTGGTTGGTTTTGAGATTTAGTTGGTTGGAATTGAAATTTTGTATTAACAGCGGCTCTCATTTCTTTGAGATGCGTGTCTTAATCAACATACAAAACTACTTTTCACCAAGAAAATTAAAATTATCATCAAGTCTTTCATTCGTCTTAAAACTTTTGAATGATGATTATCGTAACTGAATTGACCTCGTGTGTTTTCCCATTTTCAACTGTATTTTAAGCCTAACTCGGTCTCCCCTTAACTGTTCACTCCTATAATACGGTAAGAGAAGAAGAAGGGTTTTTATTTTCAATTAGCATAAAATAGTATCTCGTAAACCGTTACTTAGGTAAGTAAGTTTGAGTTTTGCTTATATTTAATTTTCAGATACCTGCTTAATAATAATTACTATTATTATTATTATTTCATCCTACGTATGTAAGAAGCGCAGAGGTTATTAAGGACCCTTATCCTGAATTTCCAGACTGTTATGGATCCCTGATCATCACATTTGTAACCCTCGTTACATTTGCATTAGAGAAAATAACGCTCAAAATATATATGAATACAAAATTATTCGACTCTTCTGGTAAATGTAAGCGGCTTTGACCTAACATTTTATGCCCAAGACCTTGGATTGGGGCGTTGGGGAGCGCATTTAGTTGCTTTTGTGCAAAATGAAGCTTTGTATAACGGCAGACCCAGTAATTCTCTCTCTCTCTCTCTCTCTCATATATATATATATATATATATATATATATATATATATATATATATATATTATATATTATATATATATATGCGTAAAAAAACAAGCACATAAAGTTTTGTATGAAACAGAAATGCCCCCACCATGATTCGAACCCGGAAACTTCTGAGTAGGAGTCGCGAGAGATTTGCATTAAATTCTGCCATTATCTCGAGTGCGGGAGGGTTGACATCGTAAAACATCTCTGGACGCAAAAGCGTTATTTCCGTGGATATTTAAATATAGGACAGATTATGTTCCAAAACGTCTCGTCGTAGTGCGATGGTAGCGCTCGCGATTCCTACTGAGGAGATCCTGGGTTCGAATTCTGGTGGGGCATTTTTGTTTGTTTATATATATATATATATATATATATATATATTATATATATATATATAAATTACCTTTTGGTAAGGAAAATTTTTTGATAAATTGTTGAAGTTGCAAAGCCAATTATCCAATTTAGCTTAATTAATCGTCGCTGTTGAAATGAAGGAAAAAATTATCGCTGAAAAATATTAGATAGTAAAATAAAAGTAATTTTAATTAAACAGAATTTTTCCTTCTGGAAAATGTCACTATTTTAGATCGTCATTATCGTCTCTCTCTCCCTTCAATTATTAACCTTCAGTATAGGAAAACTCTAATGGAGGCTTCATTAAGCGTAGCAAATTGTGAAGTTTTTTTTTTATGTATATAAACAACGTTAAGTTGTTTCTTTGAAGTTGTTAAAATCTATAACGGCTGTTGATGTTCGTGATAATTTGAGGTATAAACAGTGTGTCATGATGAATATATCGTTCATTATTTATTTACGTTCACGAATAGATCGAAGCATTTAGGAAAAATGTGAACGATAGTAAATGATCTGTGACGCATTTTGCACTATATTATTATTATTATTATTATTATTATTATTGTAGTAGTAGTTGTTGTTGTTGTTGTTGTTGTTGTTGTTGTTGTGTTGTTTAGCCGATCAGCCCACCCTGATCGAGCAAGCCGGCGGCACGCAGGTAACCGATCGCCCTCTCCGGAGTGGACCAGAGGTTCAGCGCACTAGTGATGTTGTGTTGTGTTCGTTGTTGTGCTAGAGCGGTACAGTCCGTCATAATGTGTTCAATTGTTTGTGGTGTGTCTTGGCACAGGTGGCAGGTGTCGTCTATGGAGTTGTCTAGTCTGTGTTTATATGTCCGTAAGTTTGGGTGATGTCCACATCGGAATCGTGCTAAGTTAACTCGATCCGATCTGCTCAGGCTGATCTCTGACCTGTTAATGGGTGGCGGCTTCGCACCTAGGACCGCATTCGGACCGAGTCGTGTCAGTGCTTTGTGGGTTAGGTGTGTGTGTATGTGTTTTCTGTACTGTGTGATGTCTGTGGGGCGTGGTATGGAATGGAGTATTTCGTTATAATATCTCTCTGGTGTTACCTTAATGGTGCGAGGTGTTGGTAGTATAGGGTGATCCAGAGAAATGGGACCCAAAAGAAACCCCTGTAACTCTTGAAGTATAAGTCCTTTTATAAAATCATACGCATCATTCGAAAGAGGATAGTTACAAGTTTGTACAGGATTGTATAGGTTTTGACAATACAAGACAAGATAAGATACAAAACAAAATAAAAGTGTTAGTTAAAACTAACCCTTCAAGATGACTGCATGGACTGTGGAACAGCTGCGTTGCATAACTGAGCAATATTATGAGCATGGAAGAAGTGTAGTTTCAGCTCTTAGAAGGTGATTTTGACATCTGAAAATTTGTCTTGAAAGATCTTTGAGCTGAAACTACACTTCTTCCATGCTCATAATATTGCTCAGTTATGAAACGCAGCTGTTCCACAGTCCATGCAGTCATCTTGAAGGGTTAGTTTTAACTAACACTTTTATTTTGTTTTGTATCTTATCTTGTCTTGTATTGTCAAAACCTATACAATCCTGTACAAACTTGTAACTATCCTCTTTCGAATGATGCGTATGATTTTATAAAAGGACTTATACGTTAAGAGTTACAGGGGTTTCTTTTGGGTCCCATTTCTCTGGATCACCCTTTATATAAACACACTTCTCTCTTTCCAAAGGTTTTGGAAACTTTCCAAAACTTAATGGCTGAGACGGGATTTAGAGCGAGGTGAATAACAGATTTGGTTGAGCATTTTCGACCTCATTAGCCGAAAGAAATAAGTTAATATAACCAAAAAAACTAAATAATGGTAATAATGATGATAATTATTAATTTAATATTCACTGATATTGAAGAACCTGGTTTCACTCGTATGATATATATGACGGTGGTTCTGGATTCAATGTATTCATTACTTCACTCGTGTTTTGCCCGCCACAGTAGCGTAGTCGTAGGGCGCCAGGCTGTTAATTTACGGGTTCTGAGTTCGAATCTCGACTCGGACTTTAGATTTCAGGAGTTTAGTTGTTTCTATGAATCTTTCTTGCTGGGGTGGGTGGTTCGGATCCCATTTAAAAAGCAGTGTCACCTCCATCACGTGACCTTTATCAATGTCACGAAGGAGGTTAAACAGCCCCAATTATTATTATAATAATAATTAGTATCATCGCTCATGTTTCCAATCTGTCGTTCGACGCGTGGAACCACTTTGCCTCTTAATGAGAAGAGAAAAGTGAACTCGATTATGTTTCCACGTTCTTTTTGAGTCTCCGAACTTCGCTTGCGTTTACTATCGAGTTACACGCGAATAGAGTTAATTAGATTTTCAGGTGTCCTCTTCATCAGGTTACCGGAGGTAGAGGATGAATCCGAACCAGAAAGCCTTTAAAGGGGAAAAGGTTGACCAGTCCCGGTCATTTCACAATGAAATTCGTAGAAGACAAAAAATTCAACACCTTTTAAAAGATAAAAAAAAATTGTGCACGCGCGCGTGCCTGTACTCTTGGCTACCTGACGTCATCGCCACAATCTTTAGGGGGGACAGAGCTCATCGCGACACGAATGCGCGTGTAGCGACATTAGCGGTGTCTGCAGAGTTTTAGATTTGTATTAAAAAAAATCATTAAATAATGGAAAGTAGGAATACAATTAAGGTCAGGTTTGATTACATTAAATTAATTAGGTTTTTGGATTAGGTTAAATGTCGCCATCCATAACTAAAAATGTGAAAATGTCGAGGTTTTGTAAGATAACCAAACGTATTTGTGTGTAGGCAACTGGGCATAAGTGAGGGCGAGTGTGTGATAATTCACAGATGCAGTGGGGTAATTTTTTGTGAGGTAGCGCTTTTTTTTTATGCAGGGAGGCGGGGGTCAAGAGCGAGCGCCCCCAAAAGTGACCCCTCCATAGAAGGAGGAGATAGCCAAAAACAAGGTCTCCAAGGCTCAGTGATGCCATTTTTTTTATAAATTTTGAAAAGGTTGTGTAGTGTGTAAGATGCATGTATGTATAGTCAGTGATGGGCAGTATCTAGATACATGTATCGCCGATACGTATCGATCGATATTTTTGTATCGGTATCGCTTTAGCTACTTGACAAAAGTATCGATTTATCGGTATCGCTAAGGTCAATTTTCTTAAATGTATCGAAAAAAATCGATACTTCGATACATCGATACATTAATAAGAATTTTTAAATATTTAAATAAATATTATAATATGACACTACTGAGTTATATTTATGAATATACATAAATAATAATATTATTAAATATTTATTTAATGACAGTACTACTCTACTGGTCACGTCACAGTACGGCGCAACGTTTAAACACGTTTGTACTTGTGTTATTGAGATTAATTAACCGAAATTAGCCGAAATAATCCAGGAAACTCTAAAATGTCAGTTGACATTACCATGCGTCACAAGATGGAACTCCTTGTTCGACAGTTTATCAGTTCTGTTGAAGCATAAAAGTGTCCTAAATGAAACAATGAAACAACTAGGACTGCCAACATTTCGTGAAAATGAGCTTGATTTTCTCCAGGAATACCTAACCGTACTACAACCCATTGCAACAGCACTCGATAGGTTGCAGTCCGACAAAGAATGTTTTTACGGTTGCCTGCTTCCGACATTGTTAGCTGTAGAGAAGAAGCTAGAGCGTTTGAATTCGGAGGCATTGCGTCATTGTCAGCCACTTCTCAATGCAGTCACAGTAGGGTTCACTAAGCGGTTTGAAAAGTTTCTGTGCTTTGATGCGTCGCATGAGTGTAAAGCAGCAATACTGGCATCGTCTTCAAATCCTCTGTTCAAGTTAAAGTGGATGACAATAAAAGGCAAATTTAATACTAACATTGTCAAAAAGAGGGTTCAAGAAATATTGGTTAATGCTGTTAAGAGCCTCAGCGAGCAGACCCCCCAGCAACAACTAAGTGATGCTGCATCTGACGGAAGTGCAGATGATTTCTTCTGTTATGAGTCTGCTTCCACTAATGTGTCTGCAACCCAAAATTCCACTGAGATGGAAGTTTTACAGTATCTGGGTGACGGAAGTCATTCTCTCCAATCTCTGAGGCAGTACCCAGGAATTCTACGTGTCTTCCTGAAGTATAACACACCACTACCATCCTCTGCTCCTGTAGAATGGTTGTTTAGTTTGGCTGGTCACATTCACGCTCCAAAAACGAATAGACTGTCTGACCAGATGTTTAGCCAGCTGGTATTTTTGAAGAGTAATAGTAATTACTTTTAATTGTTAGTGTAATGTTTTCAGCCATTCATGTATCCTACAAAATTAAAACATACTTTCATTAAATAAAGCAATTGTTTTTATTTACATCTATAAAACCCATTAAAATGTCGTTGATTTTACTTAGTGCGTATAAATTACTAGTATAAACAATAATATCTAATACCTACATATTAAATGAATAATTATAAAAATGTATCGGCGATGCATGTATCGGTATCGCTTAAGACATCTAGAAAGTATCGGCGTATCGGTATCGCCTCAGACGTTCTTCATGTATCGATGTATCGGTATCGCTTTAGCGATTTTCATGTATCGATGCCCATCACTGTGTATAGTGAGGAATAGAGGGAGAACGGTGTGTTTGAGAGCATACTGGACTGCTCACAGGGTAGATGAAACACTGAAAAAGATTAGCTAAGGAGGACAGTGACAGGAGAAAAGAGTTTCAACACTCCCTGTCTCCTGCCTAATGTCTTCCCTGGAGTACTTCCCTGGTCGATTGGTGTCTACAATCTCCTCCTTGGTACCTCGGAACATTAAAAACATTATATGAAAAACTCTAGAAACTTTTTTACTGTCGGAAAAAAGATATGTTGGTCCTGATTAGGTTAGGTTAGGTTAGACTGGTGAGTACCTCACTATTTAATGACAACAGAAAACGCACTTCGAGTCCTCAATTGTGTTGAAACACTTATTACGCCCTTTTCGGTTCGATGGCACTTAGGTTAGGTTAAACTGGGTATAGTTAATTAATTTTTTAGATATGTGAATTTAGGAGTCGGTACCTCGCTTATGCGGAGATGCGCACATATGTCTGGGTGGTTAGTTGGTTTTACTGTACTTATGGGTTACTAGATCAGAACGAACACCAGATCTATAAAGTACTGACTAACTAGTAGGGTAATTATACCGACACACACTAGTTTAAACTCGTTAGTGGGGTAACTTTGATTTTGTTAGATTAGGTTAGGTTTCGGTAGGGTTGGTTGATTTAGTTAAATTAGCAAAGTAAGGGAAAGTTAGGTTAGATTAGATAATCCACTACAATGATGTGTGTGGCAGATACGATTGTTTTAATATATTAGAGAAGTGTGTGTGTGTGTGTGTGTGTGTGTGTGTGTGTGTGCCACAAAGAACATACTATTCTATGTGGATTAAAAGTTCGGTAGTTAGAATTATCATATGTTCAATAAGAATAAATATTTTGTTTTCCTACGCATTGATAACGGGATATTCGTTCGAAGCAAATTCTAATCTGAAATCGGTTCCTCGTATCTCTCTATTTTTTCGTCTTTCGCAACATTTAATTTGTAATCGAAAGCAAAATCAGTCCAACTTCAAACGATGTACTTTTTGTTATTATTCATTTTTAATACGAAGGAAAAGCAGGCTGGAAAAAGTCTATTAATTGATCCAACGTCAATTAAATGCATCATTCAAAACTTCGAAATTAAAAAAGTTTCCCCTCCCCACCCCACACCAAATCCCACCCCCACCCCCCACCCCCCACCCCCAGCTTATTTTAGTTTCGTTAATGGAAATTTCTGAATTTGGAAAAAGAAAAGTTTTTGAATTTTGTAAAGTTAATATTTCAGTTTGATGTTCTTGACACAAAATTTGTTCGAGTTTTTCATTAACATCGAGGACGCTATTTTTTTTGTTTTTCATCTAATATTTAAGGAAAGCAAATTACCTATCGACTTGACTTTATTTACTGGGTGTATATATATATATATATATATATATATATTAAAGTTTCATGGGACATGTTATCTTTATATGTCCCTAAATGTTAATAAAATGTTCTAAATATTTCGAATTGTTGCATTAAAATTAAAACCATATTTCGTAATTAACTCGGCTGTGCTCAATGCTCTTAAGTGTTTTAATGTGTTTACATATTTCGTCCGTTAGTAATGTTAATTAAATAAAAATTAGCTTCTTTCAGTTTTCAAGAAAGGTTTAAATTCATTATAATTTCAAAGAAGAACTTTGTACAAGATGGTCGATGGTCGCGTGACCTCGTACGAAGTAGAGATATTTTCCATCTTGCAACAAGGCGTCGGAGGTCCCCCTCCCCAGTCGGCATCTGTTGTCATTTTTTTAGGGGGCATGTCTCGGGGTTCGGATCCCCAGACCTACGAAAAGAAGTTGCTCTTAATGCCTGCGCGCGTCTGGTTGAGACTGGGCATCTGCCGTCTTCTACTGACGCTCTCGTTTCTGTTCCTCCCTTTTCTCCTTGTTTACCACCTCTTCTTCTATTTATGTTCCCCTTCTTCTTGATCTCCTTTCTTGGTCACATCGACCATCGACCAAAAAGGTTGTAATCGATATTAGGGAGTTTGTTTCCTTGCAGTCACTGAACGAATACAATTTTCTTCATTACAGTTTTCATCAGAGTATTTTTTTCTGTCTTAACCCTCATCAGGAACCCTGATGTTTATTTGATACCATTGTTTTTTAAATAGTTGCTGCTAATTGGCCAGGCAATGTAACGACCTCCACTTCCATGTAATCCTACATGACACATTTTTCCCGTGATATACCAAAATTTCATTGCTTTTACTATATTCCTTCAGAAAGGGTGTCTCATTTTATCCATTTGGGGTCATATTGACGTCATGGTTCCTCTCGTGTCATTTGATGTATAGGGCTATACCTTTTTTATGTAATTATTTTCACGAATTTTACTTTATTTCAGGGATTTATTTCATACACACCCACCCTATTGATAGGGCTACGTCGTGGCCAATGTCGTAACACCGCTTCCCGGAGATCAGCGAAGTTAAACGACAGTGGGTCTGGGTAGTAGTTGGATGGGAGACCGTCCTCCGCGCCCAGATTATGTAGCGACCCGTGGTTCGGATCCCGCGTAAAGCTGTAGGTCCCCTCTCTCATATGACCTTAGATGTTGCGAAGGAAGTTAAACAACACCAATAAAAAAAAACATTCAAAGATCAAATTTCATAAATTTTGATAAAAATGTCAGACAATACTTGATCGTGAAATTATAAAAATACTGGAATCACTATCACTACCAGAATTACTACCCACTACCAGAATCACTACCCACTACCAGAATCACTACCACTACCAGAATCACTATCACTATCACTACCAGAATCACTATCACCATTAGGATGAATTTTTTTTATTTTTGTATTTTGTATCAAGAGTCAAAACATTGAAAGAGATGATGATATTCTCGTTGAAAGTCCTTAAATATGAAATACAGCGTTTCATTCATGTCATTGTTTCATTAAAGACTTTTTATAGTACCATTTTTGTAAGATTTTAGGGCTGGGGTCATATAGACTCCATGGTTCCAACAACGTAAGTAAATTGAAGGTTCATGACGAGGGTTAAATGCCACGCGCATGTTCACTCTAAGGGATTTCGCAAGATTTAAAAATACCTTTTGTTATGTGATGTCGCACCTGTTAAATATATAAAAAATATGGCAAAATTGAGGTTTGCGAATAAACTCGGATACCAATTTATAAAACTCCCAAAAATCTCGAAATTGGAAACTCCATTCTGAGATGCAAATTAAATAGGCCTACTACGTATTACATTTGCGTTTTTAGAAAGAAATATTTATTTAAATTATCTCGTTTTATTTCCACGGAATATAACCTACCTCATCTTTCCAAACGGAAATCCTTCCGTGTGAGATTGGTTACGTCTGAATATTTATTTTCCTTTTTTCAGATAGTCCCCAACTTTTTCTGTATCAAGGCACCCCAATCCTATCTGCTGCTCTTTCGCGGCACCTCGGAGGATTTTCGTCTCTCACTGTTTAACATTCAGTCCCCTCTCCTCCCTGTCCTCGTCATCACGTAACTTCAAAGTGAGCCTATTATAAAGTCTCCTTGTGGATGTAATAAATTAAGAATGTTTCGTTTCGTTTGAAATTTGCATATGTTCAGTAATTTCAATTACTTATTTTCATTTTCATGCAATTCCAACGATTTTCTTGGAATGATTATTGCAGAAATTGTAAATAACATTAATATAATTAGATAAGAAAAAATACCATGAAGAATTCACGAGGCGTTATTTATATTTTAATTTTTTATTAAAATTTGCTTTGTATTTCCAATGAAAGTTAAATACAAATGTAATTATCAAATAGCAATTATGAAAATGATTTAATATTGAAACCTCGACAATGAAATGCGCAATGCGCAAAAAAAAATCATACCATTGCAAGTTTTCAAATTGGGCTAACAACATTTTGTTGACATTAATCGACAGTTTACTTACGATTAGATTAAGGTAGTCAGTGTTAATTTAATTTATTTGAGTGTGATACAGAATGTCCCGTCATTGTATATAATCCTTCTTAAGGAATAGTAGGAGATTCACTTGAAAATATTTGTCACCCACAGAAAAGTGAATTATTATTGTTCAATCAGGGATCAGAAAACCGAGGTGGACATATTATCCAATTAGAGACCATGTTTCATTTCTTTCAAAGGCTGACCAATCAGAGGAAGGAAAATATTTTTATATCTGAAGTCCCGTTGGCAAAATATCTTCAGGAGGTCCGTTTAAATAACTTAAAACTGGTGTACTATGGTTTAAAAACAGAAATTTCTTTCTTCTCGAGCTTTTAATTTGGGCATCGTGGATTCCCTACATTTGCAGTGTATAAACACTGGAGTAACATACTTAAATGTATTTTAAAATTCATCAATATTTTTATGTTACATAATATAGTATAATATTATTTAAACTATAATAATATAACAATAAATTTGCCCTCCGTCTTATTGGCATTGGCTTTTGTTGGACGAAGATCGTTAAAAGGATCAACCAACCAGAAATCGTTAAAGAATCAACCACCTAAATTCCTTCCCTCGAATATTCTCTCAAGCGTAAATGAAGAGAGAAAATGCACATTATTATTTAGTAAAAAAATGACTAGTCATTTTCCTGATTTAGGATTTTCACTCGGGTTTTCACAAAATGGATGCCAATGGCTGTTGGTTATATATATATATATATATATATATATGAAAAATTATTTCACGAAAGTGACACGTGAAAAGTATTTATGATGAATAAAACCACGAAGGAAAAAAGAAACACAAAGGGGTGCTCAAGCGCTTTCGTCTAATGACATCCTCAGGAACACTGGAGTGAAAGGACAGATCAAGGCAATATATAGGTTACAAAAATAAACATACATACATACATATTCACATATATATACATATATATTATATATATATATATATACATATATACATATATACATATATATAGTAAGCATAGAAAAAAATTGTGGGAGGAGCCAACATTTATATGGTCACAGAAGAATAAAGAAATAAAAATAAATATAAATATAAATTGAGAAAAAATTAATTACAAAATAGTGCCTTAGTGATATATATGTCACAGCCTAAATAATCATAAAGAAATAAACAGGCAAATAAAAAAAAACCATAAATATACATACATACATATATATATATATATATACATATATATATATATATATATATATATATATATATAAAGACACTTTTAGCACTTTGGCCGACCTTCAATATAAATTCAAATGGCTTTTTTATGGAACAGGTCACAAAAGAATAAAGAAATAAAAATAAATATAAATATTGTAAGTGGAGTCTACCAATTCAAGCTCAAGAGGGAAGTTTTACAATCGATTTAATAGATGCTGCCAAATTGATATATGTCACAAAAAAATAAAGAAATAAACCAAAAAAAAAAAAAAAAAAAAAAAAATTAATTATTAAAAAATAAAAAATAATAATAAATTGAAAGATAAATTTTAAGAGAGGCACACCAATTTATAAGGGAAAAATTACCACATATGCATATTATAGTCACAAACGAATAAAAAAGTACAAGTAAATATAAATTGGAAAACAAAATGATGCCTAGATGATATATAAAGAACAATAAAATATATATACAACATATATACGGTATATATACGAAATATAAACGCAATATATACAGAATATATATATATATATATATATGCATAAGGGAAAAAAAATTACCAAATTTGTTTTTATAATTATTGTCTGAGAAAACGGTAGGTCGCAAAAGAATAAAGAAATAAAAATAAATATAAATTGAAAAAATTACAAATAATACACGTACACATGTATACCCACATAACCAAATATATATATACATATACACACATATATACAAACACACACACACACACACACACACACATATATATATATATATATACAAGCTTGACCTTCACGAAATGAGAAATCATCCCGCAGAACCTTTGTGAGGTTGTAAGGTAAGGTAAGGTACATACCAATAATTTAGGCATTATCTATAAAATTGGGTGTAAGCAATGTGATTCCTTTTACATAGGTCAGACGGGAAAGGATTTGCAAACGCGTGTAAAACAGCATCAATATTCCGTTAGAACGGGACAGTTGTCCAGTGCCCTTTTTGTCCATTTGTCAGAGTTATCCCATTGTATTGATTGGAATAATGTTTCAGTTTTGTTTCACTCTAGCAACATTGTTAATAGAAATATTCTTGAGTCGGCTATAATTCAACTTACAAATAACCTTAACATGAGTAAAGGTCTGTTTCAACTTGATCCTGTTGCTCTGAATTCCTTCAGAATGGATTTAAACAAAAAGGGCAGGTTGTTAAATCTTTGGTAAAAAATTTGTTTTTGTCTGTTGTTTCCCTTACAATTTTATTTTTCAATTTTTTGCTGTATGCGTGTATGTGTATGTATGTATGTGTATGTGAGTATGTGTGTGGTCATTGCAGTTAAATGTGTTTGTATGTATATGTGTGTATATGTATGTATGTATGTGTGTATATGTATGTATGTATGTATGTATGCAGTTAAATATATATATATATATATATATATATATATATATATATATATATATGTATATGTGTATGTACCTTACCTTACCTTACAACCTCACAAAGGTTCTGCGGGATGATTTCTCATTTCGTGAAGGTCAAGCTTGTATATATATATATATATATATATGTGTGTGTGTGTGTGTGTGTGTGTGTTTGTATATATGTGTGTATATGTATATATATATTTGGTTATGTGGGTATACATGTGTACGTGTATTATTTGTAATTTTTTCAATTTATATTTTTTATTTCTTTATTCTTTTGCGACCTACCGTTTTCTCAGACAATAATTATAAAAACAAATTTGGTAATTTTTTTTCCCTTATGCATATATATATATATATATATATATATTCTGTATATATTGCGTTTATTTCGTATATATACCGTATATATGTTGTATATATATTTTATTGTTCTTTATATATCATCTAGGCATCATTTTGTTTTCCAATTTATATTTACTTGTACTTTTTTATTCGTTTGTGACTATAATATGCATATGTGGTAATTTTTCCCTTATAAATTGGTGTGCCTCTCTTAAAATTTATCTTTCAATTTATTATTATTTTTTATTTTTTTAATAATTAATTTTTTTTTTTTTTTTTTTTTTGGTTTATTTCTTTATTTTTTTGTGACATATATATCAATTTGGCAGCATCTATTAAATCGATTGTAAAACTTCCCTCTTGAGCTTGAATTGGTAGACTCCACTTACAATATTTATATTTATTTTATTTCTTTATTCTTTTGTGACCTGTTCCATAAAAAAGCCATTTGAATTTATATTGAAGGTCGGCCAAAGTGCTAAAAGTGTCTTTATATATATATATATATATATATAAATATATATAGTATATAATATATATATATATGTATGTATGTATATTTATGGGTTTTTTTTTATTTGCCTGTTTATTTCTTTATGATTATTTAGGCTGTGACATATATATCACTAAGGCACTATTTTGTAATTAATTTTTTCTCAATTTATATTTATATTTATTTTTATTTCTTTATTCTTCTGTGACCATATAAATGTTGGCTCCTCCCACAATTTTTTTCTATGCTTACTATATATATGTATATATGTATATATATATATATATATATATATATATGTATATATATGTGAATATGTATGTATGTATGTTTATTTTTGTAACCTATATATTGCCTTGATCTGTCCTTTCACTCCAGTGTTCCTGAGGATGTCATTAGACGAAAGCGCTTGAGCACCCCTTTGTGTTTCTTTTTTCCTTCGTGGTTTTATTCATCATATATATATATATATATATATATATATATATATATATATATATATATATATGGATGCCAATGGCTGTTGGTATAATATATATATATATATATATATACATATACATATATATATACACATATACATACATACATATACATACATACACACATATACATACATACATACATACACAGGGTGTTTCACAACCGGTCTGCCATACTTTGGGAGGTAATATCGAGTAAAAAAGTTAATACAACATAGGTGCTATTTCCAACCGTTGCGGAGCTACGGACGTTTTAAGATGTGCAAACAACAAATCCCTACTTCTGTGTAATTCGATAGATGGCAGCACTGGTAGTAGTTCTGGTTAACTAAGTTACCACTACTAATCCTCTGTTTTTCTTTCAGTTGGTTCTGATCTGTGGTGCGAGACTCTGTGGTGCGCTAAGGTGAACAATCAAAATGAATCGACAGTTCACACCCGCTGAATACGCTGATATCCATTTCATTTATGGATTCTGTGATGGTAACATCAGAGCGGCAGTTGAGGAATATCGAAGACGTTTTCCGAACCGCCGAATACCGAACAAGCAAGTGCTTAGTGATACACACGAGAGATTAAGGGAAATAGGGACAATTGTTTCACGTAACCAAGAACATGTAGCACGACGGCCCGTTGCTGTAGATGAGCGCATACTGGACCTAGTACAACGTGGCCCAACTACCAGTGTTCGAAGAATTTCTAGACGAATTGGTGAATCCCCAAATCCGTGTATGGCGAACTATACATGATAAGGGTTTGTATCCATATCATTTGCAACGTGTGCGAGCTTTTGAACCGGATGATTACGATAAACGTGTTTAATTTTGCCAGTGGATGGTTATGCATCGCCAAATTCTTAATCGCATAATGTTTAGTGATGAAGCACAATTCATTCGGGATGGAATTAACGATAGACGAAATTCAGGGATTAAAAAAATTAAATAAGGTTGAAGTACTGGAATAAATTAAATAACTAAACAGAAAATATCCTTTTATTGAACCAAAAAACATGCTTTGCTAAAAACTTTCTAGACTAAAATAAAACTGAAATTATTGATTTATTTGGATTATGATTTAAAATAATGCTTTAAAAAACACAGATGATCAATACTATTATCGCTTAAAGATGTTCGGAGTTTTGTGATGAATAATCCTACAGCAGAAAATGCTCTTTCCGACTTTACTGAAGTTGGAGGAATTGTCGCCACAGCATTAAATAAGAGGTTTAAATTTTCTGTTCTATTACCAGTGGCTTCATAAACATTCATTTCTTTTATGATGTTCTTTACGGCGTCGTATCTCAGGCGCAAATCTTGTTGCTCTGTGGTTCCCATTTCTTTCTGCACAACTGCATCCAATTTTTCTTCCAAGGACCTTTGATTTGAAGATGAGTTAGAGGAAAAGACTTCGGGTTCTAGTGGTGTATCAAAGAACTGTTGGAGGTTCATTTACATCAGTACCTTCTGCCACTACGTCCGTCTCACTTTTTCTGAAAAACCTGGCAAACAACTCTGGCAGTTGTTTGCAATGTTGATTTAGAAGGCAGTGAAAAATTAGGACAAGTTGAATTAAATGCTATTATAGGATTGTTTAAATATTTACATAATCCTACGAGCTTCTTATTACGTCTCTCTTGAAGTCTTTTTTTCTACTGATTAATTATTTTAAGGTGGTAGAAAAACAAGTTTTCTGTTCTCTCATCTCGTTTACAATAAAAGCAAACACACCTTCTGCAGTGAACAATGTTGCATCTCTGCTACCAAGCTTCTCCAATCCAATCTTAACCGGTTCTAAAGATGAGATAATAACATTTATATATTCAAATTCTTAATCTGAAATAGCCATGCCCTTTCCAATCCCAAGGTCAATCAAAGCTTTCAAAATTGGTTTTCTTAGTTGTACAAATCTTTCCAACATTACTATTAAACTATTTCATCTTGTTTGTGAATCGAGTTGTAGATGAAGTTCTTTGTTATGCTCAAGTCTTACATATTTTTGCAAGATTTTGTTTTTTGAGGGCGATCTACGAAATAATTTCACAATTTTTCTCACTTTTGTAATAGTGCTAGCAATGTGTGTGTCTTCAAACCCTTCTGCTAGTTCAATAGACCTAACATCGGCAAAATTATCGGCATTGTTGTTTGAAATTTCGACAGCAGTTGTAAATTCGTCGTCTTCAACATTTTCTTCATCGCTATCATTGTTCATGCTTGCATCTTCCTTAGAAATGTCTTCTGATACTTGTTGATTAACTGTTGCGTTTCTTGAATTACCTTTTTTGTAAAGGACATCACAAACAGCCAAGTGCAGACCATATGCCAGACATTGTTGATGCTCACTATGGCAAATGTTTCCAAATTTTACCATGACACTGGCTCCATCTGTTACACTAGCAACTATGTCATTTTCCATGCTTAATTTAGTCATTTAGTTTTTTTTTCAACAAGCTCAACAGTTTTATCAGCAGGCAGAGATCCAAAAATACGAACCATTCCCAAATTCCAGAACGTTCCAACTGCGTGAACATTAACATTCATACAGCGACGACTTCGTAGTGATGTGTATTCATCTAAAGAAATGCTAAATCTTTCACCATCTGATACTTTTTTTGGCGATTTCCGAAGTAACAGATTCCTTTGCAATATTATATTGTTTGTCCATCATATCCATAACTTGAGACGGTGTTTTTTGGTAATGACATACTTTTTTCGACGAAAGATTTTCTAATAAATTCACTGTTTGCAATTGTATGAAGTGGTAAACCATCAACAGAAGCAAGCTTTACAACAATTTCTTCACGGGGGTCTATCTCTAGTTTAAATACAAACGAATTTTTTTTTGTTGAACATTGCTTAGCCCTATTTTTTTCTTACTGACAGGGTCTAAAGTCTCCGCACATGGTCTTTTTAAGTTTTCATCTTCGAGCTTATGGACACTTTTCAAATGACGAAGCAAACCACTTGTTGAATAGCCTTTGCATTTTATTATTGCAGAACATATCTTGCATTTAGCACTTTAATCTCCTTCTAGTGATCTAGTTCAAAATGCTGCCATGATTTGGACTCACTTTGGCTGCGTGACATAATGGAATTATAATTTATAACAGTGATATAAATATGTGGACATAATATGGTACGGCAGATTAACAGACACTACACTATGACACAAGCGATAGACTGAGTGTTAGTTAATAAACCTGCCGCTTGCGCTTGGTGGCGCTTTTATACTATTAGTTCAAATTATTCTAGAATGTTATAGCATATACAATACATGATTAGAAAAAATTTAGTTATAAATTTTAGTATGTTTCAAAGGTTTAACATAATAAATAAGAATAAAAATTATAAATTATAATGAAATTTAATATAAAATATATCATAATTTTTGAAATAGAAGTAAAATTCATTCTAGGAGTTTCTAGAAAGAACGAACTCACTCAAAACGATAAGATAGTCATCCATTAATCATTACCCAATCAATTTTCAGTTTCACTTTTCAGTAGGAAGAAAATGATATTATTTAGCCCCATACTCAAGCGAAAACGGTTTTCAAAGTTTAAAAAACGGGTGAACGAAAACTTCAATTGTAAAAAGCCTTTGCATGAAATAAATATACCTCATAATAAAACTGTGTTTAAAAGTCTCCCCTGAAAATAGAATACCGGGAAATCCCGGGATCGATGGCAGTTTTCCCGGGAAATGAGCTGTCTACTTTACTCCCGGATGCCCAGCCCTAGTGTTTAGCAACGTTTTCCCGAGATTGCGAGAAAGTGTTTCATTTCCTAGCGTTACTGTTTTATCTGAGCGTCCGGTACAAGATGTGGCTGAACAAGAAAACATTATTCAGAAGGTACAGCGGAGTCCTCATTTTAGTACGCGAAGGATTTCCACACGTCTTAGAGTTACTCAAACGAGAGTATGTAGAACGTTACACGAAGAAGGCATGTATCCATACCAGGTACAGCGTGTTCAGCACCTCCAACCTGGGCATCGCGCCCAACGGCTGGAATTTTGTAACTGAATCAATGCCTATCCACAATTGCATCGATACATCTTGTTCTGTGATGACTCATCACAGAACAAGACGTATCGATGCAACTGATTAGGATCAATTTACTCGCGACGGTGTCAACAACACACGCAATTCACATGTGTGGTCAGAAATGAATCCTCATGCCATTGTGGAAAGTAACTTTTACCATCAGTTCAGTGTCAATGTGTGGTGTGGTATTCTCTATGGTCAGCTGATTGATCCGTTTATCTTCGAAGGTGGTTTTACAGATGACATTTATCTAAGATTTCTGCAAGACGAACTGCCGCCACTTTTAGAAGATGTACCTTTGGCAACACGATTGCGTATGTACTTCTGACAAGACGGAGCTCCTCCCCATTTTAGCCGTGCAGTGAGAACGCATCTCTATGATCGCTTCCCTGGTCAATGGATCGATCGTGATGGTACACAAAATTGGCCACCCAGGTCTCTGGACCTAACCCCTCCAGATTTTTATCTGTGGAAACATGAGATGCATTGCTCCGTCGCATTTTGGATGCTGCAGCCCTCATAAAGGACAATCGTAATTAACCAATGCGAGCTACACGCGCGATTCACAGACGAGCCGCGATGTGTATTGAGGCCGAGGTAGTCATTTTGAACAGTTATTGTAAATTCATGAATAAAACTTTAGCAGCTATTTGTTCGCTTTTCTTATTTTTAAACATTCAAACATCCATAGCTCCATAACCGTTAAGAATCGAACCTATATTCATATTAAGTTTTTGACTGGGAATGACCTCGACTATAAGCTCCCGAAGTTGAGACATTTCGTCGTGACTCACCATATATATATATATATATATATATATATATACAGGGTGGGCGGAAAGTAGCTCCCTATTTTGGATTGGTAAAAAAATACGTATATTATCCATTTATTTCAGAAGAAATAATATGAAAAGGTAGGCATACATGGTAGGTTTTCTCTAAAATTCAATGTGGGCTCCAACTCTTTCCACCAGCTTCTGGAGCCGCCCAGGAATGGCGTCCACTGACTTTAGCAGGAACTCCGGCGGGATGGAGGATATGACTTCCCGAATTCGGTCCTCCAGTTCTTCCAATGTCCTCGGTTTGGTGCGGTAGACTTCTTCCTTTACCCACCCCCAAAGAAAGAAGTCGCACGGTGTCAAGTTGGGGCTCCTGGCTGGCCATTGATGTGGACCACGACGACCCATCCAACGCCCAGGGAAGTGGGCATCCAGCCACTCACGGACAACAAGAGCGAAGTGCGGAGGGGCGCCATCTTGCATAAATATCAGATCGTCGATGTTCTCCCATGTGCTGACAACCGGCCAGACCTCGTTTCGCAACATAGCAAGGTACCGCTCAGCATTCATGGTGTTGCGCAGAAGGAACGGGCCCACAACCTGATCTGAGGTCATACCACACCACACCGTTACACTGAACCGATTCTGCCGTTTTTCAGCGGTAACCGTGCGACTTCTTTCTTTGGGGGTGGGTAAAGGAAGAAGTCTACGCACCAAACCGAGGACATTGGAAGAACTGGAGGACCGAATTCGGGAAGTCATGTCCTCCATCCCGCCGGAGTTCCTGCTAAAGTCAGTGGACGCCATTCCTGGGCGGCTCCAGAAGCTGGTGGAAAGAGTTGGAGCCCACATTGAATTTTATAGAAAACCTACCATGTATGCCTACCTTTTCATATTATTTCTTCTGAAATAAATGGATAATATACGTATTTTTTTACCAATCCAAAATAGGGAGCTACTTTCCGCCCACCCTGTATATATAATATATATATATGAATAGAAACGACATAAGTGTTAAGGAACGTTTCTGCACACGAGGAGGAGAGATAACGAACAATGAAAAATGAGGCGAACCGCCCAGGAATCGAACCCAGGGCCTTCCAATTGCCGGTCGGACGCTCTACCATTATGCTACGGACCTCACTCAATCACAAATCGAAATTCTCCCACATAGGGCAGAAACCAATGCCCTGAGAGGGCACCCTCGCAAATCGTGAATATGCGCATATAACTGCAATGACCGCGCAGATATAAATGAATAGAAACGACATAAGTGTTAAGGAACGTTTCTGCACACGAGGAGGAGAGATAACGAACAATGAAAAATGAGGCGAACCGCCCAGGAATCGAACCCAGGGCCTTCCAATTGCCGGTCGGACGCTCTACCATTATGCTACGGACCTCACTCAATCACAAATCGAAATTCTCCCACATAGGGCAGAAACCAATGCCCTGAGAGGGCACCCTCGCAAATCGTGAATATGCGCATATAACTGCAATGACCGCGCAGTATATAAATGAATAGAAACGACATAAGTGTTAAGGAACGCGCGGTCATTGCAGTTATATGCATATATATATATATATATATATATGTGTGTGTATATGTGTATATATATATGTGTGTGTATATATATATATATATATATATGTGTGTGTATATATATGTGTATATATATATATATATATTATATAATACACACAGACCGTGCATGGAACAAGGAACTCTTCTAGGAAAATTAAATCCACTATAGTCCGAATAAGTAATGGTAAATGACAAATACTATAGTTTTTTCTTTCTCATGATGCTAGCCCGACGTGGGCAACGGGTCACTCGCAAAGAGGTCCCAAAAATATAGCTTCCCTCACTGGCTATCTGCAAAACAGATAGGATCCAGCTCTGGGACAGGATCTAGGGTTTAAAGCAGCCTAGCCCAGCTACATTTAGAACCTCAATATAAGCAAAAGACTCGCTGCCTTCACGTCAGATTGAATACATCAAAGAAAAAGGGGTAACTATTATATTTTTAGCCAAAAAACAAAACTTAAACCTCAATTGGCAGAATTAAGCGTCCACTTTTCAAGGCACATAACATGTCCGTTTCATGATGGGAATGAACTCAGAATGGTTCCCTGAGGTTTTTTATGATACACAGAGACCGTGCATGGAACAAGGAACTCTTCTAGGAAAATTAAATCCACTATAGTCCGAATAAGTAATGGTAAATGACAAATACTATAGTTTTTTCTTTTTCACGATGCTAGCCCGACGTGGGCAACGGGTCACTCGTTTCCCATCATGAAACGGACATTTTATGTGCCTTGAAAAGTGGACGCTCAATTCTGCCAAATGAGGTTTAAGTTTTGATTTTTGGCTAAAAATATAATAGTTACCCCTTTTTCTTTGATGTATTCAATCTGACGTGAAGGCAGCGAGTCTTTTGCTTATATTGAGGTTCTAAATGTAGCTGGGCTAGGCTGCTTTAAACCCTAGATCCTGTCCCAAAGCTGGATCCTATTTGTTTTGCAGATAGCCAGTGAGGGAAGCTATATTTTTGGGACCTCTCTGCGAGTGACCCGTTGCCCACGTCGGGCTAGCATCATGAAAAAGAGAAAACTATAGTATTTGTCATTTACCATTACTTACTCGGACTAGAGTGGATTTAATTTTCGTAGAAGAGTTCCTTGTTCCATGCACGGTCTGTGTGTATCATAGAATGGTTCCCTGAGGTTTTTTGAGTTCATTCCTATATATATAAATAATATATATATATATTAGAAATAAACATAAACAAAACTTCACAGCAACAAAACTAATATACAACTTATTTATGAACGATTCACAGCATATGAAGGTTAGCAAGACTAACTTATTTTAGGGAGTTGGACAATCTCGATGTGCGTGTCAACTGCAACTCGATATACGTCCAACGGTGCTCTGCTTCTCGCCAAGTGTTTGTCAGTATGACAGGGAAGACGTGTTAATTATAGCAACAATTCGGAGATTAAAACTGTTACATTGTCACTCTTCTCCAGGTGCTATGCCGGCCGGCTCCGCAGTTTCTTCACCCCCACTCAGTTGCTGTTTCTGTACAGGGGTCTTGTCTATCCCCTGTGTGGAGTACGCTTCTCATGTGTTGGGTGGCTCACCACACGCAGTCCTACTTGACCGGGTGGAATAAAAGGCTTTTCGTCTCGTCAGTTCTTCGCCTCTTCAATCCCTTTCTCTTCACCGTAATGTTGCCTCACTCTCTTCTTACAATCGTTATTATAATGGAATATGCTCTTCTGAACACTCTAACTGCATGCCTCCTCCTTTAAAGAGAGCTTAGATTAATCGGTGTTCTCGGTCTTTCATCTACTCAACCGGTCAACTCTGGAATAATTCAATAATTCACCACATTAAACAGCACACCCATCATAAACATCAATACAATACTCAAGACATTTAATCAGATCGTCAATAATGCAAACAAATACATACCCAAGGGCAACATTAGGAAATACAACCCAAATTACACTAGAGAAATAGCCCACCTCATAAGGCAACGTAACGACCTCAAACATAACACACAAATACCACACAAATACCACACACAGAAGCCATAAAACGGCAGATAAACAGCTCAGCACAGAAATAAACAACAAACTCAAAGAAAAACAAACAAACATTTAGGGAATTCATAACAACACTAAACC